>CM060924.1:919435518-920035518 GCA_030737875.1 Allium sativum | reverse complement strand
GACATTTGCTAGAGTGTCTCGAATCGGAGAGGAGCTTGCCCCTTGCCTCGACTCATGACGGAAATCCCATTTCCAATACGTGATATTGCGGTTTTAATTGTAGAACTAGTACGGCGACATGATATATGGTACCCATGCCGTCTATGATTGATATTTATGATTGAAATCATTTTGACACTATACACTTATAATAATATCAAATGATTTGTTTTAAACGTACCAAGCATGTTTGGCTATTATAATGGAAAACCCTATCCTCCGGCTTGCGTTGCATTGTGTGATGGGACCTGGGTCTTATAATAGCTTCATTTTTCGAAAAAGCATTGCGTTGTTTATCCTATGCACTGGTATTCTTGGGAGGAAACCCGTTCCGTGTTATGCGGCGTGGTCTCTTGAATTACTCTCTTTTAAAGTACTGGTTTAAATAACTGTTTTAGTTCTCACACCAGTCACATGACTGACCTGGAGTTTATTGTTTTAACCTAAACTCTGGGTGCCCCTATTTTCGACACGGGCAGCTAGTAGTTTTGGTTTTGCAGATTTTTATTCACAGGGTCCTGATTTACAGCTGGAACGATGCTCGGAAAGCTCTGTATCCGTGCATTATTTCTAGTTGTGCTTTTGTATTATTTTCCGCTGCAATGTATTTAAATGTAATTTAAATCTCTAATATTTGTTGAATGTAATTTATTCATTTATACTTTGTATATTCTTGTATCTGATGGATTTGTTGTAATAACAATGAAATGTTCTTCCATTTGCGTTCTATTTTGTCTTGTCCTCAATTCTATCCGTGCTTTCTTACCGGGGAAGTTCGGGTCATCTCACCGGCCCTGAAGATCCAAGGATCATAGTGGGGTCCTGAGACATTTGCTAGAGTGTCTCGAACGGAGAGGAGCTTGCCCCTTGCCTCGACTCATGATGGAAATCCAATTTCCAATACGAGATATTTCGGTTTTATTTGTAGAGCCTAGTATGGCGACATGATAGATGGTACCCATGCCGCCTATGATTGATATTTATGATTGAAATTGTTTTGACACTATACACTTATAGTAGTATCAAATGATTTGTTTTAAACGTACCAAGCATGTTTGGCTGTTAAAAGGGAAAACCCTATCCTCCGGCTTGCGATGCATTGTGTGATGGGACCTGGGTCTTATAATAGCTTCATTTTTCGAAAAAGCATTGCGTTGTTTATACTATGCACTGGTATTCTTGGGAGGAAACCCGTTCCATGTTATACGGCGTGGTCCCTTGATTTACCAAACTTTAAAAACCAATATTAATAAATGTTTTAGTTCTCACACCAGTCACATGACTGACCTGGAGTTTATTGTTTTAACCTAAACTCTAGGTGCCCCTATTTTCGACACGGGCAACTAGTAGTTTTGGTTTTGCAGATTTATATTCACAAGATCCTGATTTACAGCTGGAACGATGCTCGGAAAGCTCTGTATCCGTGCATTACTTCTAGTTGTGTTATGTATTGTTTTTCCGCTGCTATGTAATTTATTGTAATCTCTGATATTTGTCGAATGTATATTTATTCATACACTGTATATTCTTGTATTCTGATGGAATTGGTGTAATAAACAATGAAATGTTCTTCTGTTTGCGTTCTATTATGTCGTGTTCTTAAGACAATCCGGGCTTTCCTTACCAGGGAAGTTCGGGTCGTCACAGAGTGGTATCAGAGCTTTGGTTTACAGAGCTCGAGAACAAGACACATTAGAACCGAACAAAATAATTCATCAGATATTGGATTAGTAATATCCAATTAGAATGACTCGTTAGAGATAGGATCAGTAGTATCCTAGAACGAGTGTGAAGAGTATATATTTTAAAATAAAATTGAAACAAGTTTTGTTTTGAAAATTTAAACCATATTGTATGTATTTGATTAT
Organism: Allium sativum; assembly: GCA_030737875.1. NCBI lineage: Eukaryota > Viridiplantae > Streptophyta > Magnoliopsida > Asparagales > Amaryllidaceae > Allium > Allium sativum. The sequence goes on along the minus strand of CM060924.1, from coordinate 920,033,611 downwards.
TAATTTATATTGAATTTGGACAATCGAGTATATAAAGATTTTGTATGTATGCATCATGAACGTATATTCGAAGTTTTAATATACTGGATAGATATAGAATCACACTCTAGTCGCCCGGAGATGATGTTGATAATGACCATGGCATCATCAATATTTATGTTCGGGTTTCGAAGGTAGGATTTCTATATGATTTCCATTAGACTGGTGTGAGAACCAAAACTAGATAGGTTTATTGTTGTGATTTGGCATCAAAAACATGATTTTTTGTATATATATCAAAATTATGAATTTGAAACGTTAATTCACTAATTGATTGATGGTTGTGTTGTTTGATTATGGGTTTGAAACTTTGAACCATTATGCCAAATTGAACCAAATATTGAACTGTATGGAAAATTGTTTGAAAACGCATGCATATACATGTACTTACATTGAACAGGTCATAGCAAGGAGGCTAGAGCAGAAGAATAAATTTGTTTGCCCGACAAATAGGTACATGTTTACCATAATTTACTGTTTTGTTTGGGTGATGATGATTTTATGAGCCGATTGTCTAGCCGGTTGGCTTTTTCGTTTTCTTTTGGATTGAAGACGGCCATGGGAGGCTATATGAAATATCACGAAGTCCCCGGTGCAGGGGAGGTTATGGCGAAATTTTTTGAAAATTTAGGGTGCTAGCCAAATTTTTGAAAAATTTGAAAGGTTCTTAGAAACTGAAAGTTGAAGAACTTAAGCAGTAATGAAAATAATGAAAGTTGAGTTGATTAGTTAAACAACTTTCGGCTTCGTTCCTTTTCGGGGACGAAAAGTTTTAAGTGGGGGAGATTGTAACAACCCGGAAATTCTGAGCCAATTTAAAATTTTATTTTGGCGATTTTAGCGAATCTTGAATATTTAAAATGAATTATTTTAAATAATAACGACGAGAAATTTATTTTGAATAGAATTCGAACGTATATATTTATATAGATCGTCGTTAGAATATAAATATTTATTTTTAATTACAAAAGGAATTGAAAATGGCGCGGTAGTTCGATAATTCGATTTCAAAGTTCGAATGAATGTACCGGGTGCAAAATAAACCGTTTTTAGTGAAACCAAAAATATTTGAATCTATTTGAGAATATCTTTCCAACGATTCCGAAAAATTGAAATTTCATAGCGGGAATCAAAAGATATGTCCAGTTGAAAATTCAGAATAGTCGCTATGGAATTTCGGCCCTTGAAAATAGCAATTTTGCAAACAACCTCGGATTTCGACGAAACCACTTTTGATGGATCCGGGATGTCAAATTATCGCTAGATTCCAATATTCGTAATTTTTCGATTCAATATGTGAGCGTGGCAAAGGAAAACGCGTTTGACCAGTATCAGTTGATTTTAATCGGCTGGAAAATGATAATTTTTCAAACGGTCTCAGAATTCAACGAAATTTGTTTTGTTAGGACCGTATCGTCAATACGAAGCTAGAAATAATTTTTCTGGAATTTTTCGAGTTAGTATGTGACCCCAGTAAATTGAAATGAGCGTTCAAATTCAATATATCGAGTTATATTTTGATTTTGATGGAAACTGATAGAAACGATCGAATCAGCTTACGATACATATCCCATTGTGTTCGGAATAGGGGTATTTAGCTAGGGACGGTAGGCGGTGGGTTCGATTTTGAGTTCGAATAAAAAAGTTGACTTTTAGAGAATAAAATATTAATTAAATAAATTATAACTAGGCCCTCCCCTTTACTTCTCACTCTCCCTCTCCTTAATCGTTCACAGTTAAAAAACCGAAAAATAAAATGAAAAAAAGGGCGGAAGCCCAAATCGATCGCGCCCCCCTAGGCGGCCGCCCACCGCCGGGCTCCCTCACCCAACCGCTGCCTCCACCTTCTCAACGAAGATCCAGTTTTTAATGATAAAAGGTGAGTTTTCTTGATTTTTAATTAGAGAGAGCAGTTTAAATTTATAGTTATATGAAGTTTAGATTTATAATTATACAAAGTTTAGATTTTTAGCAAGTAAAAATCTGATTTTTTGTTGAAAAATAAAAAGATTGGGTTTTGTTTGTAGAAAATGAACAGGATTTTCGTTCACGAGAAAGACAATATTTTTATAAAGTAGAGGTAATAAAAATTCAATATTTATATAATGAATAGCAAAGTAAAAATTCGATTTTTATATATTGAATAGCAAAGTAAAAGTTCGATTTTTATATATTGAATAGCAAAGTAAAAATTCGATTTTTATATATTGAATAGCAAAGTAAAATTTGATTTTTATATATTGAATAACGAAGTAAAAATTTGATTTTTATATATTGAATAACGAAGTAAAAATTCGATTTTTATATATTGAATAGCAAAGTAAAAATTCGATTTTTACATATGTAGAGAATACGGGCAAAGAAAGTGACAAGAGGCAAGAACAGCAAAGATTTCTACATAAGAAGAGTCGTGGGATTGGATTAGCTAATCAGTGAGAACTTATCACCTTTAATTTAATTTTTCTAGTTATAAATATATACTAGGATGCAGACGGTGTTTAGTAGCACCCGACACCTGTCGTCCACAGACCATGGACGGCTTGTATGTTTGTTTGTTTGATTTTGATGTGTAGTTGATTGTGTGATGTGAAGTGAAATGGAATAAAATATTTATGTAGTTAAATATATTTTATAGTTGAAAATATAATTTTTAACATGAAAATGAAATAAATTAATATAAACAAATCGAGCGATTTGTTTATCTACACACATTTGACTGATATTGATTGGGACGATAAATTTTACACATCGCCCAACAGCACAAATAAAATCTGTGTTTGATTGTTTGAAACCCCACACGGGTATTGGGATGATATATGACATACACTAATCCCAATAATTAGTTGTATGTCGATCGATTGATTGACAGACTGTTATAAGCGTTAAATATTTATATTCGATGCTTATTGAAACACCCCACCTCCGTTAGGGTCACTCTCAAAGGGAATGCCCTAATTTTGGTGGAGGTTTATAAGTAGAAGTCACAGATATACAAGACAAATATAAGAACACATATTTGTAAACAGCGGAAAAACAACAAACTTTTATTTCATAAAAGCAAATACGTGTTACAAAACATCACCATGATTGTCTTACATCTTTTTTTCAAAAACATAACATAACACTTTCATAATCTGTCTTGAGTACATTATTTAAAGAAGCATAAATAAAGCATAGATAAACTGCAAAAGTCCCCATAGTGGATTGTCCAAAGCCATAGTTCAAAACAGGAAAGTCCAAGCAATACATTTCTCTTCTTCAAGCTGGATGTTAAGGCTGGTCAAGCTGCAGTGTTCCCTCCCTATGGACTTGGTGGGGGGGGGGGGGGAAACGGAAGAAAAGAAGACGAAAGAAAAGTAGAGTCAGACATAAAGCCTGAGTAAGTCTAGTACTATTTTGTCTATGAATAAAGAACTGGGTATGATAAGTATAAACAAGAAGTGGAAAGGTACTTTAAACTTGGTTAAGTTGTCTAGGGTCGAATATACTATCGTACCCCATGTAAATCTCTGAACCCATATAAACTAGTTTCCAATTGGCACCCCATAATCAGGGTGATGTGATCCATTCAATGATGATCGGCTCCTACTCGCATTGTTACATGTGTCTTACGGCCCCCGATGTCTGTAGTTACCTATGCTGGTCCCACCATGGGGTGTATCAAGTCCCATGGCAGCGGCCCGACACAACCTTAGAATGCACAGGTATGCTACTGGTGCCCAGTGCTTTATTTTTCTGCGCCGGAGTGCGTGCACGCCCGCACACCGTTAGAACCTACACTGCTACACCACCGCCGTCGCTTTGACCTCTTACAATCAGCCCAGTAATCGTGCCCCACCCTGCCTAGTTTCAGGGTATCATGATACACCTTTTAGGGTTACTGCTGAAAAGGGTCCCCCGTTACTAGGTTTTCTATCTCTAGCCAACATGCTAAGTTGGTTAAGTGTTTCTAACCTAACACCCACCAGTCCGTTTAGTTTAGCATGTTCCATTTTGATTAAGTCTTTAGTCCACTTAATCCTAACAATCCTGACTCAGCCTTAATTGTCTTATTAAGGCCCTGACCTCTCACATTAGACAGGTATTGTTGTGGCTGCCTGTTGCCGGTTGGTTCCGGGCAGTCTTACGCCACAACTCAGTCTAACCTCGGGTCCTTATTGGGCTCCATGTTTAACCTCTCACATTGGATAGGTATTGTTGTGACTACTGGACAGCCGGGCGGTTCCGGGCAGGTTTACATCACAACTCAATCCAACCTCGGGTTAAACACATCGTATTTTCTACTTTTACATATTTTGTCTTTCTTCTTTATTTATATGTAAATATTTGCGACCCATTATTAAGTTAATGGTGTAAAGGTTACACCAATCACGGGCCCAACCCATACTTGAATTTGGGCCCTTCTATTTTATATTTTCATTCATTAATTAATTTTAACCCAACGTTATTTTCCCCCGTTTTACACGTCCGTTCATATATATTGGGCTTAGCCTTTTAAAGCCCAATTTAGCCATGCGAAAGGGGAGGCTTAAAGCGTGATTACATACACAAAGAGGGGAAGTTGAGCGTATGAACTTGCAATATGACGATGGGAATACAAAATAGAAACTGGTGTACTTGCATAGTAGTGACATATACTTTGGTCATAAAACATAGGTGACATGAATCAAAGCATGTGAACTTGTAATTGAGATATCACTATTGACACATGAACCTATATTTTTATTTAGGCATAATGTCAAACATAAGCATGGCATAAATACTTCTAGCATAAACATGGCATAATGTCAAACATAAGCATGGCATAAATACTTCTAGTATAAACATGGCATAATGTCAAACATAAGCATGGCATAAATATTCCTAATCATGGTGTTTGCCTTAAACTTGCAAAAAGGGATTTTTGAGTCTAACCTAGCCATGTCTCACATATGTCATCATATAATTCTTTTAAACAAGATAGACTTAATCATAGATTTCAATTATGCCAAATATCATTCATAGCCTAGCCATATTCATAAGTTTTGCAAAAGCATGACTTAATACATGGATTATGGTGTCAAAATTCCAACATAGTTTCATATGAACTATAACAACCAAACTTGTTTCAATTACTTGCAAAATGATTTATGCACAAAAATATACATCATGATGGCATAATAACAAAGCCCCAAACTCGCATGAATTTCAATCAACTACATACATGTAGCTTCAACATAGATTACATAATTTGCGCAATATTCCAAACGTATACTTGCATAGAACTACCGCATGTAGTTCTTTATAATGAATAACATAATTTTGCACAAATATGAATTACTTTATTATCCCAATTCAAGCATACAAATCAACACAGTTGTTTATTCATACCAAAGTAATACACTACTTACAATGGTTGCGGCGAATTCTCTAATTAAGAGATATGATTCCTTTGTTGAATTGATTGGCTTTAGGTTGCTTGAATTGCTTTAGGCTTTAGAACTTTCTTTCTAATTCTCTCTCTCTAGTCGGCGGCTACTCTTAGTCGTTCCTCAGCAACATGGCGGCTATGTTCTTAATTTGAATGAATAGATTAGGGTTTAGTCTAGGGTTGTTTATATAGAGGTTAGGAATTGATTAGGACCATTGATGTTGCTAGGTTAGATCGTAGCCATTCATTAGATAGAGAGACCAATTAGAACCCGCCACCTAGCCCTAATGACAAAGCAGACCACAGAAATTCGACCAAACACAGACCTGGCCAGCCAGGTTGACTGGGCTCGACCAGGTCGACACCCCTGTCGACAGGGCTGTCGACTGCCCTGTCGACATGGGTAGCCCAGGTTGACAGCCCAGTCGACCTGGGTGGCCTAGGCGGGTGTTTATCCGCCCTGGCCCACTGGGCCCGATTTTTAATTATTTTATTCTGTTTGAATTTTAAATTTAATTCAAAACTTCCGAAGGCCATATCTTCTTCATACGGACTCCGTTTTTCGAAAACTCGGACTCTATTTCGCGTATTTTTCCGAGACGAACGCAATGGCGTATCCCGTTTCCCTTAGTTCTTTGATTTGAATTTGATTATACTTTAATTCATGAATTTCACAGTTATAAAATTCTCGGGGTGTTACATTCTCCCCCACTTAAAAGGATTTCGTCCCCGAAATCTTCAAGTTAGGAGGAATGTATATCCTAACATCCAATCATCCATCTACTCATCCATTAAACACGAGCATCCATTGTCCTTAAAAGACTTCTAATGCTTCATGATCATATGCAAAGTGTGTGTGTACATGTACTTATCTAATGCAAAATCAGGCGGTCTACTGATTCAGTTGACCTCCTTAATGCGGATTATGTAAGTGCCATGAATCCATTATGTATGCAAATTTTCCTATTCTTGATTCTACATGAGTGCACAATCATTCAATACAAATGCAGCATCCACATGACAACACATTAAAGTTCAATCACATACGAATGCAAACATATATGCATATGCAATATGAAGTGACTGAGCCGATCTAAAACCTAGATTGTGTGTGTATATGCAACCACGAGCAACCACTAGCAATCACTTGCAACCACTTGCAACCATTCATACATAACATGTTTCAATTACATGTTTCCATCCAAAGAGTTTCTACCTAAAAGATACGGTCGAGGAAATATGCCTAAAAAGATAGATAAAAGCGCAACTTAAGGAAAAAGAAAGATCAAGGATGTACCCTCGAACAGAAAAGGGTAGGCAGTGCGGATTCTAGCTTCAGTTTCCCAAGTCGCGTCTCCCTCGGCGTCGCTCCACTGGACTTTGACGAGCTTGACTTCGCGGTTGCGTAGCCTCTTCACTTCCGTTCCTAAGATGCGGGTTGGAACTCTCCTTATGGTTGCTTCGCGCTCCACTTCGGCCTCTTCGAGGATATTTGGCTCTACCACTTCAGCAGACTCATGTAGACATTTTCGGAGATGTGAAACGTGAAAGACGTTGTGGACTCCAGCCAACTTCTCGGGTAGCTCTAATCTATAGGCCATTTTCCCAATCTTCTTGATAATAGGGAATGGCCCTACGAATCTTGGCGCTAGCTTTCCTGTGGTTCCAAAACGAACAACGTTTCTTAGCGGTGATACCTTGAGAAAAACTCTGTCTCCAACCTCAAATTCAAGGTCGGTCCTCCTCTTGTCGGCATAGGACTTTTGTCTGTCTTGGGCCGTCTTCATCCTTCTTCGTATTAAGTCTACTTTCTCTGAAGTCTCTCGGATCATATCTGGTCCAAGTATAAGCTTATCAGTAGACTCCCACCAACAAGTGGGCGATCGGCACGGTCTTCCATATAAAGCTTCGAAGGGCGCCATTACTATGGTTGCTTGATAGCTGTTGTTGTAGGCAAATTCCACCAAAGGAAGGTGGTCTTCCCATGTCCCTCCGAAGTCGAGGACGCATAGCCTTAAAAGGTCTTCCAAAACTCTGTTCACTCTCTCTGTTTGGCCGTCGGTTTGGGGATGATAGGCTGTGCTCAAGCATAACTGCGTTCCTACTGCTTCTTGCAGACTCCGCCAAAATTCGCTGGTGAAGATGGGGTCTCGGTCACTAACAATGCTAGATGGTATTCCAGGGAGTCGAACGATTTCCTTGAGGTAAAGTGATGCTAGGGATGAGGCAGTTCTTTTACTTTTGACAGGTAAAAAGTGGGCGCTTTTAGTAAGCCTATCCACTATTACCCAAATGCTAGTGTTGCCTCTCCTAGACCTAGGCAGCCCATCGATGAAGTCCATTGAGATGCTATCCCACTTCCACTGCGGGACCTCCAGAGGATGTAGTAGTCCGCCAGACTTTTTCTGTTCCGCCTTAACCTGTTGGCACACCATACATTTAGAAATGAATTCTGCCACGTCCTTTTTCATGCCATTCCAAAAGAAAGTCCTTTTTATGTCTTTGTACATTTTATCCCCGCCTGGGTGTATCGTCATCTTGGAGTGATGTGCTTCCTCGAGAACCTTCTTTATTAAATCGTTTGTCTGTGGGACGCATAGTCTTCCGTCTCGCCTTAGCAAACCCTTATCGTCGATGGAGTATCTGTTGAGGTGACTTGAAGTCTCACCCCTAATTAGCCTATCAATTATTTCCACAAGTTGAGGGTCTTCGCGTTGTGCTGTCCCTACTGAATCCACTAAAGTTGGCCGTACTTCGAGAGATGCTAGCAAGCCTGGTACGAAATCGGAGGAGGGCCTAAAGTCGAAGCTGGCTATAAACTCTAGGCTTTGTCTTTCAACAAACAATGGGCTTAGGGTCAATTTCTTTCGGCTCAACGCGTCTGCCACTACGTTGCCTTTGCCCGGAGTGTAGGAGATTTCGAAATCGTACGAGGCAAGAAACTCCATCCATCTTTGTTGCCTCAAGTTAAGATCCTTCTGCGAGAAAAGATATTTCAACGATTTATGGTCAGTGTAAAGTTCGAACTTCTCACCTAGGAGATAGTGTCGCCAAGACTTGAGTGCAAAGACGATGGCGGCTAACTCGAGATCGTGGGTTGGGTAGTTCTTTTCGTGCACCTTCAACTGCCTCCCGCCATAAGCTACTACCCTTCCTTCTTGCATTAAGACGGCGCCTAGCCCTGTCCCACATGCATCCGTATAAACAGTGAACATCTTGCTCCCATCTGGCAGCGTCAAAACTGGGGCTGTTGTAAGAGCCCTTTTCAGTCGTTGGAAAGCAAATTCGCAATCCAAATCCCAATTGAACACTAGATTCTTCTTGGTCAATTTCGTGAGCGGAGCTGAGATTTTCGCAAAATCCCTTATAAATTTTCGATAGAAACCTGCTAGTCCTAGAAAGCTTCGGACCTCAGTTGCATTCCTTGGTGTCTTCCAATCCTGTACCGCCACTACCTTCGCAGGGTCCACCGCTAACCCTTGTTTGGATACTATGTGCCCAAGGAACTTCACCTCTTCTCTCCAAAAGTGGCATTTGGAGAATTTGGCTTTTAGTTGATGGACTCGCAAAGTTTCCATGATTGCCCTTAGGTGCTGAGCATGTTCCTCTTCACTCTTTGAGAAGATAAGGATATCATCTACGAAGACCACTACGAATTTGTTGAGGAAATCTCTAAATACCCTACTCATCAGGTCCACGAAGTAGGCAGGTGCATTTGTCAAGCCGAAAGGCATGACAAGCCATTCAAAGAAGCCGTCTGGGGTTCTGAACGCCGTTTTATCGATGCTATCTTCAGCCACCCTTAGCTGATGAAAACCGGTTGCTAAATCGAGTTGGGAGAAAACAGACGCTCCTACAAGCTGGTCAAATAAATCGTCAATTCTAGGGAGAGGGTGCCTATTCTTTTTCGTTAGCTTGTTGAGCTCCCTATAGTCAACACATAGACGGAGTGAACCATCCGCCTTCGTAGCGAACACCACTGGAGCGCCCCATTCTGAAATGCTCCTCCTAATGAACCCCTTTTCTAGAAGCTCTTTAATCTGTTTACTGAGCTCTTTCCTTTCTCGTGGAGCCATATGTCTAACGGGCAACGCAACGGGCTTTGCATTATCTACAAGATATATGCGGAAGTCTATTTCCCGCTTCGGAGGCAAGCCCTTCACCTCTTCGAAGACATCCGGATATTCCCGGACCACTCTAACTGATTGCAAGTTTTCAACAGAGGCATCTAGCGATTCAAGATAACTAAGCATAACCGCATACGAGGGATTACAAGAAATTTCCAAAGTATTACCGAGCTGGGTTAGGAGCCTAACAACCCTTTTCTCACAATCAAGGATGGCCCCATTACGGGATAGCCAATCCATACCCAAAATCAAACCATACCCCGAAAAGCCCAAAACAAAGGCACTACATTGAAATTCAACACTTAGAATAGAAATTTTCAAATCCAAACAGATCATAGACAAATGAGCTGGGCCCCCAATTGGGTTTGAAACAATTAAGGGGTCCTCTACCATACTAGTTTTTAGGTGCAGAGATTCTACTAAAGCAGACGAAATAAAGGAGTGTGATGCGCCAGAATCAAATAAAGTGCGAACGGGGTGATCATAAAGATAAATTACGCTTTCTACAGAAGTATTTATACCTCGCTGTTGCAATGGTGGCGCTTCTAGCACATGAACCTGTGCCCCTGGGGTGGATCCAGCGCCCTGCCCCTGTCCTCGTTTCTTTGGGCGGTCCTTAGCCCTGTGGCCTGTCTGACCGCATGAAAAGCACCCACCATTCTCCTTGGCCTTCTTTTTTCGGCAGTCCTTTACTAAGTGCCCCACTTTGCCACAGAAATTACACTTCCTCTTCTCTTTGTTGCCTTTCCTGCCCTTCTTAAAGTCTGTCTTCTTGGGCTGCAAACCCTCTTTCTTCTTGCCCTTATCCTCTTCATTCAGCAATGCCATTTGCACCAATCTTTCATACGTGGCTCCCATGGGTATATGGGTCATGGCCAAACTGTGTAATGGCTCATTTAACCCTTTGACGAAACGGAGAGCCTTCTTGTGCGGGGTGTTGACTAGGTCAAGTCCAAACCTAGCCAGCTCATCGAACTGATTCACATACTCTCTGACAGTCTTGTCCCCTTGTTTAAGAAACAAGAAATTTTCCAACTGCAAACTTCTTTCCGCATCTGAGAGAAATTTAGTCTCAAACCTTGCCCTAAAGTCCTCCCACGTCTCCACTGGTCTTTCAGCATTAGTGACTTCCCACCAGTAGGAAGCCTCGCCCTTCAATAGCCACACCGCCAGTTGTACTTTTTGTCTATCCTCTACCTCAAAGATGATGAATAGGTCCTCCGTTTCTTTCAGCCAATTCCTAGCTGCTACGAAGGACTCAGCTCCATGGAAATCCCTTCCTCCCATAGCTTTAAAATCTTTACATATCTTAGCAAAAGTGTTTCCCCGAGGAGGAGGTGGAGGAAAAGGTGCTGCTACAGCTGGATGATTTCCTTCAGCTGGGGGAGGAGGAACGGTAGGACCTGGCTGAGTGGCCCTTGCTTCTAAGAACCGTCTAAACCAACCAGGTATTGGCACCCCTTCAGGCAAGTTAAGTTCTTGGGACATGCTGAAACAAAAAGGATAGATTCAAAACGAAGGATAAGAGATAGTACCTACGGCTTTGGGGAGTGGACTTTGCCTTTTAAAAATAAAATAATATTTTTCTTTTAAAAATGCTTCTTTAAATTTCCTTTTTGAAAATAATTTTTCAAAACTTTTTATCTTATCTGGTAAACCTATGCTCTGATACCAAGTGAAACACCCCACCTCCGTTAGGGTCACTCTCAAAGGGAATGCCCTAATTTTGGTGGAGGTTTATAAGTACAAGTCACAGATATACAAGACAGATATAAGAACACATATTTGTAAACAGCGGAAAAATAACAAACTTTTATTTCATAAAAGCAAATACGTGTTACAAAACATCACCATGATTGTCTTACATCTTTTTTTCAAAAACATAACATAACACTTTCATAATCTGTCTTGAGTACATTATTTAAAGAAGCATAAATAAAGCATAGATAAACTGCAAAAGTCCCCATAGTGGATTGTCCAAAGCCATAGTTCAAAACAGGAAAGTCCAAGCAATACATTTCTCTTCTTCAAGCTGGATGTTAAGGCTGGTCAAGCTGCAGTGTTCCCTCCCTGTGGACCTGGTGGGGGGGGAAACGGAAGAAAAGAAGACGAAAGAAAAGTAGAGTCAGACATAAAGCCTGAGTAAGTCTAGTACTATTTTGTCTATGAATAAAGAACTGGGTATGATAAGTATAAACAAGAAGTGGAAAGGTACTTTAAACTTGGTTAAGTTGTCTAGGGTCGAATATACTATCGTACCCCATGTAAATCTCTGAACCCATATAAACTAGTTTCCAATTGGCACCCCATAATCAGGGTGATGTGATCCATTCAATGATGATCGGCTCCTACTCGCATTGTTACATGTGTCTTACGGCCCCCGATGTCTGTAGTTACCTATGCTGGTCCCACCATGGGGTGTATCAAGTCCCATGGCAGCGGCCCGACACAACCTTAGAATGCACAGGTATGCTACTGGTGCCCAGTGCTTTATTTTTCTGCGCCGGAGTGCGTGCACGCCCGCACACCGTTAGAACCTACACTGCTACACCACCGCCGTCGCTTTGACCTCTTACAATCAGCCCAGTAATCGTGCCCCACCCTGCCTAGTTTCAGGGTATCATGATACACCTTTTAGGGTTACTGCTGAAAAGGGTCCCCCGTTACTAGGTTTTCTATCTCTAGCCAACATGCTAAGTTGGTTAAGTGTTTCTAACCTAACCCCCACCAGTCCGTTTAGTTTAGCATGTTCCATTTTGATTAAGTCTTTAGTCCACTTAATCCTAACAATCCTGACTCAGCCTTAATTGTCTTATTAAGGCCCTGACCTCTCACATTAGACAGGTATTGTTGTGGCTGCCTGTTGCCGGTTGGTTCCGGGCAGTCTTACGCCACAACTCAGTCTAACCTCGGGTCCTTATTGGGCTCCATGTTTAACCTCTCACATTGGATAGGTATTGTTGTGACTACTGGACAGCCGGGCGGTTCCGGGCAGGTTTACATCACAACTCAATCCAACCTCGGGTTAAACACATCGTATTTTCTACTTTTACATATTTTGTCTTTCTTCTTTATTTATATGTAAATATTTGCGGGCCATTATTAAGTTAATGGTGTAAAGGTTACACCAATCACGGGCCCAACCCATACTTGAATTTGGGCCCTTCTATTTTATATTTTCATTCATTAATTAATTTTAACCCAACGTTATTTTTCCCCGTTTTACACGTCCGTTCATATATATTGGGCTTAGCCTTTTAAAGCCCAATTTAGCCATGCGAAAGGGGAGGCTTAAAGCGTGATTACATACACAAAGAGGGGAAGGTGAGCGTATGAACTTGCAATATGACGATGGGAATACAAAATAGAAACTGGTGTACTTGCATAGTAGTGACATATACTTTGGTCATAAAACATAGGTGACATGAATCAAAGCATGTGAACTTGTAATTGAGATATCACTATTGACACATGATCCTATATTTTTATTTAGGCATAATGTCAAACATAAGCATGGCATAAATACTTCTAGCATAAACATGGCATAATGTCAAACATAAGCATGGCATAAATACTTCTAGTATAAACATGGCATAATGTCAAACATAAGCATGGCATAAATATTCCTAATCATGGTGTTTGCCTTAAACTTGCAAAAAGGGATTTTTGAGTCTAACCTAGCCATGTCTCACATATGTCATCATATAATTCTTTTAAACAAGATAGACTTAATCATAGATTTCAATTATGCCAAATATCATTCATAGCCTAGCCATATTCATAAGTTTTGCAAAAGCATGACTTAATACATGGATTATGGTGTCAAAATTCCAACATAGTTTCATATGAACTATAATAACCAAACTTGTTTCAATTACTTGCAAAATGATTTATGCACAAAAATATACATCATGATGGCATAATAACAAAGCCCCAAACTCGCATGAATTTCAATCAACTACATACATGTAGCTTCAACATAGATTACATAATTTGCGCAATATTCCAAACGTATACTTGCATAGAACTACCGCATGTAGTTCTTTATAATGAATAACATAATTTTGCACAAATATGAATTACTTTATTATCCCAATTCAAGCATACAAATCAACACAGTTGTTTATTCATACCAAAGTAATACTCTACTTACAATGGTTGCGGCGAATTCTCTAATTAAGAGATATGATTCCTTTGTTGAATTGATTGGCTTTAGGTTGCTTGAATTGCTTTAGGCTTTAGAACTTTCTTTCTAATTCTCTCTCTCTAGTCGGCGGCTACTCTTAGTCGTTCCTCAGCAACATGGCGGCTATGTTCTTAATTTGAATGAATAGATTAGGGTTTAGTCTAGGGTTGTTTATATAGAGGTTAGGAATTGATTAGGACCATTGATGTTGCTAGGTTAGATCGTAGCCATTCATTAGATAGAGAGACCAATTAGAACCCGCCACCTAGCCCTAATGACAAAGCAGACCACAGAAATTCGACCAAACACAGACCTGGCCAGCCAGGTTGACTGGGCTCGACCAGGTCGACACCCCTGTCGACAGGGCTGTCGACAGCCCTGTCGACATGGGTAGCCCAGGTCGACAGCCCAGTCGACCTGGGTGGCCTAGGCGGGTGTTTATCCGCCCTGGCCCACTGGGCCCGATTTTTAATTATTTTATTCTGTTTGAATTTTAAATTTAATTCAAAACTTCCGAAGGCCATATCTTCTTCATACGGACTCCGTTTTTCGAAAACTCGGACTCTATTTCGCGTATTTTTCCGAGACGAACGCAATGGCGTATCCCGTTTCCCTTAGTTCTTTGATTTGAATTTGATTATACTTTAATTCATGAATTTCACAGTTATAGAATTCTCGGGGTGTTACACTTATACAGTGTAGAATGCACTTTGGATGATGGTTGATTATTCATCGTTGTTATTGTATACATGTGTTGTAGAAAATCCATATAATTAACATTATACGGTAATGGATTGGGCCTCATTCTATATTTGAAAAAGAAATATTTGAAATAGAAATATTTGAAATAGAATATTTGAAAATAGAAATATATGAAGCTGTGTTGATTAGATTGACGCCATTTTGACGTGAACGATATTATATCGATTTTATTCATTTTATAATGAATATCGAAAGTTATTTCAAAATCTGATATTTTGAAAAGAATTGAAATTCAAACTGAAACTGAATAGAAATGAATTCAAACTGAAACTGAATAGAAATGAATTCAAACTGAAACTGAATAGAAATGAATTTGAATTGAAATTGAATAGTAATGAATTCAATTGAAATTGAATAGAAATGAATTCGAATTGAAATTGAATTGAATTGAAAACGAATGGGAATTGAATTAGAAATCAATTTGAATTAAATCGATTTGAAATGAAATTAAAATGAATTTATGTTGAAAAATTCGATTTTGATTTGAATTTGAAATAGAAGTTGAAATCGTTTTGAAAACGAATTTAAAACGATTTATAAAATACGCTTTGAAAGGAAATCGACGAAATATATAATATATATATATATATATATATTATATGTATAATGGCCTAAATAGAACACGCCGCGCCGCGGCAGTTCGCGAATTTCGACCATTGACTTCGAATGGATATTACGGGAGATCCGACCGTCGGATTCTCCTAAAACCAGAACCATTGGGTTCGTATCGAAAAGAGCTTTCTAACGAATATTAGATATTTGAAATCTAACGGTTGGATTTGGAATTATGTCCAAATCAAAATTAGAAAAGGTCGTTGTAAGTGCAGTTCGATGGCCGTTGATGGAAATCGACTATACAGGCCTTGATAAAATTATTAAAAATAGTAATAATTTGTGTAAAATCATAAGAAATGATTTGGGAAGGATGGGGTTGAAAAACTCCATATTTGAAAAGATAAAAATAGATTTTTATCGAAATGAACTAGTTTTGAACTAGAATTATAATTCTATATATTTTTAAATAAATAAGTTGAATTTGAAAAGGGTTTTAAAAGTAACCAGAATTTCCAATAATTGAATTGGAATGGATTTGAATTGAAATTGTCTTTGGAATATTTCGATGTTGGATTTCGTGATGAAACAGGTATTGTTATGGAAATTTGAAAGATATATTTATATCGTTATTTCCAATACGATATTTGTTAGTCGTAGAATTTGATATTAAATATGAGCCGATATATTTTCTATTCAGAGCCTTGTGTTTAATATCAAATGTGATTTGGGTTTGTCGTGAATGGTGTCTTCACTAACACTGTTCTTAAGCCCAGTTGAGAAAAGATTAAATCTTTTTTATTTAGATTTAATGAGGTGTACCAATTAAATAATATTTAATTGGAATTGAATTGGTATTGATTTTTGGGTTTATCGTGAACAGTGTTTTAAATGACACTGATTCTTTAACCCCGTTAAAGATTAAAACTAAGTGGAGTTTTAATGAATCTTTAATTAGATTGAAATGATCGAGAATAGAGTATCACTAGTTTTGCTCCTGGCGATAGCTAAATCTTTAATTAGATTTGAACGTGAAATGGTAATTGAATTTACCGATAACACCGTGGTGTTAGATATGAAATATTACAAGTTTTACTTCATGGGATGAATAGGTTGGGATTGGGAAAATAAAATAAATGATTACATCGGTGTGGTTCGCTAATCCCAACAAGTTTGAATTGATATTCAAAGGAGATTAAAGAATAAATTTAAAGAATTTATCTTTGATAAAATTAATGGGTACCTTTCCCAAAATATATGAATATTTGAATAAAAGAATATTCTGAATTGGAATGAGGCGTATGTTGTGTTTGTGTAACACTTATTTAAAATAAATGCGAGTTATTCGGAAAAACCGGGTTTATCCCATTCTGAATAACCGATTCGACGTGGTGTTGAAGATGAAGACGGTGGTCGAAGACCGAAGGTTTTCACGTCGTTTGGATAATTACTGATGATCTTAATTGGGCTGTACACCCAAGAAGATGGAGACAGTTGGTGATCGTCCAGACGTACTTGGAGATCAATGGATATGCGGGGTACTAGGTGCCTCCGGTTTCGTTCGGACCCAGAACGGACTTGTAAATGGACTGTGTGTCTGACATTGGATTTTAGTCTGTGTGATTGATTTCTATTAAATATATATTTGTTTGGCGGCGGAGAATTTATTCTCTTGCTTAACGCCCTTCTCTGAGACGTACGAGCTCAGGGGTTATATACTGATGGATATCAAACGCATAGAGTGAATTGCCTGTGTGGCATGCCTAAGTGGCGAATGATCAAGGCTTCTATTGAAAAGCAAAGTCTTGTGGTTGATGATCGAAGCACGACCTTTGTGGCGTAGCTTTGTGTAACGTTTACTTCGCGAGTTTCACACCCGGTATGAACCAAAAACGGGAGAAGGACCTCAGGGAGGGCATGCGTTTCTTTCTAGTTAGAAGTGGCGTCTGTGGTTTTACACGCCCTGACGAGTTTGTCTTATGTGGTTGTTGTTGTTGCGAGGCGCCTCGGTTTGATCGGACGATCCGGGTCCGATGGAGTCATTTTTTGGCTCACTTACGCCCCAAAGGTCGGGGAAACGCAGTGTTCAGGAATTTTAATCCACATCGGTGGACCGGCCCTGACGATCCAAGGGTAACTCGAGCTCTGATCCTGAGACATGGGCTAGATTGTCTCGAATCGGTTGAGGACTATCTTTTGCCTCGGTTCATAGATGGAAATCCAACTTCCAAATACGTGATTTTGCGGTTTTAATTGTAGAACTAGTATGGCGACATGATCTATGGTACCCATGTCGTCTATGATTGATACTTATGATTTGAAGTTGTTTTATACACTATGCACTTATTATAGTATCAAATGATTTGTTTTAAACGTACTAAGCATGTTTGGCTATTATAAGGGAAAACCCTATCCCCCGGCTTGCGTTGCATTGTGTGATAGGACCTGGGTCTTATAATAGCTTGAGTTTTCTTTATTTAGCATTGCGCTGTTGTTATATGCACTGGTATTCTTGGGAGGAAACCCGTTCCGTGTTATACGGCGTGGTCCCTTGATTTTCCTAAGTTTAAAAATAAAGATTAATAACTGTTATAGTTCTCACACCAGTCCCATGACTGACCTGGAGTTTATTGTTTTAACCTAAACTCTGGGTGCCCTTATTTTGACATGGGCAGCTAGTAGTTTTGGTTTTGCAGATTTATATTCACAGGATCCTGGTTTGCAGCTGGAATGATATCCGGAAAGCTTTGTATCCGTATATCTCATTCAGTTGTGTATTGTATTATTTTCCGCTGCGATGTATTTAAATATATTTTAAATCTCTGATATTTCTGTGTAATATTTATTTATACTCTGTATATTCTTGTATTCTGATGGAATTGTTATAATTAACAATGAAATGTTCTTCCGCCTGCGTTCTATTTTGTCGTGTTCTCAAAACAATCAGGCGTTTCGAATGGTCTGAGTCGGTTTAGCGACTGATTCGGATCGAGCGAAATTCCTTGTCACAAATTTCAAAACAAAACTTGTTTTCAATTTGAAAAATATACTCTTCACACTCGTTCTAGGATACTACTGATCCTATCTCTAACGAGTCATTCTCGTTGGATATTACTATTCCAATTCTGATGAATTCTTTCGTATGGTTCTAATGCGTCTTGTTATCTGAGCTTTGTAAACCAAAGCTCTGATACCAACTATAACGACCGGGAATTTCGCTCGATCCGAATCAGTCGCTAAACCGATCAAGACCGTTCGAAACGCCTGATTGTTTTGAGAACACGACAAATCAGAATGCAGACGGAAGAACATTTCATTGTATATTACAACAATTCCATCGGAATACAAGAATATACAGAGTATAAATGAATAAATATTACACAGAAAATATCAGAGATTACAATACATTACATAGTAGCGGAAAATAATACAATACACAACTAGAAGTAATACGCGGATACAAAGCTTTCCGAGTATCGTTCCAGCTATAAATCAGGATCCTGTGAATATAAATCTGCAAAACCAAAACTACTAGCTGCCCATGTCAAAATAAGGGCACCCAGAGTTTAGGTTAAAACAATAAACTCCAGGTCAGTCATGGGACTGGTGCGAGAAATAAAACAGTTATTAATCTTTATTTTAAAGTTAGGTAAATCAAGGGACCACGCCGTATAACACGGAACGGGTTTCGTCCCAAGAATAACAGTGCATAAAACAACAGCGAAATGCTAAATAAAGAACAATGAAGCTATTATAAGACCCAGGTCCCATCACACAATGCAACGCAAGCCGGAGGATAGGGTTTTACCTTATAATAGCCAAAGAATGCGTGATACGCTAAATTTCATGTTTTATTATTACTATAAGTGTATAGTGTTAAAACAATTTCAATCATAAATATCAATCATAGACGGCATGGGTACCATATATCATGTCGCCATACTAGGCTCTACAATCAAAACTGCAAATGTCACGTATTTGGAAGTTGGATTTCCGTCTGTGAACCGAGGTAAAAGATAGTCCTCTACCGATTCGAGACTGTCTAGCCCGAGTCTCAGGGCAAGTACTCAGTCAAGCCACTTGGATCGTCAGGGCCGGTCTACCGATGTTGATTAAAATGCTTGAACACTGCATTTCCCCGCCCTATGGGGCGTAAATGAGCCAACGAATGACTCCATCGGACCCGGATCGTCCGATCAAACCGAGGCGCCTCGCAACAGCAACAACCACATAAGTCAAACTCAGCAAGGCATGTAAAACCACTGACGCCACTTCTAGCTAGAAGGAAACGCATGTCTTCCTTGAGGTCCTCTCCCGTTTTTGGTTCACCACCGGGGTGTGAGGCTCGCGAATTCACGTTACACAAAGTTGTGCCACACAGGCTGTGCTTTGATCATCACCAACAAGACTTTGCTTTTCAAGAGAAGCCTTGATCATATTGCCACTTAGGCATGCCACACAGGCAATTCACTCCATGCGTTTGATATCCATCAATATATAACCTCTGAGCTCGTGCGTCTCAGAGAAGGGCGTTAAGCAAGAGAATCAATTCTCCGCTGGCAAACAGATATATATTAAACAGAAATCAACCACACAGAATAAAATCCAATGTCAAACACACAGTCCATTTACAAGTTCGTTCTGGGTCTGAACGAAACCGGAGGCACTTTCCTCACATATCCATCGATCTCCAAGTATGTCTGGACGATCACCAACTGTTTCTCTCCTCTTGGGTGTACAGCCCAATCGAGATCATCAGCAATCACCCAAACGATGTGAAGATTTCCGGTCTTCGACCACCATCTTCATCTTCGACACCACGTCGAATGGGTTATTCAGAATTGGATAAACCCGGTCTTTCTGAAAACTCGCGTATATAATAAACAAGTGTTACACAAACACAACATACGCCTCATTCCAATTCAGAATTTTCTTTTGTTCAAATATTCTTATACTTTGGGAAAGGTTCCCATTAAATTTATCAAAGATAAATTCTTTAAATTTATTCTTTAATCTTCTTTGAATATCAATTCAAACTAGTCGGGATTAGCGGACCACACTGAAGTAATCATTTATTTTAATTTCCCAATCCCAACCTATTAATCCCATGAAGTAAAACTGGTAATACTTCATATCTAACACCACGGTGTTATCGGTAAATTCAATTACAATTTCACGTTCAAATCTAATTAAAGATTTAACTATCGCCTGGAGTAAAACTGGTGATACTCCATTCTCGATCTTTTCAATCTAATTAAAGATTCATTAAAACTCCACTTAATTTTAATCTTTAACTGGGTTGAAGAATAAGTGTCATTTAAAACACGGTTCACGATAAACCCAAAATCACATTCCATTAATTATCGGGTTAAAGAACAAGTGTTATTTAAAACACTGTTCACGATAAACCCAAAAATCAATACCAATTCAATTCCAATTAAATATTATTTAATTGGTACACTTCATTAAATCTAAATAAAAAGATTTAATCTTTTTCTCAACTTGGTTTAAGAAGAGTGTTAATGAAGACACCATTCACGACAAACCCAAATCACATTTGATATTAAATACAAGGCTCTGAATAGAAAATATGTAGGCTTATGTTCAATATCAAATTCTACGACCAACAAATATCGTATTGGAAATAATGATATTTATATATCTTTCAAATTTCCATAACAATATCTGTATAATCACGAAATCCAACATCGAAATTTTCCGAAGACAATTTCGATTCAAATCCATTCCAATTTAATTATTGGAAGTTCTGGTTATTTTAAAAACCATTTCAAATCCACTTTATTTATTTCAAAAATAAATGAATTATAATTCTAGTTCAAAACTAGTTCATTTCGATAAAAATCTATTTTTATCTTTTCAAATAGGGAGTTTTTCTCCCCAATTCTTCACAAATCATTTCTTATGATTTTACACAAATTATTACTATTTTTAATAATTTTATCACGGCCCGTACAGTCGATTTCCATCAACGGCCATCGAAATGCACTTACAGCGACCTTTTCCAAATTTGATTTGGACATAATTCCAAATCCAACTGTTAGATTTCTAATTTCTAATATTCGTTAGAAAGCTCTTTTCGATTCGAACCCAATGGTTCCGGGTTTAGGAGAATCCGACGGTCGGATCTCCCGCAACATCCATTCGAAGTCAATGGTCGAAATTCGCGAACTACCGCGGCCCGATGCGTTCTATTCAGGCCATTATATTACATATATAATATATATAATATATACTTCGTCTATTTCCTTTCAAAACGTATTTTTAAAACCGTTTTAAATTCATTTCAAATTGATTTCAATTCAAATCGATTTTTAATTCAATTTCAGTTCGTTTTCAATTCAATTCAATTTCAATTCGAATTCATTTCTATTCAATTTCAATTCGAATTCATTTCTATTTAATTTCAATTCGAATTCAATTCACTTCAAAATATCAGATTTTGAAATCACTTTCGATATTCATTATAAAATAAAAAAATCGATATAAATATCATTTACGTCAAAATGGCGTAAATCTAATCAACACGGCTTCATATATTTCTATTTTCAAATATTCGATTTCAAATATTTCTATTTCAAATAATTCTATTCAAATATTTCTATTCAAATATTTCTTTTCAAATATTTCTATTCAAAACTGGAATGAGGCCCAATCAATTACCATATAATGTTAATTATATGGATTTTCTACAGCACATGTATAAAATAACAACGATAAATAATCAACCATCATCCAGAGTGCACCACACCACTGCATAAGCATTAGATATGAATATTTAACGCTTATAACAGCCTGTCAATCAATCGATCGACATACAACTAATTATTGGGATTAGTGTATGTCATATATCATCCCAATACCCGTGTGGAGTTTCAATCAATCAAACACAGATTTTATTTGTGCAGTTGGGCGATGTGTAAAATTTATCGTCCCAATCAATATCAGTCAAATGTGTGTATATAAACAAATCGCCGATTTGTTTATATTTATTTCATTCTAAATACACGTTAAAATTTCTATTTTCAACTATAAAATATTTTTAATTGTATAAATATTTTATTTCATTTCATGTCACATCACACAATCAACTACACATCAAAATCAAACAAACAAGCATACAAGCCGTCCATGGTCTGTGGACGACGGGTGTCGGGTGCTACTAAACACCGTCTGCATCCTAGTATATATTTCAAATTAGAAATAAATTAAAGGTGAGAAGTTCTCACAGAGGGTTCCACTCCGCCGTGCTTTGCTTCTGAACTACGAAACCGTCTGGACCGGTTTGAAATACCAATGCAATTCTTTTCACGCTGTTCAAATAAAAATTATATTTTTATAGCTTCATTTCAATAAATAAAAATCAAAATTTTGATTTTTACTTCATATATTTTTTCCAATGATTCTTTCTATATAAAAATTCGATTTTTATAATCGCTATAAAAATTACATTTTTATTTCAACATATATATATATATATATATATATATATATATATAATCAGATTTTTATTTCGCTACACATATAAAGATCAAATTTTTACTAGTTATATAATATAAAAATCGTATTTTTAATATTTCTACTGTATAAAAATCGCATCTTTATTATTTCTGTAATATAAAAATCATATCTTTATTATTTCTATAATATAAAAATCACATTTTTATTATTTCTAACTATAAAAATCTATACTTTTCCTTATGTAAACATTCTATTTTACACAATATATAAAAATTCTATTTTTACTTCAATAGAAAAAACCATAGCTTTTTATATATTAAAAATCTGATCTTTCACGAATTTAAAATCAAAGAACTCACATCGAAGGGAGGAGCTCGTTCTAATCGACATTAGAAAGCCATCGGAGCGCCGGACTGGAAGTGCACGAGCTGTTGGGGCTTCGGTTAGCGGCTGCGTCACTAGAAAAAAGGGGGGAGGCTGGTACATCGTCGCTGTTGGTGGTGGTCGGAGGGCATCGGGCTTGTCGGGGGTCGGGGTTGATGGTCAGAGGTGGCGCAGGGGGTTAAGGTGGAGGCAAAGGTGGGGTTTTGGTCAGAGGCGGCACCGTGGTGGCCTAGGGCTCGCGGTTTCAGGTGATTGGCTTGGGGGTTCGAATCAGTGAAGGAGGAGGCTGTAGGGGGTGGCGTCGGTAATGGGGAAGCTCGCCAAAGGGGAGCGGCGCTGGGGAGGTTGGACGCGTCGCATGGCAAGCGGGATTCGATCGTGGTTTTTTTTTTCATTTTTATTTCTTCGTTGACTGAATGGAAGAGAAAGAGGGGGGCAAAGTTTTTATATAATAATTTATATTTTATTTTATTTTAATTTCAAAAAGGTAATTTTTTCATTTGAACTCGAAACGAGACCCACCGCCTGTCGTCCCTAGCGTTTTACCCCCATTTCGAACACAATGGGATATGTATCGTGAGCCAATTCAGCGGTTACGATCAGTTTTCGTCAAAATCAAAATATAACTCTATATATTGAATTTGAACGCACATTTCAATTTACTGGAGTCACATACTAACTCGAAAATTTTCAGAAAAATATTTTCTAGATTTGTATTGACGATACGGTCCTAAACAAACTAGTTTCGTCGAATTCTGAGACCGTTTGAAAAATGGCCAATTTCCAGTCGATTAAAATCAGATGAAACTGGTCAAATGCGTTTTCCTTTGCCACGCTCACATACTGATTCTAAAAATTACGAAAATTGGAATCTAGCAATAACTTGACATCACGGATCCAACAAAAGTGGTTTCATCGAAATCCGAGGTCGAAAATGGCCATTTTCAAGGGCCGAAATTCCATAGCGACTATTCTGAATTTTCAAATGGACATAACTTTTGATTCCCGCTATGAAATTTCAATTTTTCGGATTCGCTGGAAAGATATTATCATTAGATTCTAATATTTTTGGTTTCACTAAAACCCGGTTTATTTTGAATCCTGTACATTCATTTGAAGTTTGAAATCGAATTATCGAACTACAGCGCCATTTTCAATTCCTTTTATAATTTAAAATAAATAATTATATTCTAGCGACGATCGATATAAATATATACGCTTGAATTCAATTCGAAATAAATTTTTCGTCATTATTATTTAAAATAATTCATTTTAAATATTCAAAATTCAATAAAATCGCCAAAATAAAAAATTTAAATTGGCCTAGATTTCCGGGTTATTACAATCTCACCCACTTAAAACTTTTCGTCCTCGAAAAGGAACGAAGCCGAAAGTTGTTTCACAAATCAACTCAACTTCCAGTATTTTCACTACGGCTTAAGTTCTTCAACTTTTCAGTTTCTAAGAACTTTTCAAATTTTTCAAAAATTTGGCTAACACCCTAAATTCTCGAAAAATTTCTCCATAACCTCCCCTGCACCGGGGACTTCGGGATATTTCATATAGCCTCCCAGGGCCTTCTTCAATCCAAAAGAAAAAGAAAAGGCCAAGCGGCTAGCCAATCGTCTCATAAAATCATCATCACCCAAACAAATCAGTAAATTATGGTAAACATGTACCTATTTGTCGGGCAAACAATTTTATTCTCTGCTCTAGCCTCGTTGCTATGACCTGTTCAATGTAAGTACATGTATATGCATACAAATGCGACTAATTTTCAATACAATTTACTATTTGGTTCAATTTCGTTATGGGTTCAACATTTAATCATTTCAAACAATAATCAAACAACACAACCAGCAATCAATTAGTTGATTAGCTTTTCAAATTCATAACTTTGATATATAGTCAAAATTCACATTTTTGATGCCAAATCACAACAATAGACCCTATCTAATTTTGTTTTTCACACCAGTCAATAGGAAATATATAGAAATCTCACTTTCGTCACTCGAATATAAACACTGATGATGAGACCTCATCATCAGAATCATCTCCGGGAGACTAGAGGGTGATTCTATATCTATCCAGTATATTAAAATTTCAAATACACGTGGATCGGACGTATACGCAAAATCTGTATATACTGGATAGTCCAAATCAATATAAAATAAATAATCAAATAAGTATTAAACGATTTAAATTTCAAAACAAAACTTGTTTTCAATTTGAAAAATATACTCTTCACACTCGTTCTAGGATATTACTGATCCTATCTCTAACAAGTCATTCTTGTTGGATATTACTAATCCAATTCTGATGAATTCTTTCGTATGGTTCTAATACGTCTTGTTCTCTGAGCTTTGTAAACCAAAGCTCTGATACCAACTGTAATGACCGGGAATTTCGCTCGATCCGAATCAGTCGCTAAACAGATCAAGACCGTTTGAAACGCCTGATTGTTTTGAGAACACGACAAATCAGAACGCAGACAGAAGAACATTTCATTGTATATTACAACAACTTCATCAGAGTACAAGAATATACAGACTATAAATGAATAAATATTACACAGAAAATATCAGAGATTACAACACATTACATAGCAGCGGAAAATAATACAATACACAACTAGAAGTAGTACGCGGATACAAAGCTTTCCGAGTATCGTTCCAACTATAAATCAGGATCCTGTGAATATAAATATGCAAAACCAAAACTACTAGCTGCCCATGTCAAAATAAGGGCACCCAGAGTTTAGGTTAAAACAATAAACTCCAGGTCAGTCATGGGACTAGTGTGAGAACTAAAACAGTTAGTAATCTTTATTTTAAAGTTAGGTAAATCAAGGGACCACGCCGTATAACACGGAACGGGTTTCCTCCCAAGAATACCAGTGCATAAAACAACAGCGTAATGCTAAATAAAGAACAATGAAGCTATTATAATACCCAAGTCCCATCACACAATCCAACGCAAACCGGAGGATAGGGTTTTACCTTATAATAGCCAAAGAATGCTTGATATGCTAAATTTCATGTTTTATTATTACTATAAGTGTATAGTGTTAAAACAATTTCAATCATAAATATCAATCAAAGACGACATGGGTACCATATATCATGTCGCCATACTAGGCTCTACAATCAAAACCGCAAATGTCACGTATTTGGAAGTTGGATTTCCATTTGTGAACCGAGGCAAAAGATAGTCCTCTACCGATTCGAGACTGTCTAGCCTGAGTCTCAGGGCAAGTGCTCAGTCAAGCCACTTGGATCGTCAGGGCCGGTCCACCGATGTGGATTAAAATGCCTGAACACTGCGTTTCCCCGCTCTATGGGGTGTAAATGAGCCAACGAATGACTCCATCGGACCCGGATCGTCCGATCAAACCGAGGCGCCTCGCAACAGCAACAACCACATAGGTCAAACTCGTCAGGGTGTGTAAAACCACTGACGCCACTTCTAACTAGAAGGAAACGCACGTCCTCCTTGAGGTCCTCTCCTGTTTTTGGTTCACCACCGGGGTGTGAGGCTCGCGAATTCATGTTACACAAAGCTGTGCCACACAGGCTGTGCTTTGATCATCACCCACAAGACTTTGCTTTTCAACAGAAGCCTTGATCATATTGCCACTTAGGCATGCCACACAGGCAATTCACTCCATGCGTTTAATATCCATCAATATATAACCTCTAAGCTCGTGCGTATAAGAGAAGGGCGTTAAGCAAGAGAATAAATTCTCCGCCGCCAAACAGATATATATTTAATAGAAATCAACCGCACAGAATAAAATCCAATGTCAGACACACAGTCCATTTACAAGTTCGTTCTGGGTCTGAACGAAACCGGAGGCACTTTCCTCGCATATCCATCGATCTCCAAGTATGTCTGGATGATCACCAACTGTTTCTCTCCTCTTGGGTGTACAACCAAATCGAGATCATCAGCAATCACCAAAACGATGTGAAGATTTCAGGTCTTCGACCACCGTCTTCATCTTCGACACCACGTCGGATCGGTTATTCAGAATGGGATAAACCCGGTCTTTCTGAATAACTCGCGTATATAATAAACAAGTGTTACACAAACACAACATACGCCTCATTCCAAATCAGAATATTCTTTTGTTCAAATATTCTTATACTTTGGGAAAGGTTCCCATTAATTTTATCAAAGATAAATTCCTAAAATTTATTCTTTAATCTTCTTTGAATATCCATTCAAACTAGTCGGGATTAGCGAACCACACCGAAGTAATCATTTATTTTAATTTCCCAATCCCAACCTATTCATCCCATGAAGTAAAACTGGTAATACTTCATATATAACACCACGGTGTTATCGGTAAATTCAATTACCATTTCACGTTCAAATCTAATTAAAGATTCAACTATCGCCTGGAGTAAAACTGGTGATACTCCATTCTCGATCTTTTCAATCTAATTAAAGATTCATTAAAACTCCACTTAGTTTTAATCTTTAACTAGGTTAAAGAATCATTGTCATTTAAAACACGGTTCACGATAAACCCAAAATCACATTCCATTAATTATCGGGTTAAAGAACAAGTGTTATTTAAAACACTGTTCACGATAAACCCAAAAATCTATACCAATTCAATTCCAATTAAATATTATTTAATTGGTACACTTCATTAAATCTAAATAAAAAGATTTAATCTTTTTCTCAACTGGGTTTAAGAACAATGTTAATAAAGACACCATTCACGACAAACCCAAATCACATTTGATATTAAATACAAGGCTCTGAATAGAAAATATATCGGCTTATATTCAATATCAAATTCTACGACCAACAAATATCGTATTGGAAATAACGATATTTATATATCTTTCAAATTTCCATAACAATATATGTATAATCACGAAATCCAACATAGAAATATTCCGAAGACAATTTCGATTCAAATCCATTCCAATTTAATTATTGGAAGTTCTGGTTATTTTCAAAACCATTTCAAATCCACTTTATTTATTTCAAAAATAAATGAATTATAATTCTAGTTCAACACTAGTTCATTACGATAAAAATCTATTTTTATCTTTTCAAATAGCGAGTTTTTCACCCCAATTCTTCACAAATCATTTCTTATGATTTTACACAAATTATTACTATTTTTAATAATTTTATCACGGCCCGTACAGTCGATTTCCATCAACGGCCATCGAACTGCACTTACAGCGACCTTTTCCAAATTTGATTTGGACATAATTCCAAATCCAACCGTTAGATTTCTAATTTCTAATAATCTTAGAATGCTCTTTTCGATACGAACCCAACGGTTCCGGTTTTAGGAGAATCCGACGGTCGGATCTCCCGCAATATCCATTCGAAGTCAATGGTCGAAATTCGTGAACTACCGCGGCGCGACGCGTTCTATTCAGGCCACTATATTATATATATAATATGTATAATGTATACTTCGTCGATTTCCTTTCAAAACGTATTTTAAAACCGTTTTAAATTCATTTCAAATTGATTTCAATTCAAATCGATTTTTAATTCAATTTCAGTTCGTTTTCTATTCAATTCAATTTCAATTCGAATTCATTTCTATTCAATTTCAATTCGATTTCATTTCTATTCAATTTCAATTCGAATTCATTTCTATTCAATTTCAATTTGAATTCAATTCATTTCAAAATATCAGATTTAGAAATCACTTTCGATATTCATTATAAAATGAATAAAATTGAAATAAATATCGTTTACGTCAAAATGGCGTAAATCTAATCCACACGGCTTCATATATTTCTATTTTCAAATATTCGATTTCAAATATTTCTATTTCAAATATTTCTATTCAAATATTTCTATTCAAATATATCTATTCAATTATTTCTTTTCAAATATTTCTTTTCAAAACTGGAATGAGGCCCAATCAATTACCATATAATGTTAATTATATGGATTTTCTACAGCACATGTATAAAATAACAACGATAAATAATCAACCATCATCCAGAGTGCACCACACCACTGCATAGGCATTAAATATGAATATTTAACGCTTATAACAGCCTGTCAATCAATCGATCGATATACAACTAATTATTGGGATTAGTGTATGTCATATATCATCCCAATACCCGTGTGGGGTTTCAATCAATCAAACATAGATTTTATTTCTGCAGTTGGGCGATGTGTAAAATTTATCGTCCCAATCAATATTAGTCAAATGTGTGTATATAAACAAATCGCCGATTTGTTTATATTTATTTCATTCTAAATAGACGTTAAAATTTCTATTTTCAACTATAAAATATTTTTAATTGTATAAATATTTTATTTTATTTCATTTCACATCACATCACACAATCAACTACACATCAAAATCAAACAAATAAGCATACAAGCCGTCCATGGTCTGTGGACGACAGGTGTCGGGTGCTACTAAACACTGTCTGCATCCTAGTATATATTTCAATTTAGAAATAAATAAAAGGTGAGAAGTTCTCACAGAGGGTTCCACTCTGCCGTGCTTTGCTTCTGAACCGCTAAACCGTCTGGACCAGTTTGAAATTCCAATGCAGTTCTTTTCACGCTGTTCAAATAAAAATTATATTTTTATTGCTTCATTTCAATAAATAAAAATCATATTTTTTATTTTTACTTCATATATTTTTTCAAATGCTTCTTTCTATATAAAAATTCGATTTTTATTATCGCTATAAAAATTACATTTTTATTTCAGCATATATATAAAAAAATCAAATTTTTATTTCACTACACATGTAAAGATCAAATTTTTACTAGTTATATAATATAAAAATTGTATTTTTAATATATCTACTATATAAAAATCACATCTTTATTATTTCTTTAATATAAAAATCACATCTTTATTATTTCTATAATATAAAAATCACATTTTTATTATTTCTAACTATAAAAATCTATACTTTTCCTTATGTAAAAATTCTATTTTTACTTCGCTATACAATATATAAAAATTCTATTTTTACTTCAATAAAAAAATCATAGCTTTTTATATATTAAAAATCTGATCTTTCACGAATTTAAAATTAAAGAAGTCACATTGAAGGGAGGAGCTTGTACTAATCGACATTAGAAAGCCATCGGAGCGCCGGATTGGAAGTGCACGAGCTGTTGGGGCTTCGGTTGGTGGCTGCGTCACTAGAAAAAAGAGGGGAGGCTGGTACATCGTCGCTGTTGGTTGTGGTCGGAGGGCGTCGGGCTTGGTGGGGGTCGGGGTTGACGGTCAGAGGTGGCGCAGGGGGTTAAGGTGGAGGCAAAGGTGGGGTTTTGGTCGGAGGCGGCGCCGTGGTGGCCTAGGGCTCGCGGTTTTAGGTGATTGGCTTGGGGGGGTTCGAACCAGTGAGGGAGGAGGCCGTAGGGGGTGGCGTCGGTCATGGGGAAGCTCGCCGGAGGGGAGCAGCGTTGGGGAGGTCGGAGGCGTCGCGTGGCGGGGGGGATTCGATCGTAGTTTTTTTTCTTTATTATTTCTTCGTTGATTGAATGGAAGAGAAAGGGGGGGGGATTTTTTATATAATAATTTATATTTTATTTTAATTTCAAAAAGGTAACTTTTTCATTCGAAATCGAAACGAGACCCACCGCCTGTCGTCCCGAGCGTTTTACCCCCATTCCGAACACAATAGGATATGTATCGTGAGCCAATTCAGCCGTTACAATCAGTTTTCGTCAAAATCAAAATATAACTCTATATATTGAATTTGAACGCACATTTCAATTTACTGGGGTCACATACTAACTCGAAAAATTTCAGAAATTTTTTTCTAACTTCGTATTGACGATTTGGTCCTAACAAAACTAGTTTCATCGAATTCTGAGACCGTTTGAAAAGTGGCCAATTTCCAGTTTATTAAAATCAACTTAAACTGGTCAAACGCGTTTTCCTTTGCCACGCTCACATATTGATTCGAAAAATTACGAAAATTGGAATCTAGCAATAACTTGACATCACGGATCCAACAAAAGTGGTTCGAAATACGAGGTCGTTTGCAAAATGGCCATTTTCAAGGGCCGAAATTCCATAGCGACTATTCTGAATTTTCAACTGGACATAACTTTTGATTGCCGCTATGAAATTTCGCTTTTTCGGATTCGTTGGAAAGATATTATCAATTAGATTCTAATATTTTTGGTTTCGCTAAAATCCGGTTTATTTTGAATCCTGTACATTCATTTGAATTTGAAATCGAATTATCGAACTACCGCGCCATTTTCAATTCCTTTTATAATTTAAAATAAATAATTATATTCTAATGACGATCGATATAAATATATACGCTCGAATTCTATTCGAAATAAATTTTTCGTCATTATTATTTAAAATAATTCATTTTAAATATTCAAAATTCAATAAAATCGCCAAAATAAAAATTTTAAATTGGCCCAGATTTCCGGGTTATTACAATCTCCCCCACTTAAAACTTTTCATCCCCGAGAAGAACGAAGCCGAAAGCTGTTTCACAAATTAACTCAACTTCCAGTATTTTCACTACGGCTTAAGTTCTTCAACTTTTCAGTTTCTAAGAACTTTTCAAATTTTTCAAAAAATTGGCTAACACCCTAAATTCTCGAAAAATTTCGCCATAACCTCCCCTGCACCGGGGACTTCGGGATATTTCATATAGCCTCCCAGGGCCTTCTTCAATCCAAAAGAAAACGAAAAAGCCAAGCGGCTAGCCAATCGGCTCATAAAATCATCATCACCCAAACAAATCAGTAAATTATGGTAAACATGTACCTATTTGTCGGGCAAACAATTTTATTCTCTGCTCTAGCCTCGTTGCTATGACCTGTTCAATGTAAGTACATGTATATATACAAATGCGACTAATTTTCAATACAATTTACTATTTGGTTCAATTTGTTTATGGGTTCAACATTTAATTATTTCAAACAATAATCAAACAACAAACAAGCAATCAATTAGTTGATTAGCTTTTCAAATTCATAACTTTGATATATAGCCAAAAATCACATTTTTGATGCCAAATCACAACAATAGACCCTATCTAATTTTGGTTCTCACACCAGTCAATAGGAAATATATAGAAATCTCACTTTCGTCACTCGAATATAAACACTGATGATGAGGCCTCATCATCAGAATCATCTCCGGGCGACGAGAGTGTGATTCTATATACATCCAGTATATTAAAATTTCAAATACGCGCGTATCAGACGTATACGCAAAATCTGTATATACTGGATAGTCCAAATCAATATAAAATAAATAATCAAATACGTATAAAACGATTTAAATTTCAAAACAAAACTTGTTTTCAATTTGAAAAATATACTCTTCACACTCGTTCTAGGATACTACTGATCCTATCTCTAACGAGTCATTCTCGTTGGATATTACTAATCCAATTCTGATGAATTCTTTCGTATGGTTCTAATGCGTCTTGTTCTCTGAGCTTTGTAAACCAAAGCTCTGATACCAACTGTAACAACCGAGAATTTCGCTCGATCCGAATCAGTCGCTAAACCGATCAAGACCGTTCGAAACGCCTGATTGTTTTGTGAATACGACAAATCAGAACGCAGACGGAAGAACATTTCATTGTATATTACAACAATTCCATCAAAATAAAAGAATAGACAGAGTATAAATGAATAAATATTACACAGAAAATATCAGAGATTACAATACATTACATAGCCGCGGAAAATAATACAATACACAACTAGAAGTAGTACGCGGATACAAAGCTTTCCGAGTATCGTTCCAGCTGTAAATCAGGATCCTGTGAATATAAATCTCCAAAACCAAAACTACTAGCTGCCCGTGTCAAAATAAGGGAACCCAGAGTTTAGGTTAAAACAATAAACTCCAGGTCAGTCATGGGACTGGTGTGAGAACTAAAACAGTTATTAATCTTTATTTTAAAGTTAGGTAAATCAAGGGACCACGCCGTATAACACAGAACGGGTTTCCTCCCAAGAATACCAGTGCATAAAACAACAGCGCAATGCTAAATAAAGAACAATGAAGCTATTATAAGACCCAGGTCCCAACACACAATGCAACGCAAGCCGGAGGATAGGGTTTTACCTTATAATAGCCAAAGAATGCTTAATACGCTAAATTTCATGTTTTATTATTATTATAAGTGTATAGTGTTAAAACAATTTCAATCATAAATATCAATCATAGACGGCATGGGTACCATATATCATGTCGCCATACTAGGCTCTACAATCAAAACCGCAAATGTCACGTATTTGGAAGTTGGATTTACATCTGTGAACCAAGGCAAAAGATAGTCCTCTACCGATTCGAGACTGTCTAGCCCGAGTCTCAGGGCAAGTACTAAGTCAAGCCACTTGGATCGTCAGGACCGGTCCACCGATGTGGATTAAAATGCCTGAATACTGCGTTTTCCCGCCCTATGGGACGGGGCGTAAATGAGCCAATGAATGACTCCATCGGACCCGGATCGTCCGATCATAAATGAGCCAACGAATGGCCCAGATTTCCGGGTTATTACACTATCCGCTCTTTCCTTCACGGGGAAGTTACGGGTCCTTTCAGCTGGTATCAGAGCTTTGGTTCACAAAGCTCAGAGAATAAGACACGTTAGAACCAAACGATAGGGTCAGTAGTATCCTAGAACGAGTGCGAAGAGTATATTTTTTTTAAAAGTGAAAACAATTTTTGTTTTGAAAATTTAAATCAATTATTCATATTTGATTATTTATTTATATTGAATTTGGACTATCCAGTATATACAGATTTTGCGTATACGTCTGATCCGCGTGTATTCGAAATTTTAATATATTGGGTAGATGTAAGATCACACTGTAGTCGCCCGGAGATGATTCTGATGATTGATCGATCATCATCAGAATTTATGTTCGAGTGACGAAAGTGAGATTTCTATATATTTCCTATTGACTGGTGTGAGAACCGAAACTTGATAGGGCTTATTGTTGTGAATTGGCATTAAAAATCTGATTTTTTGACTATATATCAAAGTTATGAATTTGAAATGATAATTCACTATTTGATTGCTGGTTGTGTTGTTTGATTATTGGTTGATTAATTAAAATGTTGAACCTTTAACCAAATTGAACCAAATAGTGAATTGTATTGAAAATTTGTCGCATTTGCATGCATATACATGTACTTACGCTGAACAGGTCACAGCAAGTGGGTTAGAGCAGAAGAATAAAATTGTTTGCCCGACAAATCGGTACATGTTTACCATAATTTACTGTTTTGTTTGGGTGATGATGATTTTGTGAGCCGATTGGCTTTTTTTTTCTTTTGGATTGAAGAAGGCCATGGGAGGCTATATGAAATATCCCGAAGTCCCTGGTGCAGGGGAGGTTATGGCGAATTTTTTTGAAAATTTAGGGTGTTAGCCAAATTTTGAAAAGTTCTTAGAAACTGAAAAGTTGAAGAACTTAAGTCGTAGTGAAAATAATGAAAGTTGGGTTGATTTGTTAAACAACTTTCGGCTTCGTTCCTCTTCGTGGACGAAAAGTTTTAAGTGGGGGAGATTGTAATAACCCGGAAATCTGAGCCAATTTAAATTTTTTATTTTGGCAATTTTAGCGAATTTTGATTATTTAAAATGAATTATTTTAAATAATAACGACGAGAAATTTATTTTGAATAGAATTCGAACGTATATATTTATTCGAATCGTCGTTAGAATATAAATATTTATTTATATATATAAAAGGAATTGAAAATGGCGCGGTAGTTCGATAATTCGATTTCAAAATTCAAATGAATGTACCGGGTGTAAAATAAACCGGATTTTAGTGAAACCAAAAATAATAGAATCTAATTGATAATATCTTTCCAACGAATCAGAAAAATTAAAATTTCATAGCGGGGATAAAAAGTTATGACCAGTTGAATTTTCAGAATAGTCGCTATGGAATTCTGGCCCGTGAAAATGGAAATTTTGCAAACGACCTCGGTTTTCGACGAAACCACTTTTGTTGGATCCGCGATGTCAAGTTATTGCTAGGTTTCAAATTTCATAAATTTTCAAATCAATATGTGAGCGTGGCAAAGAAAAACGCGTTTGACCTGTTTCAGTTGATTTTAATCGACTGGAAATTGGCCATTTTTCAAACTGTCTCGGAATTCGACCAAATTAGTTTTGTTAGGACCGTATCATCAATACGAAGCTAGAAAATATTTTTTTGGAATTTTTCGAGTTCGTATGTGGCCCCGGTAATTTAAAATGTGCGTTTAAATTGAATATATAAAGATTTATATTTTAAATTCAACGAAAATCTATCGAAACGATAGAATTGGCTTACTTGACATATCCTATTGTGTTCGGAATGGGGGTAATTAGCTAGGGGCGACAGTTGTTGGGTCCCGTTTCGAGGTCAAAATAAAAAGTAACTTTTTGGAAATATAAAAATAAAATAAAAAGTCAACCCCCCGTACTTTGCTCTCCCCCATGTTAAACATTCAGATCTAAACATTTAAAAGAAATTAAAAAAAACCGTCGCTCAAGAATCGCCTCCCCCTCCGTTCACTGCGCCGCCATCGGGGGAGCTCCCCCTGCTTCCGTCGCCTGCTCAAGCGGACCTCACCCGTCGTCCAACCTCCTCTCCCTCCCCATACTCTCCTCCTCCTCCACTTGAAACCGAGACCCCTCGAACCCCCTGAAGCCGCGACGCCAGTACCCACCAACCCTAATACGCCTACACCCAGCAACCCGGACGCCTACCAGACCTCCGACGCAACTCCTCCGCCCCCTGCTGGCGCCAACACCGTCATTCCCAACCGAAAGTCCGCTGGCATGTTTCTATGTGAATTTATTTTAAATAATTAGGTTGATTTAATTAAAAGACATTAATTTTAAATCAGTTATATATATATATTCACATAGAATTTATTTTCTGATTTTTAAATATATAAAAATTATATATATATATATATATATATATATATATATATATATATATATAAAGAGAGCGAAAAGATATGATTTTGCTTAGGTAAAGATATGATTGTTTAAGTGGTAAAGCTATGATTTTTGCTTATAGGAAGGCTTGATTTTTTTATATATGAAGAAGAAAAGATAAAACATTTATAGAAGAAAAGGTAGAATTTTTATATAAAGAAAAAAACTAATTTTTTATATGATAGCAAGGTTAAAAATATAATTTTTACATTGTAGGAAGGTTCAAAATATAATTTTTGTATGATGTAAAGATTAAAAAAAAAATTTTTTTTTATAGTAAAGTGATAAAAATATGATTTTTATTAATGTAAGAGATTAAAAATATAATTTTTATTATAGTAGAGTGATAAAAATATGATTTTTATTAATGTAAGAGATTAAAAATATGATCTTTATTATCTGAAGAGCGAAGAGAAAATATGATTTTTATTATATAATAGAGATTATAAAAATACGACCTTTATATGTGTTGTAGCGAATTAACAATATAAAGAAGTGATTCTGTTTAAAATATAAGTTGAGATTTTTATATAGATAAAAATTCGATTTTTATATATATGAAGCATTATAAAAATGAAATCTTTATAATGTTAAAGGCGAAAATTTTATGATGTTAAAGGCGAGATTTTCATGTATATGAAGTGAAGATATAAAAATACGATATATATATATATATAGCGAAATAAAAATTTAGTTTTTATTATATATATAGTCTGGAATAAAAATGTGATTTTTATAGCATTGAAATAAAAATGTGTTTTTTTAAATGTGAATAGCGTGACAAAGACTATGTTGGAAGTACGGGCAAATCCA
Source organism: Allium sativum (assembly GCA_030737875.1). Classification (NCBI taxonomy): domain Eukaryota; kingdom Viridiplantae; phylum Streptophyta; class Magnoliopsida; order Asparagales; family Amaryllidaceae; genus Allium; species Allium sativum. The sequence continues at coordinate 919,996,900 of CM060924.1, read as the reverse complement.
GTCTGTTCAGAAATTCAGAAATAAAACTGGAGGAGTGGACCCCTCGGTGAGAACTCCTCACTTTTAAATTTATTTCTAGTTAAAATATATACTAGGATGCAGACGGTGTTTAGTAGCACCCAACACCCGTCGTCCACAGACCATAGACGGCTTGTATGCTTGTTTGTTTAATTTTGATGTGTAGTTGATTGTGTGATGTGATATGAAGCGAAATAAAATATTTTATAGTGGAAAATATTATATAGTTAAAAATAGAATTTTTAACTTGTATATGAAATGAAATAAATTAATATAAACAAATCGAACGATTTGTTTATATACACACATTTGACTAATATTGATTGGGACGATAAATTTTACATATCGCCCAACTGCACAAATAAAATCAGTGTTTGATTGTTTGAAAACCCCACATGGGTATTGGGATGATATATGACATACACTAGTCCCAATTGTTGGTTGTATGTCGATCGATTGATTGACAAGCTGTTATAAGCATTAAATATTTATATTTGATGCTTATACGGTGTAGAATCACTTTGGATGATGGTTGATTATTTGTCATTGTTGATATATACATGTGTTGTAGAAAACCCATATAATTAACATTATATGGTAATTGATTGGGCCTCATTCCAGTTTTGAAAAAGAAATATTTGAACAGGAATATTTGAAACAGAAATATTTGAAAAATAAATATTTGAAAAAGAAATATTTGAAAAAGAAATATTTAAAATAGAAATATTTGAAATAGAAATATTTGAAATAAAATACTTGAAAATAGAAATATATGAAGCCGTGTTGATTAGATTGACGTCATTTTGACGCGAACGATATTTATATCGATTTTATTCATTTTTCAATGAATATTGAAAGTGATTTCGAAATTTAAATTATATTGAAAAGAATCGAAATTCGAATTAAACTGAAAAGAATTGAAATTCGAATTCAACTGAATAGAATTGAAAATCGAATTAGATTGTAATATAATTGAAATCGTTTTGAAATGAATTCGAATTGAAATTGAATAGAATCAAATTCGAATTGAAATTGAAATCGTTTTGAAATGAATTCGGATTGAAATTGAATAGAATCGAATTCGAATTGAAATTGAATAGAATTGAATTTGAATTGAGATTGAATAGAAATGAATTCAAATTGAAATTGAATTAATTTGAAATTCAAATTGAATTGAAAACGAATTGAAATTGAATTAAAAATCGATTTGAATTGAATTTGAAATGAATTTAAAACGAATTTGTATTGAAAAATTCAATCTTGATTTGAATTTGAAAAAGAAAGTTGAAATTGTTTTGAAAACGAATTTGAAACGATTTATAAAATATGCTTTAAAAAGGAAATCGACGAAGTATATATTATATATATATATTATATATATAATATAATGGCCGGAATAGAATGAGCCGCGTCGCGGCAGTTCACGAATTTCGACCATTGACTTCGAGTGGACATTGCGGGAGATCCGACCGTCGGATTCTCCTAAAACTGGAACCGTTGGGTTCGTATCGAAAAGAATTTTCTAACGAATGTGAGAAATTAAAAATCTAACGGTTGGATTTGGAATTATGTACAACTCAAATTTGGAAAAGGTCGCTGTAAGTGCAGTTCGATGGCCGTTGATGGAAATCGACTGTACGGGCCTTGATAAAATTATTAAAAATAGTAATAATTTGTGTAAAATCATAAGAAATGATTTGGGAAGAGTTGGGATGAAAAACTCCATATTTGAAAAGATAAAAATAGATTTTTATCGAAATGAACTAGTTTTGAACTAGAATTAAAATCAATTTATTTTTGAAATAAATAAATTGAATTTGAAAATGGTTTTAAAAGAAACCAGAATTTCCAGTAATTGAATTGGAAGGGATTTGAATCGAAATTGTCTTCGGAATATTTCGATGTTGGATTTCGTGATGATATAGATATTGTTATGGGAATTTGAAAGATATATTAATATCGTTATTTCCAATACGATATTTGTTGGTCGTAGAATTTGATATTGAATATAAGCCGATATATTTTCTATTCAGAGCCTTGTATTTAATATCAAATGTGATTTGGGTTTGTCGTGAATGGTGTCTTCATTAACACTGTTCTTAAGCCCAGTTGAGAAAAAGATTAAATCTTTTTATTTAGATTTAATGAAGTGTACCAATTAAATAATATTTAATTGGAATTGAACTGGTACTGATTTTTGGGTTTATCGTGAACAGTGTTTTAAATAACACTTGTTCTTTAACCCGATATTTAATGGAATGTGATTTTGGGTTTATCGTGAACCGTGTTTTAAATGACACTGATTCTTTAACCCAGTTAAAGATTAAAACTAAGTGGAGTTTTAATGAATCTTTAATAAGATTGAAAAGATCGAGAATGGAGTATCACCAGTTTTACTCCAAGCGATAGTTAAATCTTTAATTAGATTTGTACGTGAAATGGTAATTGAATTTACCGATAATACCGTAGTGTTAGATATGAAGTATTACCAGTTTTACTTCATGGGATGAATAGGTGGGGATTGGGAAATAAAATAAATGATTACTTCGGTGTGGTCCGCTAATCCCGACTAGTTTGAATTGATATTCAAAGAAGATTAAAGGATAAATTTAAAGAATTAATCTTTGATAAAATTAATGGGAACCTTTCCCAAAGTATAAGGTTATTGGAATAAAAAAATATTCTGAATTGGAATGAGACGTATGTTGTGTTTGTGTAACACTTGTTTATTATATACGCGAGTTATTCAGAAAGACCGGGTTTATCCCATTCTGAATGACTGATTCGACGTGGTGTCGAGGATGAAGACGGTGGTCGAAGACCGGAGGTCTTCAACATCGTTTGGATAATTACTGATAATCTTGATAAGGCCGTACACCTAAGAGGAGGGAATCAGTTAGTGATCGTCCAGACGTACTTGGAGATCGATGGATATGTGGGGTACTAGGTGCCTCCGGTTTCGTTCAGACCCAGAACGAACTTGTAAATGGACTGTGTGTCTGATATTGGATTTCAGTCTGTGTGATTGATTTCTATTAAATATATATTTGTTTGGTGGCGGAGAATTTATTCTCTTGCTTAACGCCCTTCTCTGAGATGTACGAGCTCAGGGGTTATATATTGATGGATATCAAACGCATGGAGTGAATTGCCTGTGTGGCATGCATAAGTGGCAAATGATCAAGGCTTCTGTTGAAAAGCAAAGTCTTGTGGTTGATGATCAAAGCACGACCTGTGTGGCATAACTTTGTGTAACGTGAATTCGCGAGCCTCACACCCCGGTTGTGAACCAGAAACGGGAGAGGACATCAGGGAGGACATGCGTTTCTTTCTAGCTAGAAGTGGTGTCAGTGGTTTTACACGCCCTGACGAGTTTGACTTTTGTGGTTGTTGCTGTTGCGAGGCGCCTCGGATATACCGGTGTCTATGTGAAGCCGAAGGAGCCATTCGTTGGCTCATTTATGCCCCATAGGGCGGGAAAGCGCAGTGTTCAGGCATAATAATCCACATCGGTGGACCGGCCCTGACGATCCAAGGGGCAGTTGCGGCTGTTCCTGAGGGGCGGGCTAGAGCGTCTCGATTCGGTAGAGGACGATCACTTGCCTCGGTTCATAGATGGAAATCCAACTTCCAAATACGTGACTTTGCGGTTTTAATTGTAGAACTAGTATGGCGACATGATATATGGTACCCATGCCGTCTATGATTGGTACTTATGATTTGAAGTTATTTTATACACTATGCACTTATAATAGTATCAAATGATTTGTTTAAAACGTACTAAGCATGTTTGGCTATTATAAGGGAAAACCCTATCCCCCGGCTTGCGTTGCATTGTGTGATAGGACCTGGGTCTTATAATAGTTTCATTTTTCCAAAAAGCATTGTGCTGTTTTGTTATTTGCATTGGTATTCTTGGGAGGAAACATGTTCCGTGTTTACGGCGTGGTCCCTTGATATATCTGATTTAAAGTAAAGTTTTAAATAACTATTTTAGTTCTCACACCAGTCCCAAGACTAACTTGGAGTTTATTGTTTTAACCTAAACTCTGGGCGCCCTTATTTTTACACGGGCAGCTAGTAGTTTTGGTTTTGCAGATTTATATTCACAGGAACCTGGTTTACAGCAGGAACGATATCTGGAAAGCTTTGTATCTGTGTATCTTCTTCAGTTGTATTTTGTATTATTTTCCGCTGCTTTGTAATTTATTGTAATCTCTGATATTTATCGAATGTATTTTATTTCTTAATACTCTGTATATTCTTGTATTCTGATGAATTGTTGTAAATAACAATGAAATGTTCTTCCGTCTGCGTTCTTTTGTGGCTTATTCTCGACTCTATCCGCTCTTTCCATCACAGGGAAGTTACGTGTCCTTTCAACCGATTCGAGACTGTATAGCCCAAGCCTCAGGATCAGAGCTCGAGTGACCCTTGATCGTCAGGGTCGGTCCACCAATGTGGATTAAAATGCCTGAACAATGCGTTTCCCCACCCTTTGGGGCGTAAATGAGCCAAATGACTCCATCGGCTCCACATAGTCACCGATATATCCGAGGCGCCTCGCAACAGCAACAACCACACAGGTGAAAATAATATAAATGTCAGGGCTGGTAAGTCACTGACACCACCCTAGCTAGAAGGAAACACATGCCCTCCCTGAGGTTCTCTCCCGTTTTGGTTCACAACCGGGGTGTGAGGCTCGCGTATCAACGCTACACAAAGCTATGCCACACAGGCGGTGCTTTGATCATCAATCACAAGACTTTGTTTTTCAATAGAAGCCTTGATCAATTGCCACTTAGGCATGCCACACAGGAAATTCACTCCATGCGATTGATATCCATCAATATATAACCCCTAAGCTCGTACATCTCAGAGAAGGGCGTTAAGCAAGAGAATAAATTCTCCGCCGCCAAACAGATATATATTTAATAGAAATCAATCACACATAATAAAATCCAATGTTAAACACAGAGTCCATTTACAAGTTCGTTTTGGGTCGGAACGAAACCGGAGGCACCTTGGACCTCGCATATCCATCGATCTCCAAGTACGTCTGGACGATCTTCAACTGATTCCCTCCTCTTGGGTGTACAACCCAATCAAGATCATCAATAATCACCAAAACGATGTGAAGACCTCCGGTCTTCGACCACCATCTTCATCCTCGACACCACGTCGAATCAGTTATTCAGAATGGGTTAAACCCGGTCTTCCTGAATAACTCACGTATATAATAAACAAGTGTTACACAAACACAACCTACGCCTCATTCCAATTCAGAATATTCTTTTATTCAAATATTCTTATACTTTGGGAAATGTTCCCATTAATTTTACCAAAGATAAATTCTTGAAATTTATTCTTTAATCTTCTTTGAATATCAATTCAAACTAGTAGAGATTAGCGAACCACACCGAAGTAATCATTTATTTCCCAATCCCAACCTCTTCATCCCATGAAGTAAAACTGTTCATACTTCATCTCTAACACCAAGGTGTTATCGGTAAATTCAATTACCATTTCACGTTCAAATCTAATTAAAGATTTAACTATCGCCTGGAGCAAAATTGGTGATACTCCATTCTTGACCATTTCAATCTAATTAAAGATTCATTAAAACTCCACTTAGTTTTAATCTTCACAGAAATCAATATCCTGTTTTTAACTGAGTTAAAGAACCAATGTCATCTAAAACACGATTCACAAAAAACCCAAAATCACATTCATTAATTATCGGGTTAAAGAACAAGTGTTATTTAAAACAATGTTCACGATAAACCCAAAAATCAATTCCAATTAAATACCATTTAATTGGTATACTTCATTAAATCTAAATAAAAAGATTTAATCTTTTTCTCAACTAGGTTTAAGAGCAATGTTAATGAAGACACCATTCACGACAAACCCAAATCACATTTGATATTATATACAAGGCTCTGAATAGAAAATATATCGGCTTATATTCAATATCAAATTCTACGACCAACAAATATCGTATTGGAAATAACGATATAAATATATCTTTCAAATTTCCATAACAATATCTATATAATCACGAAATCCAAGATCGAAATATTCCAAAGATAATTTCGATTCAAATCCATTCCAATTCAATTATTGAAAATTCTGGTTACTTTTAAAACCATTTCAAATCCGATTTATTTATTTTAAAAAATAAATAGAATTATAATTCTAGTTCAAAACTAGTTCATTTCGATAAAAATCTACTTTTATCTTTTCAAATAGGGAGTTTTTCATCCCAATTCTTCACAAATCATTTCTTATGATTTTCTACAAATTATTACTATTTTTAATAATTTTATCAAGGCCCGTACAGTCGATTTCCATCAACGGCCTTCGAACGGCACTTACAGCGACCTTTTCCAAATTTGATTTGGACATAATTCCAAATCCAACCGTTAAATTTCGAATTTCTAATATTCATTAGAAATCTCTTTTCGATACGAACCCAACGGTTCCGGTTTTAGGAGAATCCGATGGTCGGATCCCTCGTAATATCCATTCAAAGTCAATGGTCGAAATTCACGAACTGTCGTGGCACGGCGCGTTCTATTCGGGCCATTCTATATATATATATATATAATATTATATATATTTCGTCGATTTCCTTTTTAAAACGTATTATATTAATCGTTTCAAATTCGTTTTCAAAACGATTTCAACTTCATATTCAATTTCAAATCAAAATTGAATATTCCACATCATCGATATACAAATGATAATATATTCAAAACGTTATATTTTGAAATCACTTTCTTTTCTATATTCATAATAAAAATGAATAAAATCGATATAAATATCGTTCACGTCAAAATGGCGTCAATCTAATCAACATGGCTTTTATTCAACACGTGAATTTATTTTCTATTCAACACATGAATTTATTTTCTATTCAACACATGAATTTATTTTCAATTCAACACATGAATTTTTTCTATTCAACACATGAATTTATTTTCTATTCAACACATGAATTTATTTTCTATTCAACACATGAATTTATTCTATTCAACACATGAATTTATTCAATTCAACACATAAATTTATTTTTTATTCAACACATGAATTTATTCTATTCAACACATGAATTATTCTATTCAACACATGAATTTATTTTCTATTCAACACATGAATTTATTTTCAATTCAACACATGAATTTATTTTCTAAATTGGAATGAGGCCCAATCAATTACCATATAACATTTATTATATGGATTCAATACAACACACATATATAATAGCAACAATAAATAGTCAACCATCATCCAGAGTGCACCACACAACTGCATAAGCATTAAATATAAATAATTAACGCTTACACAGTTTGTCAACCCATCGATTGACATACAACTAAACAATTGGGATCAGTGTACGTCAAATATCATCATCCCAATACCCGTGTGGGGTTTCAAATCAACAAACACATATTCTATTTGTGCGGTTGGGCGATGTGTAAAATTTATCGTCCCAATCAATATCAGTCAAATTAGTGTATATAAACAAATCGTCCGATTTGTTTATAAATATTTATTTTATATATACGTTAAAATTCAAATTTTTAACTATAAATATTTTCCACTATAAAATATTTTATTTCATGCACCATCATACAATCAAATTTCACTACACAACAATCAAACAAACAAGTCATCCATGATCTGTGGACGACGGGTGTGGGTGCTGCTAAGCACCGTCTGCATTCTAGTATATATTTCAAACTAGAGATAGAAATAAAAGTGAGGTGTTCTCGCCGATTAGCAAAATCAAACGCCACGACTCTTCATATGTAGAAATCTTCGTCGTGCTCGCCTTTGTCAATTTCATTGTCCGTAGCCACTTTGTTTTAAAGGAGGGGGAGGGTCATCATCACGCTCAGGAGGAGATGGCGGAGAGGGAGCAGGCGCTGGCGTTGGAGGCTAATGGCAGGGGGTGGTTGGAGGTCGGTAGCTTGCGCGAGGGGTTTGGGATTGGGTTTCGAGAGAGAGGGGGTTGCGCGAGCGAGGAGGGAGGAGGAGGCGCGCGGGAGGAGATAGAGGGGGGCGCGACTTGATCGGCGGCGGCGCCGTCACCGTAGAGGGGGGTCGTGGATGTCGAGATCGGGGGAGAGGGGCTGAGCAGGTTTTGATTTTTTTTATTTGACTGCGTCGACTTTAAGGGAGAGAGGAGGGTTGGGGGGTTTTATATAAATAATATATATTTTATTATTTTAAAATTTCAAAAATCAACTTTTTATTTCGAACTCGAAATTGAACCCACCAACTGTCGTCCATTGCTAATTACCCTCATTCCGAACACAATGAGATATGTATCGTAAGCTGATTCGATTGTTTCGATCAGTTTTCGTCAAAATCAAAATATAAATCTATATATTGAATTTGAACGCACATTTCAATTTACTGGTCCCACATACAGTCTCTAAAAATTCCCGAAAAATATTTTCTAGCTTCGAATTGACGATTCGGTCCTATCAAAACTAATTTCGTCAAATTCTGAGAACGTTTGAAAAATGGCCATTTTCCAGTCAATTAAAATCAACTGAAACTGTCAAAACACGTTTTACTTCGCCATGCTCACATAATGATTCGAAAAATTACAAATTTTGAAATCTAGCAATAACTCGACATCCTGGATCCAACAAAAGTGGTTTCGTCAAAAACAGAGGTCGTTTGCAAAATTTTCATTTTTAAGGGCCAAAATTCCATAGCGACTATTCTGAACTTTCATCTGGGCATAACTTTTTATCCCCGCTATGAAATTTCAATTTTTTGGATTTGTTGCAAAAATATTTTCAAAGAGATTCTAATATTTTTGGTTTTGCCAAAATCCGGTTTATTTTGAATCCTGTACATTCATTTGAACTTGAAATCGAAATTTCAAACTACCGCGCCATTTTCAATTCCTTTTATAATTAAAAAAAAATATTTATATTCTAACAATGATTCAAATAAATATATACGTTCTAATTCCATTCAAAATAAATTTCTCGTCGTTACTATTTAAAATAACTCATTTAAATTATTCAAAATTCACTAAAATTGCCAAAATAAAAATTTTAAATTGGCTCGGATTTCCGGGTTATTACATATTTGGCATTAGAAATAATGCCATATAAATAAATCATAGTTTATTAGACATTAGAAATAATGCCATATAAATAAATCACAGTTTATTAGACATTAGAAATAATGCCATATAAATAAATCATGGTTTATTAGACATTAGCAAAGTATAAAGAAATTATGCGAGTCAAATATATTTTAGTGCGAAATTAGGAATAAAATATCAATTTTGTCCATCATTACCAACATGTTGATAGTATTAAAATTGGTTAAATTCATTAACCAATTATTTAATTATATGTAATGTTGTTGGCTGAAAACCCCACACGGGTATTAGGATGATAATTGATATACACCCGTCCCAATGTTTATTCGTATGTCAATCGATAGATTGACATGCTGCGATGAGCGTTATTATTTCATTTTAATGCTCATACAATTGTGAACTTCACTTTGGATGTTGAATGGATGGTTTGATGATTATTTATCAATTGTTGTCATTTACATACGATGAAATCCATATAACCAAAGTTATATGGTAAATGATTGAGTCACTTTCCGATTCAGAATATCTTTTATATAAAGAATATTTTTAAACAAAGGATTTCTTTTAAATAACGGATAAATCTTTCAACTAAGATTATTGGTATTTCGATTTATATTTATTTATTGGAAAATGATTTTGGGTTTATCATGAACAATGTTTTTAAATGATGTAACGACCCGCATTCTACGCATCGTAGGATCGTACAAAATTTATTTCTTTCACATACGAAGTCATATAGGCATGTAACTTTGGGAGACGACTATTGGAGTCATTTCCCATGTCCATGATTTTTCCCTATTTTTAAATGACTGTTTTGCCTTTAGATGATCTTGTTTTGACCATAACTTTTGATTGGAAAGGAGTTTTGACCTGAAACCACTTCCATTGGCTCAGGATGATGGTTTACAATTTCGTGAGTGGTCACATTAGCCAAATGGACTCACCGTTTGGGAGATATGGCTGAAACAAGTTTCAGATAGTGAAAAATAGCTTAATTGGGCTTAACCAGGTGATTAACAGCTAGGCCCAATGGGGGATTTCGGGATTAGAGGTATTTAAAGGATGCTAGGGTTAGGATTTCGGTTTTTCACTCATTTTCCAACCGCCACAAACCCTCTCTTCAACCTAACAATGACCTCCAACATCTAAATACACCTCTAATCACCTCTTAATCAAGTTTTGGCTTAAACTACATCAAATTAAGGAGAAATAGCACCAAAGCAAGGTTAGAGCTGCTGTGTTACATTGGGAACAACTCCAAATAGAGAATCATTTTAGATTTGGTATTTTATTTGTGGCCAAGGAGTGTGATTTGCATAGTTTTGCACTAATTACGGTTAATTAAGGGTAATTAGTGAAGATTAACGAAATTAGACATGATAAAATTCTGGAAAAATATTTATAAATTCTGAATATTGCTTTATACCTCTGTTAGAAATTTGGGTTGATTTGGTTAAGTTTTGTAATCCTATGATTAGTTCTGCTTAAACATGCTTAAGGGAAAATATGGGGTTTTGGCTATGTTTGATCCGTTTAAACCTATCAAATTATTGTTTTGGTGTTTATGATTGATTGTACATGTTGCTATGACTGTATGGTATGCTTTGTGGTTGTCTAGAAGTGTTAGATTGGTCGAAAATGTCGCCGAGTGGCGTATAAACAGTTGCCGGAAGTTGCAGCACAAGTGCAGGAAAATACCCGGACCAGATCAGATCATCTTACCCGATCGCAACACCTTCTCCGACCCGATCCGCTTATGGTGATGGAACCCGACCCGAACTGCCTGGAGCTCGTGAACCGATAGCCGAGGAGTTCTCCGACCCGATCCGCCTCCCTTGGGCATGTGCTACCCCGAACCGACCCGAGTGGCCACTCCCGAACCGATCCGCAAGAGGTTCCTCAATCCGACCTGGAGCAGAGAGGAGGGCTTGAGCTTCTTTTACCTCGAATGGAGACCACTTCTGAACCGATCCGATTGCTTAGGGAGGAGTATGAAATCCGAGTCGCTTAGTGGAATACGAGCCAATGGCGTTGCATCACGAGTAGGACCTGACGATGAGTCACGAGCTGGAGGAGCACGACCCGACCCATATGGGGTATTCCGATCTGAACCGAGGGACTGATGACCATGACCTGAAGCAAAGTGAAGTGAAGAAATGAAGACCGATCCGGAGAAGAAGGTGACGATCAAAACCTGAGATGCAAAGGTAGTCCAAGTGGGAAGTTTGTACTCAGGATATAGTTGGGAACCAATGAGTTAACTTCATGAGTTGGGCTTTGTTGCGGGACGTGTGCAAAGAGGTTGTCTTTGTCTGTAACTTTGAATCACTATGTGTAGGTAGTGCAAGAACGGATTCAGGGCCACAGTGGCCTAGGTACGACTAAAGAGCTATAAACCAATGAGGTGGGGTCATTTGTAAAGGTTTGGTCATGACTCCATGGGGTAAGCTTGGTAGTAGCAGTAGTTGTACAAGTCGAACTCTGTCACTACTTCGATGGGTCTAGTGATTGATAGTAGTGGACATCGTATGCTTTACGCACTGAGTGAGAGATGTGAGGATGGTTGCTATGTTTGATTTGTTTGACATCATTATGACATGCACACCCCCACCCATGTATTCTTAACACCATGTGTTAGTGGCACCTTAGAGTATTGTACGTTATGTAGTGCTAACTCTTTGGTTGCAGGTTCAGGTATGGTTTAGTATACCTTTTATTGTTCTGTTTAGCTGCTTATCGCTCATACCAGACTTTTTGTCTGACCCAGAGTTTTATGTCTCTTCTTATTACTCTAGGTGCTCTCACGAGCAGACTAGAGACAGGTTAGGTGGTATGCACGAGTAGCTGTACTGGAGACGAGCAGGAGGCTTCCACGTATGATATATATATATATATATATATATATATATATATATATATATATATATTATCCCTGTGTTGCTGCAGTCACTACTTTGGGCATTAGTGGTGTACCTTTCTTTCTTTTGTTTAGAGATAGTAATTTGGAAAGTTGTAATAAGCTGTATTTGGATTTCCTCTACTCTGATGATGATGTTGATGTTGGTTTTAATTATCAGCTTATGCACTGTCTCACCTGTTTTATGTCAAGTATATTATTATAATATTTTGTTCCATGCGCTGTGAGACATTCTACAGGTTTTCAATTAGCCCATTCTCTTCTTTCCTTTCTTGAGCGACCGTTCCGTGCTAGTCGGGCATGTGTACAGCGCACTTTCGGAGGAAATGTCGGCTGGTGCGGGGCGGGCCGTCACACTTGGTATCAGAGCTCTAGGTTGCGTAGTTAACCTAGGGAAAGACACCAGGGAGAGATAATACGTATATGAGAGCGCGTATTTGTGATTATTTTGGTTTTCAAAGATATATATATATATATATATATATATAGTATAGCTAAGGATGAAGTCGCACTGCACTGGCACCACTATGGAAACGGTTAATCATTTTCTCTGTGCAGATTAATTGATGAGCCGATATGCAAGGGGTGCCGGTAGAGGAGCCAATAATGTGAATGCTGCTGAGATGAGGATGATGTTTACTGACCTCATGAGAGAGATGCTTAGAGATGTTCAGTGGGCAGCTCCCAATGCTGGTAATGGTGGTGGTCCAATAGTGCAGGCGCCTAGGGCCGATTTCGCCAAGCTGAACAAAGATTACACTAGTCTTGGTGGAAAGCCGTTTCAAGGAACGGAATCGGCCAAGGATGTTCAAGATTGGTTGGATAATTGTGAGCGTATCTTCGAAGACTTGGGTATCGAGGATGCGATGAAGAGAAGGCTAGCATCCCGTCAGCTGCAAGGACGGGTAATGAATTGGTGGAATGCTATAAAGCCAGCTACTCCCGAGGATCAGATTACTTGGGATCAGTTTAAGGCTCGCTTTAGCGATAAGTTCATTCCAACTGCTCAGAAGTTAGTGTTGTTTAAGAAATTTTTGGAGGTCAAGCAGAATGGCAGAGCTGTCTCAGAGTAAATTGCCGAATTCAACACTTTGTCAAAATATGGGTTATCCCTAATAGATACTGCCGAGAAGAAGAACGAGAAGTTTATAACAGGTTTAGATTAGTACTTGGGGGAAAAGCTCATTAACCACATCGATGAGACGTTTGAATCGATTATGGGGAAAGCATTAAGGTCTGAGAGTCTTTACCCTAAGTCGAAGACTGAGGTTGCGTTTATAGAGGAGCCAAATCCGCTAGCAAGCGGTGGAGGCAAGAATGGTTCTCAGAATAAGAGAAAGCAGAATCAGAGTAAGGATGGCCAGAAGAAAAAGAATAAGAAGGATGTTGAGTGGTTCAGCTGTGGTAAGAAGGGCCATTATGCTAGTAATTGTCGGGCCAAGCCAGCGGATAGGAAGTGCTTCAACTGTGGCCAAGTGTGACATCACAAGGACAAGTGTCTGCAACCCCCTAAAGAAAAGCAGACGGTGAAAGCATATGCCCTTAATGCTATTCCTTCTTTGTCGAATGCCCCAACTGCGGCGGTGAAGGGAAAGAATGTCGTTATTCAAGGTATGTTTTCTGTTTATGATGTTCCTGTTCGAGTATTGTTTGATACCGGAGCTTCCAGATCTTTCATATCTAGTGACCTGGTAGATAGGTCGGGATTGGAGCCCGAAATTGTCGATAGACCTGTAGTAGTGACGAACCCGATTGGTGGTTCGACTAACCTTAGCATGATTTGTTGTGGTGTGGTCTTATTGAGTCATGGATGCATGTTTGTTTGTGATTGCTTTGTTTTGGGCTTTACTTGATTTGGCATTATTTTGGGAGTCGATTGGCTCCAAATATACGGGGTGGTGGTAGACTGTGAGGGCTTTTTGGTGATAGCTAGAGCGGATGATGGGCAGAGGGTAGTGTTTGGTGGTCTACGTAGTGATGGGGTAATGGCTAGTTTTCTAAATTCCCTCGACATCCCGCAAGGTGAGTTGTCAGGTTTGCCCGTGGTTGGCCAGTATCCGAACGTCTTCGAAGAAGTGATCGGGCTTCCACCACTCCGAGAGATTGAGTTCCGTATTGATTTAGTGAAAGATGACAGACCTATAGTGATGCCACTTCGTCGTATGGCACCAAGGGAGCAGCGAGAGCTCGGGTTGCAAGTCAGCGATCTTTTGAAGAAGGGATTTATCAGAAGGAGTGTTTCTAAATGGGGAGCACCAGTTGTGTTTGCTACCAAGGCGGATGGTTCCCTTCGGTTATGTGAAGACTACCACGAGTTAAATAAGGTGACGAGGAAGAACAAGTATCCTCTACCGCGGATAGATGATTTGTTTGATCAGTTGAGTGGCGCGAGAGTATTCTCCCAGTTGGATCTCGCGACAGGTTTTCATTAGCTTAGAGTGGAAGCTGAGAGTATAGCTAAAACGACATGTCGGACGCCGTCTGGATTTTATGACTGGTTGGTCATGCCATTCGGGTTGACCAATGTGCCAGCCTATTTTGTGGATCTTATGAATAGGGTATTCAGAGATCAGTTGAATAAGTTTGTCCTTGTGTTCGTGGATGATATTTTGGTCTACTCGAGGATAGAGGAAGAACACAAGGAACATTTGAGGATAGTGATGGAATTGTTGAGAAAACACCAATTGAGAGCAAAGTTTTCTAAGTGTCACTTCTGGAAGAGGGATGTGAGATTCTTGGGCCAGGTTGTTTCAGAGAATGGTATTGCCATGGATCCTGCAATGAAGCGACCCGAACTTCCCCGGTCTCCGAAGAGAAGAGAAAGAACGAATTACTTTGAGGACAAGACGAATCAGAACGCAAACAGAAGAACATTTCATTGTTTATAACAACAATTCCATCAGAATACCAGAATATACAGAGTAAAAATAAATATTATACAACAAAGAATATCAGAGATTTAAATTACATTTAAATACATCGTAGCGGAAAATAATACAATACACAACTAGAAGAGATATACGGATACAAAGCTTTTCGGATATTATTCCAGCTGTAAATTAGGATCCTGTGAATATAAATCTGCAAAACCAAAACTACTAGCTGCCCATGTCAAAATAAGGTGTAACAACCCGTAATCTACGCATCGGAGGATCGTAAAATATTTATTTCTTTCTTATATCAAGTCGTATGGTCATGTGGCTTTGGAAAACGACCAATAGGGTCATTTCCCATGTTCACGATTTTTGCCAATTTTTAAATGATCGTTTTGCCCCTAGATGATACTGTTTTGGCAATAACTTTTGATTGGAAAGGAATTTTGATCTGAAACCACTTCCATTAGATTCGTTTGATGGTTTACCTTTCCGTAGAGTGGTCACATGTGAAAAGCGGACTTACTGTTTAGGAGATATGACTGAAATAAGGTTTGAAAGGTGGAAAACTGCTTAACCGGGCCAAATAGGGTGATTAGTGAATAGGCCCATAACCCATTTCGGGATTAGAGATGTATAGGGGCTGATTAGGGTTAGAAAACATTTCTTTCAGCCGCCACTTTCATTCTTGGAACCCCAGCAATGGCCTCCAATACCCAAATCAACTTCTAATCACTTTCTAATCAAGTTTTGGCTTAATCTACATCAAATCAAAGAAGATCTTCACCAAATCTGTACTAGAGCTGCTGTTAGACACCAGTATTCGCCCAAATCAGAGAGGTTTCAGTTCTGAGAATTTTATTTGTGGCCAAGGTGAGTGATTTGCATGGTTTTGCACTAATTACGGTTATTTAAGGGGTAATTAATGAAGATTAGCGAAATTAAACATGATAAAATTCTGGAAAAATAATTATAAATTCAAAAATAATTTTTCAGGCCTCTGTTCGAAATTTGGTCTGATTTGGTTAAGTTTTGCTAATCATATCATTAGTTTTGCCTAAGCATGCTTAAGGGAAAATATGGGATTTTAGGTGTGTTTGATCCATTTTTACATGCTATGGTTGTTGTTTTGGTGTTTATGATTGATTATACATGTGGCTATGACTATATGGTATGTTTTATGATTGTCTAGAGGTGATAGATTGGTCGAAAACGTCGTCGAATGGCGTAAAATAATCGCTGGAAAGTCACAGGAAATATGCAGGGTTTCAAACCGGATCGGATCGGATCACTGGGCTAGGATCGGATAGGAGAACTGGGCAAGGGGACTTGATTCGAATTGGAACTTAGCATAAGGAGCTTGGCGAGAATGAAGGCCATTTGCTTAGAGCTGGAGTTGGGCAGGAGATCGGATCGGAGAGACAGAAAGGGGATCGGACCTGAGCTAGGGAGCGGGATCGGGTCGGACTGGAGCTTGGGAGCGGGATCGGATCGGACTGGAGCTAGGGAGTGGGGTCAGACCGGAGTAGGCAAACTGGAGTCCGAGGGATGAACCGAATCGAATGGACCATGGCACCCGAACCGAACCAAATGGAGCTTGGTACCCGAACCGAACAGAATGGAGTATGACATAACCGAACCGAACCGACTGAAGCAGATTGGACCGAACCGAACTGAACTTCCATCTCTTCTACGCGATGACTATCGTGGCAACTCTTATGAAGACTAACTCCAATTCGACCAAACCCCGAGATGCAAAGATAGTCCAAAGGGAAGTTAGAGCTCAGGATCCAGATGGGAAACAATGAGTTCACTCCATGATTGGGCTTTGCTGCGGGACGTGTGCAAAGGGTTATCGGTATCCGTAGCCTTGGTTCACTATTGAGAAACAGATTAGGGGCTTATAGTGATAGTTGTACGGGATTGGATTCCGTCATGGCTAAAGAATTAGGTGATCAAAGTAACGGGCATCGTATTCTTTACACACTGAGTGAGATATGTGAGGATGGTTGTTATGCTTGATTGTTTGCCAT
The DNA here is from genome assembly GCA_030737875.1 of Allium sativum. Taxonomy (NCBI): domain Eukaryota; kingdom Viridiplantae; phylum Streptophyta; class Magnoliopsida; order Asparagales; family Amaryllidaceae; genus Allium; species Allium sativum. The sequence continues at coordinate 919,979,926 of CM060924.1, read as the reverse complement.
CATTATGACATGCACACCCCCACCCCCGTATTCTTTACACCATCTGTCCAGTGGCACCTTAGAGTATTGTACGGTATGTAGTGCTAACTCTTTGGTTGTAGGTCCAGGTTCAGGTATGATTGGATTATACCGGTTATTGTTTTGTTTAGCTGCTTATCGCTCATACCAGACTTTTTGTCTAACCCAGAGTTTTATGTCTCTTCTTATTACTCTGGGTGCTCTCACGAGCAGACTAGAGACAGGTTAGCTGGGTATGCACGAGTAGCAGATCTGGAGACGACCAGGAGGCTCCCACGTATGATATATAGTTATTCTCCCTGTGTTGTTGAAGATCACTGCTTGGGCATTAGTAGTGCATCTTCTACTTTAGCTTTCTTTTGTTTAGAGACAGAAAATTTGGAAAGTTGTAATAAGCTATATTTGGATTTCCGCTGCTATGTTGGTTTAGTTTTCAGCTTATGCACTGTCTCGCCTGTTTTTTGTCAAGATTATGTTATTTTTATATTTTGTTCCATGCGCTGTGAGACATTCTACATGTTCCTTGTTAGTTGAACTCTTCTTTCCTTTCTTTGGCGACCGTTCCGTGTTAGTCGGGCATGTGTACAGCGCACCTTTGGAGGAAATGCAGGCTAGTGCGGGACGGGTCGTCACATTTGGTATCAGAGCTCTAGGTTGTGTAGTTAACCTAGGGAATCATCAGGGAGAGATAGTATACATATATGAGAGCACGTATTTGTGATTATTTTGGTTTTCAAATGCTATATATATATATATATACTATTAGTATAGTTAAGGATGAAGTCGCACTGCACTAGCACCACTATGGAGATGGTTAATCGTTTTCTCTTTACAGATTGAACGATGAGCCGATACGCAAGAGGTGCCGGTAGGGGAGCCAATAATGGGAATGCTGCTGACATGAGGACGATGTTTACTGACCTCATGAGAGAGATACTTAGGGATGTGCAGAGGGCAGCTCCCAATGGTGGTAATGGTGGTGGTCCAATAGTGCAGGCGCCTAGGGCCGATTTCGCTAAGCGGAATAAGGATTATACTAGTCTTGGTGGGAAGTCGTTCCACGGAACGGAGTCGGCCACGGATGTTCAGGATTGGTTGGATAGCTGCGAGCGTATCTTCGAAGATTTGGGTATCGAGGATGCGATGAAGAGAAGGCTAGCATCCCGTCAGCTGCAAGGACAGGCAATAAATTGGTGGAATGCTATAAAGGAGGCTACTCTCGAAGATCAGATTACTTGGGAGCAGTTTAAGGTTTGCTTTAGCGATAAGTTCATTCCAGCTGCTCAGAAGTCAGAATTGTTTAGGAAGTTCTTGGAGCTTAAGCAGAATGGTAGGGCAGTCTCGGAGTATATTGCTGAGTTCGACACTCTATCGAAATATGGGTTTTCCCTAATAGATACTGCCGAGAAGAAGAACGAGAAGTTTATAACAGGTTTGGATTAGTACTTGGTGGAAAAGCTTAAGAACCACATCGATTAGACGTTTGAATCGATTGTGGGGAAAGCATTGAGGTCAGAAAGTCTTTACCCTAAGTCGAAGACTGAGGTTGCATCTGCAGAGGAGCCAAAGCCGCAAGAAAGCGGTGGAGGCAAGAATAATTCCCAGAATGATAGGAAACAAGACCAAACCATGGATGGTCAGAATAAGAAAAATAAGAAAGATGGCAAGTGCTTTAGCTGTGGCAAGAAGGGCCACTATGCCAGAGATTGTCGGGAAAAGCCTAGGGAAAGGAAGTGCTTTAATTGTGGCCAAGCGAGACATCACAAGAATGAATGTCCACAACCTCCTAGGGAGAAGCAGATCGTGGAAGCATATGCTATCAACGCTGTTCCTTCTTCATCGAATGCCCCAACTGCGGCGCATAAGGAAAAAAGGTGTCGTTATTCGAGGTATGCTTTCTATTTAAGATGTTTTTGATCGAGTTTTGTTCGACAAACCTGAGTTAGTCGATAGACCTTTAGTAGTGACGAACCCGATTGGTGGTTCGACTAGCCTCAGTATGATTTGCTGTAACGTGGTCTTATCGAGTCATGGATGTATGTTTGTTTGTGATTACTTTGTTTTGGGCTTTACTGGGTTTAGCATTATTTTGGGGAGTCGATCTACTCTAAAGGAATAGGGTGGTATTAGGTACCTACCTAGTGATGATGATAATAACTAGAGTTAAGGAAGCTGAGAGGTTATCGTTGTATTAAGTCCTAGTAGTCTCTGGGAGGCAAATGAGTGCTCTAGTGCTTAGTTGTTTTGCTAGTATCACTTCATGTGGATTGTCCGAATTCGGAGGAGATGTTCCTTGGGTGCTTGTCTGATCTTGGTTTGGGCCTTTGGGGCTTGTGCTTGGGGAATGTCGAGTTCGACTAGGATGGTTTGCGTGTGGTATAAATAGTTGTTGCGATTCATCATTTGATGATATCTTGGATTACTCGGGGAGTAATGTGCAACCGTGACGTGATAAGACTGTTTAGTGGTATAGAATGCTCCAAGTTAGACTCAATAAGGTTATGAGATGGCTCGATTGGGACTCGGGAAAGATGCAAAGTAATGGATTTTTTAGGACCCTATGCTGATGTTCTCTTTGGATAGTAGAATTTTGAAGAAGTAGGATGTGCTCGTTGATCATGGAAGATGCAACGAAGGTTAGGACGATTCAAGTTTGACTTGAACTCGTAAAAGAAAATAGGTATTCATTGGTCTTGGAGCTGTAACGAATAGGAAGACGACTCCCGTTAGACTAGGGTTTGTAGGTAATGGATACTCAAGACTGGGTCTGAGTTTATGGGTAATAGATTGACTCGAGTTAGACTCGAGAAGGCTGCAAGGAATTGGATTGGCTTGAGTTGGACTCGAGAGGGCAGCAAGATAATGGATAGACTTGGGTGGGACTCGAGTGTTTCAGGCGGACTAAAAGCAGGGGTATCTGGGGACGCCCATTTACCATGGATCCGTTGGACGTGATCTAGTTATCCTTGGAGGATAAACGTACGTTGGACGTACAGTAGTCCATTTGGAAGCAGAGTTTCCATTAGTTATTGATGTTGGTTGGACCAGACATACAGGTATCGACATATTCATGGCTTTAGCAGGTGATAGATAGGATTTGTTTGATGGATGCTATGGCTGTTGTGTTTGTTCCTACCTTTCTTCTCTTGAGTATCACCTGTAGGACCCTGTTGAATAGAAATAGGATAAGTTCGTTGATCATGGTGATATGACGAGTGTAAGATACTTTACGTTAGACTTGAAGTATGTTTGGGCATTGTGGAGCGTCCATTGCCTTGGAGATTCAACGGATATAGGAGTTTCAGTTGGACTTGGACTCGTAGGTAGAGTACCTAGATTCATTGGATGAGTCTAGTTCACCTTTAGAAGGTGAATGTACGTTGGACGTGCAGTACGAATATGGGTAGGGTACCTAAGTTCATTGGATGAGTCTTTTTCACCTTTAGAAGGTGAATGTACGTTAGATGTACAGTACGGATATAGGTGTAGTGCCTAGGGTCATTGGATGAATCTAATTTGCCTCTAAGAGGTGAATATACGTTGGATGTGCATTATGAGTGTAGGTAAGATTCGGGTTAGACTTGGAAGGACATTTGGAATGTAGTTGGTGATTTGATGTATAGGGTTGGATTAACTAAAAAGATGACAGGAGTACATGACATATTTCATGTTTCTCAATTAAGGAAATTTATGCATGATTTTGATTTAGCTATTTCACCAGACCGGTTGGACGATATCAAAATAGAACCCAAGGCGGTTGGGAACCGCGAGACCGATTTGCATTATCAGGGACGATACGAAGCAACTACGAAGGGAGACGGTGAAAGTCCAATAGGGCAATGATTCTTTCCTTGTTAGTGAACCGCATGCTAGGATAGACTTGTTTTGCATGTTTGATTGCTGTTTTATGGCCGATAGGCATGCGGGATCCTTTGTGTGTTTTGGTTCGGGAATTTTGAGGGGGAAATTATTTTAAGGAGGGGAGAATGTAACAACCCGTAATCTACGCATCGGAGGATCGTAGAATATTTCTTTCTTTCTTATATGAAGTCGTATGTTCATGTGGCTTTGGGAAACGACCATTGGGGTCATTTCCCATGTTCATGATTTTTGCCAATTTTTAAATGACCGTTTTGCCCCTAGATGATACTGTTTTGGCCATAACTTTTGATTGGAAAGGAATTTTGAGCTGAAACCACTTCCATTAGATTTATTTGATGGTTTACCTTTCCGTAGAGTGGTCACACGGACTTACTGTTTGGGAGATATGACTGAAATAAGGTTTGGAAGGTGAAAAACTACTTAACCGGCCCAAATAGGGTGATTAGTGAATGGGCCCATAACCCATTTCGGGATTAGAGATGTATAGGGGCTGATTAGGATTAGAAAACCTTTCTTTTACCCGCCACTTTCATTCTTGGAACCCTAGCAATGGCCTCCAACACCCAAATCAACTTCTAATCACTTTCTAATCAAGTTTTGGCTTAATCTACATCAAATCAAAGAAGATCTTTACCAAATCAGTAATAGAGCTGCTGTTAGACACCAGTATTCGCCCAGATCAGCGATGTTTCGGTTCTGAGAATTTTATTTGTGGCCAAGGTGAGTGATTTGCATGGTTTTGCACTAATTACGGTTATTTAAGGGTAATTAGTGAAGATTAGCGAAATTAAACATGATAAAATTCTGGAAAAATATTTATAAATTCGAAAATAATGTTTTAGACCTCTGTTAGAAATTTGGTTCGATTTGGTTAAGTTTTTCTAATCATATCATTAGTTTTTCCTAAACATGCTTAAGGGAAAATATGGGATTTTGGGTGTGTTTGATCCATTTTTACATGCTATGGTTATTGTTTTGGTGTTTATGATTGATTATACATGTGGCTATGACTGTATGTTATGTTTTATGATTGTCTAGAGGTGATAGATTGGTCGAAAACGCCGTCGAATGGCGTAAAATAGTCGCTGGAAAGTCGCAAGAAATATGCAGGGTTTCAAACCGGATCGGATCAGATCACTGGGCTCGGATCGAATAGGAGAACTGGGCAAGGGGACCTGATTCGGATTGGAACTTAGCATAAGGAGCTTGGCGAGAAGGAAGGCCATTTTCTTAGAGCAGGGGTTGGGCAGTGGATCAGATCGGAGAGACAGAAAGGGGATCGGACCGGAGCTAGGGAGCGGGATCGGGTCGGACTGGAGCTAGGGAGCGGGATCGGATCGGACTGGAGCTAGGGAGTGGGGTTAGACCGGAGTAGGCAAACTGGAGTCAGAGGGACGAACCAAACCGAATGGAGCATGGCACCCGAACCGAACCAAATGGAGCATGGTACCCGAACCGAACCGAATGGAGTATGACATAACCGAACCGAACCGACTGAAGCAGATTGGACCGAACCGAATTGAACTTCCATCTCTTCTACGCGACGACTATCGTGACAACTCTTATTAAGACCAACTCCAATTCGACCAAAACCCGAGATGCAAAGTTAGTCCAAAGGGAAGTTAGATCTCAGGATCTAGATGGGAACCAATGAGTTCACTTCATGATTGGGCTTTGTTGCGGGACGTGTGCAAAGGGTTATCGGTATCCGTAGCCCTGGTTCACTATTGAGAAACAGATTAGGGGCTTTTAGTGATAGTTGTATGGGTTTGGATTCCGTCATGGCCAAAGAATTAGGTGATCAAAGTAACGGGCATTGTATGCTTTACGCACTGAGTGAGATATGTGAGGATGGTTGCTATGCTTGATTGTTTGTCATCATTATGACATGCACACCCCCACCCCCGTATTCTTTACACCATCTGTTCTGTGGCACCTTAGAGTATTGTACAATATGTAGTGCTAACTCTTTGGTTGCAGGTCCAGGTATGATTGAATTATACCTGTTATTGTTTTGTTTAGCTGCTTATTGCTCATACCAAACTTTTTGTCTGACCCAGAGTTTTATGTCTCTTCTTATTACTCTGGGTGCTCTCACGAGCAGACTAGAGACAGGTTTGCTGGGTATACACGAGTAGCAGATCTGGAGACGAGCAGGAGGCTCCCACATATGATATATAGTTATTCTCCCTGTGTTGTTGAAGATCACTGCTTGGGCATTAGTAGTGCATCTTCTACTTTAGCTTTTTTTTTGTTTTAGAGACACAAAATTTGGAAAGTTGTAATAAGTTGTATTTGGATTTCCGCTGCCATGTTGGTTTAGTTTTTAGCTTATGCACTGTCTCGCCGGTTTTATGTCAAGATTATGTTATTATTATATTTTGTTCCATGCGCTGTGAGACATTCTACAGGTTCCTTGTTAGTTCATCCTCTTCTTTCCTTTCTTTGGCGACCGTTCCGTGCTAGTCGGGCATGTGTACAGCGCACCTTTGGAGGAAATGCAGGCTAGTGCGGGACGGGTCGTCACATAAGGGCACTCAGAGTTTAGGTTAAAATAATAAACTTCAGGTCAGTCATGTGACTGGTGTGAGAACTGAAACAGTTATTAATCTTTATTTCTAAAGTTCGGTAAATCAAGGGACCACGCCGTATAACACGGAACGGGTTTCCTCCCAACAATACCGGTGCATAATACAAACAACGCAATGCTAAGTAAAGAAAAAATGAAGCTGTTATAAGACCCATGTCCCATCACACAATGCAACTCAAGCCAGAGGATAGGGATTTACGTTATAACAGCCAAAGAATGCTTGATACGTTTTAAAACAAATCATTTGATACTATTATAAGTGTATAGTGTCAAAACAATTTCAAATCATAAGTATCAATCATAGGCGGTATGGGTACCATATATCATGTCGCCAATACTAGGCTCTACAAATAAAACCACAAAGTCATGTATTTGGAAATTGGATTTCCATCTGTGAACCGAGGCAAAAGATAGTCCTCTACCGATTCGAGACTGTCTAGCCTGTGTCTTAGGACCCAGACACAGGTGAGCCCTTGGATCGTCAGGGCCGGTCCACCGATGTGAATTAAAATTCCTGAACATTGCGTTTCCCCACCATTTGGGGCGTAAATGAGCCAACGAATGGCTCTATCGGCTTCACATAGTCACCGATATATCCGAGGCGCCTCGTAAACCAACAAACACATAAGTCAAACTCGTCAGGGCGGATAAAACCACTGACACCACTTCTATCTAGAAAGAAACGCATGTCCTCCCTGAGGTCCTTCTCCCGATTTTGGTTCACAACCGGGCTGTGAGGCTCACGAATTAACGCTACACAAAGCTACGCCACAAAGTCGTGCTTTGATCATCAACCACAAGACTTTGCTTTTCAATAAAAGCCTTGATCATTTGCATCTTAGCATGCCACACATGCAATTCACGCTATGCAACCAATATCAATCACACAGAATGAAATCTGACGTCAAACACACATCCATTTACCAGTCCGTTCTGGGCCTGAACGAAATCGGAGGCACTTAGTACCCCGCATATCCATCGATCTCCAAGTACGTTTGGACGATCACCAACTGATTCCCTCCTCTTGGGTGTACGGCCCAATCAAGATCATCAGTAATCACCCAAACGACGTGAAGACCTACGGTCTTAGACCACCGTCTTCATCTTCGACTTATCGTCGTATCAGTTATTCAGAATGGGATAAACCCGGTCTTTGCGAATAAGTCGCGTATATATTAAACAAATGTTACACAAACACAACATACGTCTCATTCCAATTCATCAGTCACTAACCGTAAATTAACAAAAGAATAATTCCCCAAATATTAACCCCAAAGGCCGAAACCAACATCAGATCAATACCCAGGAAACCATCCTTCTTAGCTGACTCACAGTGTAATGACCCGCATTGGCAGAGGTATTATAATTAATTTATTTAATTATATAAATAGTGATATAGTGAATTAAATGGTCGTGGAATTAAATAATAGTGAATATTTAATTAAAATAATAAATTAAATAATATATTTAATTCTGAAATTATCAGAATTGGCTGAAATGGCGATGTGGTGTGAGCTGGATCATCTGTGACATTTAATTCAGTTTGGAATTGAATTTGAATAACGAATATATTATATAAACAACAATTTGAACGTAGAGTTATAATATAATATAAATCGAGCTCGAAATGGCGCTGCAATTCGTAAATTGGCGATTCGAACTTCAACTGATTGTACAGGATTCATTTTAAGCAGGATTTCTGTGAAACAAGAAACGTGGAGCTGGTGGAGTATATCTTTCTAGTGGAAGAGAAAAATCAGGATTTCGTCGTGTAGATTTTGAGATATGTCCAAATCAAATTTTAAAATAGTCGTTATAGAATCGTTTATCGACTGTATCGGTTTATTCGATATAACTAGATATCGATTTCGAATTTAGCCAAGGTTCTTTTGAGACATAGTCATGATTTAATTTATAGAATTTCATGGAAATTTTTAATTAATTAAATACACAACTTTTTATTTGGAGTATTTTGCACCCTTAATCAGCGATTTTGGGATTTCACAATATGAGTTAATCTACCGATATTATTATATATTTGGGATCCTGGTACGATACTCGATATGACTGTATTTTTACTTCTGTCCATATCAGTTTGTATGTGATGGTTTTGAGGGTTATTTCTCATCGGAATTTCTAAACATTTAAAATATTATTAAATTGATCCATCCCTTCTATTTCTAAAAGCAGCGTGGCCAAATTCTCTCCATAAAACAGTTCCTGGTCCAGATAAATACAACGAGTCTGATTTCTCTTCTATAAATACTAAATTTCTTAAGACCTAAAATCTATTTTTATCTCCTCAGCAAAAATATCGGAGCCGCCACTAATTTTCTCCAAGAAACCCAAAAAAAAATCATTTCTTCATAAATCCTCAAATAAATCATAGAAAATCCCATAAATCCGATAATCTATATATTTGTGTTGCTGGGCACTTTCTCTTCAATTCGACATCATATTTGAGGCAAGCGATTCAAGTTGAAGAACTCGACCTCATTTTTCCCGTTTCGCTGTAGACGTCAGCGATGTCTAGGGTTTAGCCAGGGTCGAGTTCAGTTTCAAGTCAGTAGGAAGGATCTGCAAACGCTCGAATCGGAGAGCTGGGTAGGCTGGTGGAACTATGGGTTGTTGGAAATGAGGGGTCGGCCTCGATGGTTTCTAACGGTGGGAAAAGGGGTTGAACGTTGTTTCGGTTTTGGAACTAACGAAGTAAAGAGGTGGATGGATTCAGTTTTTGTGCAAGTTTGAATCAAGATGAAACTGATGAAACCATTTGCTTGCTGGAGCTTCAATACTGGAGATGTGTATTTTCTAGGGGATAAGATACTGTTGTTTTGGGGTAGGGAGTGGAACGTGCGGGCACACACAAGGACTGGACGGGGATGATGCAGGGTGGTAGTAGCTAGACAAATGGTTCCTTGGATCAACACAAAACGTATTCAAAGTGGAAGGTGGTGCATTTGTCAAGTAGTAAAATATTCAAAAAGTTTAATGGCAAATCAGTAAAGGCAAGGGTTAGTGTAATAACAAAATGAAATATGGTGCTACTGAGGTGGAGGCAGGCGAGATTAATAGGACTGTCAGTGAGCATGAGCAAGTAGCAATTAATCTTACAAATGGGCGTGGGTTATACAGGGTGCAGGCGAGAAAGACATGGGCCGGAAATCAAATGGGTAAAGCCCGTTAAATAAATTAAATTAAGTTTATTTTAATTGATTTTGTTTATGAACTTGTTAACGCGGTATCCTGCACATACGTTGTCAGTTTCACTAACGGTCTGATCCGTTGGAATCGTATGGACGGAAGCGTCACAATGGAACTGACCGCGAGTCAATTGGAGCTCGTTACAATTTATAGCGAAATAAATTGTCCGTTAGAATCAAGCGATGGTTATCGTTGTTAACGATGATCGTCCAATGTGAGTAAATCTCACGGATTTAAATCTCCGGCAACAAAGGTGGTTAGAATTCTTGGGTTCCTATGATTTTGATATCGCATATACACCGGGAAAGGGCAATGCGGTAGCCGATGCGTTGAGTAGAAGACATGCCAGTTTAGGGGCTATGTTTCTAGAATGGAAGCAACTGGAGTATATCACGGGGTTTGATTTCAGACCAAAGTGCGAATTGAATCCAGAAATGTTAGCAAGTTTGACGATCAGACCCACTTTGATTGAGCGGAGCGGCTCTAGTCAGAGGGACGATCCTAACCTATTGGAAATTATCTCCAAGTTAGAGATGGATATCGATGAGGAGATGAACAAGTATGGGCTTGATCGAGATGGATGGCTTAGAAGGAATGGAAAGCTTGTTGTACCCAACGTCAATGGATTGAGAGATGAAGTGCTTAGAGAATGTCATCAATCAAAACTGACTATACACCCTGGTGGTAATAAGATGTATCGAGATATGAAGCAGACTTACTACTGGGAAGGGATGAAGAGAGACGTTGGGAATTTTATATCCAAGTACATGAATTGCCAACTAGTTAAAGCCGAGCAAAAGAAACCTAGTGGGTTGTTGCAACCATTAGAAATTCCCGAATGGAAATGGGAGCAAGTCTCAATGGATTTCGTCGATGGTTTACCAAGGACTAGATCGGGACATGATAGCATTTGGGTGATTGTGGACCGATTGACTAAAAGTGTAAGATTTATACCAGCCAAATCGACCAGAACGACAGTTAAGTTAGCAGAATTGAATATGAAGTGGGTAGTGAGATTTCATGGAGTACCTAAAAGCATTGTGAGTGACCGGGACCCGTTGTTTACTAGTGGGTTTTGGAAGAGCTTACAAGAGGCTCTAGGGTCAGAGTTACATCTCAGTACCGCATACCGCATATCATCCTCAGACCGACGGTCAGACGGAGAGGGTGAATCGTATTTTGGAAGATCTCTTGAGAGCATGTATATTGGATTTTGGTGGATCATGGGATGACCATTTGCATCTAGTAGAGTTTGCATATAATAATAGCTACCAATCCAGTATCGGCATGGCTCTGTTTGAAGCTTTGTACGGAAGACCGTGCAACTCACCATCATGTTGGATAGAGACTGGCGAGAAGTTTATGCTTGGACCAGATGTGGTGAGGGAAACTTCAGATAAGATTAAGATCATCCAACAACGAATGAAGGCTGCCCAAGATAGGCAGAAGAGTTATGCTGATAAGAGGAGAAGAGACTTAAAATTCTCCGTTGGCGACTTGGTGTTTGTCAAGATTTCTCCGTTGAAGAGCGTAATACGATTTGGCAGGAGATGCAAGTTGGCACCAAGGTTCGTTGGCCCATTCCCTGTTCTTGAACCAGTCGGGAATTTGGCATACAGAATTGACTTACCAGAGAAGATGGCGGGAGTTCACAATGTATTTCATGTTTCCCAACTAAGGAAGTTCGTTCACGACTCAGATATGACTATTTCACCTGATCAGTTAGGGGACTTCGAAGTAGAACCCGAGGCGGTTGGGAACCGCAAGCCGGACCGTATTGTCGAGCACGACATGAAGCAACTTCGAAGGAAAGCGGTGAAGCTAGTCAAGGTTCAGTGGAGCGAGGACGAGAATGATTGTACTTGGGAGACAGAGAACATTAGGAAGACATACCCAGAACTCTTTGCCTAGTAAGATTTTGACTTCGATTTAGTTTTCCGCATGCTAGGATAGGCTTGTTTGCTTATTTTGCATGTTTGATTGTTGTATGTAATTGTTAGGCATGCGGGATCTTTTGTATGTTTTGGGTTAAGGAATTTCGGGGACGAAATTTCTTAAGGGGGGAGAGTGTAACGACCCGTATTCTACGCACCATAGGACCGTAGAATATTTGTTTCTTTCACATACGAAGTCGTATGGTCATGTAACTTTGGGAGACGACTATTGGGGTCATTTCCCACAAATTTTTCCCGATTTTTAAATGACCATTTTACCCCTAGTTGGTACTGTTTTGGCCATAACTTTTGACTGGAAAGGAATTTTGACCTGAAACAACTTCCATTGGCTCCGGATGATGGTTTACAATTCCGTAGAGTGGTCACATTAGCCAAACGGACTCACCGTTTGGGAGATATGGCTGAAACAAGTTCCAGATGGTGAAAAACAGCTTAATTGGGCTTTACCGGGTGATTAGCAGCTAGGCCTAGAGGGGAATTTCGGGTTTAGAGGTATAGGAGGACTGATTAGGGTTAGGAAATCACTTTCATTTCAGTTTTGAGCCGCCACAAACCTTCTTGAGACCCTAATAATGGCTTCCATCATCTAAAACCACTCCAAAACACATTTTAGTGAAGATTAAGCCTAAACTACATCAAAACAAGGCCAAATAGTAACAAAGCAAGGTTGGAGCTGCTGCTATACCTAGGAATTCGACCCGAACAGAGAGTATTTCAGATTTGGTGTTTTATTTTGTGGCCAAGGTAAGTGATAGCATCGTTTTGACACTAATTACAGTTAATTAAGGGTGATTAGTGAAGATTAGCGAATTTATACACTAATAAATTCTGGAAAAATGTTTAGAAATTCTTAAATAATGTTTTATGCTTTTGTTAGAAATTTGGTTCGATTTAATTAAGTTTCGTTAACCCTATGATTAGTTTTACTTAAACATGCTTAAGGGAAAATAAGGAGTTTTGGCCACTTCTGATCCATTTTGATTTATTTGAATTGTTGTTTGGTGTTTGTGGTTGCTCTTTCATGTTGCTATGACTCTATGGTATGTTTTATGATTGATTAGAATAGTTAGATTGGTCAAAAACGTCGTCGAATGGCGTAGAAAGCTCGCTGGAAAGTTGAAGAAACGTGCAGGTTCCGAACGGGATCGGATCGGAGTAGGGGTCGGATCGGATTTGTGAACTGACCGAGGGAATTCGAATTGGATTGGAACTTGTCACTGGAGGAGGCTTGGCGAGAAGGAAGGCCGTTTACTTAGAGTTGGAGTGGACAAGGGGATCGGATCGGAAGAACAATGGGGGCCAAATCGGATCGGAAGAACAATGGGGGCCAGATCGGATCGGACGGGAGCACCGGATGGGATGAAGATGAGGAGCATAGGGTCGGAACGGGGAAAGTAGAGGCTAGGACAAAGGATGGGATCGGGTCGGTGTACCGAACCGAACCGGGGGGGGGGGGGGGGGGGGCACCCGAACCGAATGGAAAGACGACAAGGAACGAGGGTAATGACTACCGAACCGAACCGAATTCTAGGGATGCTACTACGCGACAACTCTTCTGAGGACCCACTCCAATTTGACCAAACCCGAGATGCAAAGGAAGTCCAAATGAGAAGTTAGAGTTCAAGATTCAGATGGGAATCAACGAGTTCGCTTCATGGTTGGGCTTTGCAGCGGGACGCGTGCCAAGGGGTTATCGATGTCTATAGCTTTGGACCACTATGGTAGGAGGTATGAAGGCGGGTTCAGGTCCATTATGGCATCGGTAGAACCAAGGGCTACGACCAATGAAGTGGGTCATTGAAATGTTTGGTCATGACTCCATGTGTTTAGCTTGGTCACAGCAGGGTTTCTACAAGTCGGGATTCGTCGTTACCTCAATTTGTCTAGTGTTCCAAAGTGGTAGATATCGTATGCTTTATGCACTGAGTGAGAGATGTGAGGATGGCTGCTATGGTTGATTTGTTTGCTATCATTATGACATGCACACCCCACCCCGTATTCTTACACTATTTATTATGGCACCTTAGAGTATTGTACGGTATGTGGTACTAACTCTTTGGTTGCAGGTCCAGGTTTAGGTATGGTTTAGTATACCTGTTATTATTCTGTTTAGATGCTTATCGCTCATACCAGGCTTTATGTCTGACCCAGTGTTTTATGTCTCCTCTTATTACTCTGGGTGCTCACACGAGCAGACTAGAGACAAGTTAGCTGGAGATGCACGGGCAGATGATGCGGAGACGAGCAGGAGGCTTCCACGTAATATATATATATATATATATATATAGTATTCTCCCTGTGTTGTTGAAGATCACTGCTTGGGCATTGGTGGTGCATCTTCTACTTTAGTTTTCTTTTGTTTAGAGACAGTAAATTTGAAAAGTTGTAATAAGCTGTATTTGGATTTCCGCTGCTCTGATGATGATGTTGATTTTAGTTATCAGCTTATGCACTGTCCCACCTGTTTTATGTCAAGTATGTTATTATAATTATATTTTACTCCATGCGTTGTGAGACATTCTACAGGTTTCTTGTTAGTCAATTCTCTTCTTTCCTTCCTTCTGACGACCGTCCCGTGCTAGTTGGGCATGTGTACAACGCACTCTCGGAGGAAATGCAGGCTAGTGCGGGGTGGGTCGTCACAAGAAGGCTCTGAATAGAGAATATATCGGCTTATATTCAATATCAAATTCTACGACCAACAAATATCGTACTGCAAATAACGATATATATATATATATATATATATATATATATATATATATCTTTCAAATTCCCATAACAATACTTGTATCATCACGAAATCCAACATCGAAATATTCCGAAGACAATTTCGATTCAAATCCATTCCAATTAAATTATTGGAAATTCTGGTTATATTTCAAAACCATTTCAAATTCACTTTATTTATTTCAAAAATAAATAAATTATTACTTTAGTTCAAAACTAGTTCATCTCGATAAAAATCTATTTTTATCTTTTCAAATATGGAGTTTTTCATCCCAATTCTTCAAAAATCATTTCTTATGATTTTACACAAATTATTACTATTTTTAATAACTTTATCAAGCCCCGTACAGTCGATTTCCATCAACGGCCATCGAACTGCACTTACATCGACCTTTTACAAATTTGATTTGGACATAATTCCAAATCCAACCGTTAGATTTCTAATTTCTAATATTCATTAGAAAGCTCTTTTCGATACGAACCCAACGGTTCCAGTTTTAGGAGAATTCGACGGTCGGATCTCTCGCAATGTCCATTCGAAGTCAATGGTCGAAATTCACGAACTGCCGCAGCGCGGCGCGTTCTATTCAGGCCATTATATTATGTATATAATATATAAAACGATTTCCTTTTAAAACGTATTATATAAATCGTTTTAAATTCATTTTCAAAACGATTTCAACTTCTTTTCAAATTCAAATCAAAATTGATTTTTTCCTTATAAATTCCTTTCAAATTCATTTCAAATTGATTTCAATTCAAATTGATTTCTAATTCAATTTCAGTTCGTTTTCAATTCAATTCAATTTCAATTCGAATTCATTTATATTCATTTCAATTCTAATTCATTTATATTTGATTTCAATTCGAATTCATTTTTATTTAATTTTAATTCGAATTCATTTCTATTTAATTCGAATTCATTTCTATTCAATTTCAATTCGAATTCATTTCTATTCAATTTCAATTCGAATTCTTTTCTATTCAATTTCAATTCGAATTCTAATTCTTTTCAAAATATCAGATTTTGAAATCACTTTGGATATTCATTATAAAATGAATAAAATCGATATAAATATCATTCACTTCAAAATGGCGTCAACCTCATCAACACGGCTTCATATATTTCTATTTTCAAATATTCTATTTCAAATATTTCTTTTCAAATATTTCTTTTCAAATATTTCTATTTCAAAACTGGAATGAGGCCCAATCAATTACCATATAATGTTGATTATATGGGTTTTCTACAACACATGTATATATCAACAAAGACCAATAATCAACCATCATCCAAAGTGCATTCTACACTGTATAAGCATCAAATATAATTATTTAACGCTTATAACAGTTTGTCAATCAATCGATCGACATACAACTAATTATTGGGATTAGTGTATGTTATATATCATCCCAATACCCGTGTGGGGTTTCAAACCATCCAACACAGATTTTATTTGTGCAGTTGGGCGATGTGTAAAATTTATCGTCCCAATCAATATCAGTCAAATGTGCGTATATAAACAAATCGTTCGATTTATTTATATTAATTTATTTCATTTCATATACACGTTAAAAATTCTATTTTTAACTATATAATATTTTTCACTATGAATTATTTTATTTCGTTTCACATCGCACAATCAACTACACATCAAAATCAAACAAACAAGCATACACGCTGTCCATGGTCTGTGGACGACGGGTGTCGGGTGCTACTAAACACCGTCTGCATCCTAGTATATATTATTAACTGGAAAAAGAAAGTTAAAGGTGAGAAGTTCTCACCGACAGCTAAACCAAACGCCTCGACTCTTCAAATGTGGAAGTCTTTGTCGTTCCTTCTTTCATCACTTTCTTCATCCGTATTCACTACATATATAAAAATCGAATTTTTACTTCGCTATTCAATATATAAAAATCGAATTTTTTACTTCGCTATTCAATATATAAAAATAGAATTTTTACTTCGCTATTCAATATATAAAAATCGGATTTTTACTTCGCTATTCAATATATAAAAATTGAATTTTTACTTCGCTATAAAAATCACATTTTTATTTCAACACATATATAATAAAAATCATATTTTTATTATCTCCACTATATAAAAATCATATTCTTACAACTTCTATTATATAAAATTTCTATTTTTAATCCTTATAGATAAAAATCAAGTTTTTATTTCGATGTTTACATTATAAAGATCACATTTTTATATGGTGTTCATAAAAATAAAAAAACCAATTTTTATTTTTCTCTTGCTAGTGCTAAAAATCATACCTTTGAAAATATATAAATCACTTCTTTGCAAGTCGAAAAATCACTTCTTTTTCTTTTTAAAAATCTCCTCTTTCTTTATTTAAAAATCGAGTCTTTCTTTTCGTCATATAAAAATCCTTTCTTTCAAAATAAAAAAAAAACGAAGCTTTACATAAGCTTAAAAATCGAATCTATTCATGTATAAAATTCACAATCTATTCGATGTCCGTAATATATAAAAATCGTGCTTTTAAATACATAAATAAATAAAATATAAATTAAAACTCACAGGCAGAGTAGGGTGACCAGGTGGCGCAGGGAGCACGCGAGGAAGCGCAGGGGGGCGTGGGCAAGGCTTGAGGCAGCGAATTCATTGATTTGGGGGTTTTCAGTTTTTGGGTTCGATGGGTATTCAAATCGAAGGAGGAGGGAGTGCTGAGGGTGCGTCGATGGGAGGGGGCGCTTGGAGGCGATCGGGGTGGTCGGGATCTGGCAACGTCTTCTGGTGGGGCTAAGGTTTGGACAGGGCGGTGATTTTTGGCGAAGAAAGGAGAGAGGGAGAGGGAGAAGTGCGAGGGCGATAGGGTGCTGACGGAGGGTGGCGGCGCGGCCCTGGGAGGAGGGCGACGGCCTGACGTCAGCCACGGTGGAGCGGGCGCGACTTTCTTTCCTTTTTTTTATTTGTTCTGAAACGAATAGGGGGTAAGGGTTTTAACTGTTTGACCATTGACTTGGGGGGGGGGGGGAGATATTTTAATTTATTTAATTTTATTTTAAATCCTCATAAAGTAACTTTTTACAACTAACTCAAAATCGAACCCCCCGACTGTCGTCCACAGCTAATTACCCCCATTCCGAACACAATGGGCTATGCATCGTAGGCTGATTCGACTCTTTCGCTCAGTTTTCGTCAAAATCAACATATAACTCTATATATTGAATTTGAATGAACATTTCAATTTACTGGGGCCACATACTAACTCGAAAAATTCCAGAAAAATATTTTCTAACTTCGTACTAACGATACGGTCCTAACAAAACTTGTTTCATCAAATACTGAGACCGTTTGAAAAATGGCCAATTTCCAGTCGATTAAAATCAACTGAAACCGGTCAAACGCGTTTTCCTTTGCCTCGCTCACATATTGATTCGAAAAATTATGAAAATTGGAATCTAGCAATAACTTGACATCATGGATCCAACAAAAGTGGTTTCGTCGAAATCCGAGGTCGTTTGCAAAATTCCAATTTTTAAGGGCCAGAATTCCATAGCGACTATTCTGGATTTTCAACTGGACGCATCTTTTAATTCCCGTTATGAAATTTTGATTTTTCGGAATCGTTGGAAAGATATTTACAAATAGATTCAAGTATTTTTTGTTTTGCCAAAATCCGGTTTATTTTGAATCCTGCACATTCATTTGAAGTTTGAAATCGAATTATCGAACTACCGCACCATTTTCAATTCCTTTTATAATTTAAAATAATTATTTTTATTCTGACGACGATCTATATAATATATACGTTCGAATTCTATTCAAAAGAAATTTTTCGTTGTTATTATTTAAAATAATTCATTTTAAATATTCTAAATTTGCTAAAATTGCCAAATTAAAAATTTTAAATTGGCTCTGAATTTTCGGGTTATTACAATCTCCCCCTCTTAAAACTTTTCGTCCCCGAAAAGGAACGAAGCCGAAAGTTGTTTAACAAACCAACTCAACTTCCAATATTTTCACTACGGCTTAAGTTCTTCAAATTTTCAGTTTCTAAGAACTTTTCAAATTTTCAAAAATTTGGCTAACACCCTAAATTTTCGAAAAATTTCGCCCTAACCTCCCCTGCAACGGAGACTTCGAGATATTTCATATAGCCTCCCATGGCCTTCTTCAATCCGAAAGAAAAAGAAAAAGTCAATCGGCTCATAAAATCATCATCACCCAAACAAAACAGTAAATTGTGGTAAACATGTACTTATTTGTCAGGCAAACAATTTTATTCTTCTGCTCTAGTCTCTTTGTTATGACCTGTTCAATATAAGCACATGTCTATGCAAGCAAATGCGACAAATTTCCAGTACAATTCACTATTTGATTCAATTTGGCTAAAGGTTCAACATTTTAATTAATTCAAACAATAATCAAACAACAAAACCAGAAATCAATTAGTTGATTATCATTTCAAATTCATAATCTTGATATATAGTCAAGAATCAAATTTTTGATGCCAAATCACAACAATAAGCCCTATCTAATTTTGGTTCTCACACCAGTCAATAGGAAATATATAGAAATCTCCCTTTCGTCACTCGAACATAAATTCTGATGATGATCGATCAATCATCAGAATCATCTCCGGGCGACTACAGATATATTAAAATTTCGAACACACGCGGATCAGACGTATACGCAAAATCTGTATATACTGGATAGTCCAAATCAATATAAATAAATATTCAAATACGAATAATTGATTTAAATTTTCAAAACAAAAATTGTTTTCAATTTAAGAATATACTCTTCACACCCGTTCTAGGATACTACTGATCCCATCTCCAACGAGCCATCCTCATTGGATATTACTAATCCAATTTCTGATGAATTATTTCGTATGGTTCTAATGTGCCTTGTTCTCTGAGCTTTGTAAACCAAAGCTCTGATACCAGCTGAAACGACCCGAACTTCCCCGGTAAGGAAAGCCCGGATTGAGTTGGGGACAAGACACATCGGAACGCAAACAGAAGAACCTTTCATTGTTAATTACAATAATTCCATCAGAATTCAAGAATATACAAAGTATAAATAAATATTACACAATAGAAAAATATTATAGATTACAATACATTACATAGCAGCGGAAAATAATACAATACACAACTAGAAGTAATACGCAGATACAAAGCTTTCCGAGTATCGTTCTAGCTGTAAATCAGGATCCTGTGAATATAAATCTGCAAAACCGAAACTACTAGCTGCCCGTGTCAAAATAAGAGCACCTAGAGTTTAGGTTAAAACAATAAACTCCAGGTCAGTCATGGGACTGGTGTGAGAACTAAAACAGTTATTAATCTTTATTTTAAAGTTCGGCAAATCAAGGGACCACGCCGTATAACACGAAACGGGTTTCCTCCCAAGAACACCAGTGCACAAAACAACAGCGCAACGCTAAATAAAGAGAAATGAAGCTATTATATGACCCAGGTCTCATCACACAATGCAACGCAAGCCGGAGGATAGGGTTTTTACCTTATAAAAGCCAAAGAATGCTTGATACGTTTAAAACAGATTATTTTGATGGTACTATAAGTGTATAGTGTCAACAATTTCAATCATAAATATAAATTATAGGCGGCATAGCATCCCATGCTACTATGTCGCCAATACTAGGCTCTACAAATAAAACTGAAATATCACGTATTGGAAGTTGGATTTATGTCTGTGAACCGAGGCAAAAGATAGTCCTCACCGATTCGAAACTCTCTAGCCCGAGCCACAGGTCAGAGCTCGAGTGACCTTTGGATCGTCAGGGCCGGTCCACCGATGTGGATTAAAATGCCTGAACACTGCGTTTCCCCGCCCTTTGGGGCGTAAATGAGACAACGAACGACTCCATCGGACCCGGATCGTCCGATCAAACCAAGGCGTCTCGCAACAGCAATAACCACATAAGTCAAACTCGTCAGGGCGTGTAAAACCACTGACGCCACTTCTAACTAGAAAGAAACGCATGTCCTCCCTGAGGTCCTTCTCCCGTTTTTGGTTCACACCGGGGTGTGAGGCTCGCGAATCCACGTTACACAAAGCTATGCCACACAGGCCGTGCTTTTATCATCAACCACAAGACTCTGCTTTTCAACAGAAGAATTGATCATATTGCCACTTAGGCATGCCACACAGGCAATTCACTCCATGCGTTTGATATCCATCAATATATAACCCCTGAGCTCGTACGTCTCAGAGAAGGGCGTTAAGCAAGAGAATAAATTCTCCGCCGCCAAACAGATATATATTTAATAGAAATCAATCACACAGACTAAAATCCAATGTCAGACACACGGTCCATTTACAAGTTCGTTCTGGATCTGAACGAAACCGGAGGCACCTAGTACCCCGCATATCCATCGATCTCCAAGTACGTCTGGACGATCACCAACTGATTCTCTCCTCTTGGGTGTACGGCCCAATCAAGATCATCAATAATTATCCAAACGACGTGAAGACCTCCAGTCTTCAACCACCGTCTTCATCTTCGACCCCGCGTCGAATTAGTTATTCAGAATGGGATAAACCCGGTCTTTCTGAATAACTCGCGTATATAATAAATAAGTGTTACACAAACACAACATACGCCTCATTCCAATTCAGAATATTCTTTTATTCAAATATTCTTATACTTTGGGAAAAGTTCCCATTAATTTTATCAAAGATTAATTCCTTAAATTTATTCTTTAATCTTCTTTGAATATCAATTCAAACCAGTCGGGATTAGCGAACCACACCGGAGTAATCATTTATTTTATTTCCTTATCCCCATCTATTCATTCCATGAAGTAAAACTGGTCATATTCATATCTAACACCACGGTGTTATCGGTAAATTCAATTACCATTTCCCGTTCAAATCTAATTAAAGATTTAACTATCGCTTGGAGCAAAACTGGTGATACTCCATTCTCGATCATTTCAATCTAATTAAAGATTCATTAAAACTCCACTTAGTTTTAATCTTTAACTGGGTTAAAGAATCAGTGTCATTTAAAACACGGTTCACGGTAAACCCAAAATCACATTCCATTAATTATCGGGTTAAAGAACAAGTTTTATTTAAAACACTGTTCACGATAAACCCAAAAATCAATACCAATTCAATTCCAATTAAATATTATTTAATTGGTACACTTCATTAGATCTAAATAAAAAGAATTAATCTTTTTCTCAACTGGGCTTAAGAACAGTGTTAATGAAGACACCATTCACGACAAACCCAAATCACATTTGATATTAAATAGAAGGCTCTGAATAGAGAATATATCGGCTTATATTCAATATCAAATTCTACGACCAACAAATATCGTACTGGAAATAACGATATATATATCTTTCAAATTCCCATAACAATACCTGTATCATCACGAAATCCAACATCGAAATATTCCGAAGACAATTTCGATTCAAATCCATTCCAATTCAATTATTGCAAATTTTGGTTATATTTCAAAACCTTTTCAAATTCACTTTATTTATTTCAAAAATAAATAAATTATTATTCTAGTTCAAAACTAGTTAATCTCGATAAAAATCTATTTTTATCTTTTCAAATATGGAGTTTTTCATCCCAATTCTTCACAAATCATTTCTTATGATTTTACACAAATTATTACTATTTTTAATAATTTTATCAAGGCCCGTACAGTCGATTTCCATCAACGGCCATCAAACTGCACTTACAGCGACCTTTTCCAAATTTTATTTGGACATAATTCCAAATCCAATCGTTAGATTTCTAATTTCTAATATTCATTAGAAAGCACTTTTCGATACGAACCCAACGGTTCTGGTTTTAGGAGAATCCGACAGTCGGATCTCCCGCAATGTCCATTCGAAGTTAATGGTCGAAATTCACGAACTGTCGCAGCGCGGCGCGTTCTATTCAGGCCATTATATTATATATATAATACATATACTTCATCGATTTCCTTTTAAAACGTATTATATAAATCGTTTTAAATTCGTTTTCAAAACGATTTCAACTTCTTTTCAAATTCAAATCTAAATTGAATTTTTCCTTATAAATTCCTTTCAAATTCATTTCAAATTCATTTCAATTCAAATTGATTTCTAATTCAATTTCAGTTCGTTTTCAATTCAATTCAATTTCAATTCGAATTCATTTATATTCAATTTCAATTCTAATTCATTTATATTCGATTTGAATTCGAATTCATTTCTATTTAATTTCAATTCGAATTCATTTCTATTTAATTCGAATTCATTTCCATTCAATTTCAATTCGAATTCATTTCTATTCAATTTCAATTCGAATTCTTTTCTATTAAATTTCAATTTAAATTCTAATTCTTTTCAAAATATCAGATTTTGAAATCACTTTCGATATTCATTATAAAATGAATAAAATCGACATAAATATCGTTCACGTCAAAATGGCGTCAACTAATCAACACGGCTTAATATATTTCTATTTTCAAATATTCTATTTCAAATATTTCTTTTCAAATATTTATATTTCAAAACTGGAATGAGGCCCAATCAATTACAATATTAAGTTGATTATATGGGTTTTCTACAACACATGTATATATCAACAATGACCAATAATCAATCATCATCCAAAGTGCATTCTACACTGTATAAGCATCAAATATAAATATTTAACGCTTATAACAGTTTGTCAATCAATCGATCGACATACAACTAATTATTGGGATTAGTGTATGTCATATATCATCCCAATACCCGTGTGGGGTTTCAAACCATCCAGCACAGATTTTATTTGTGCAGTTGGGCGATGTGTAAAATTTATCGTCCCAATCAATATCAGTCAAATGTGTGTATATAGACAAATCGTTCGATTTGTTTATATTAATTTATTTCATTTCATATACACATTAAAAATTCTATTTTTAACTATATAACATTTTTCACTATGAAATATTTTATTACGTTTCACATCACATAACACAATCAACTACACATCAAAATCAAACAAACAAGCATACAAGCTGTCCATGGTCTGTGGACGACGGGTGTCGGGTGCTACTAAACACCGTCTGCATCCTAGTATATATTATTAACTAGAAAAAGAAAGTTAAAGGTGAGAAGTTCTCACCGATAGCTAAACCAAACGCCTCAACTCTTCAAATGTAGAAGTCTTTGCCGTTCCTTCTTTCATCACTTTCGTCATCCGTATTCACTACATATATAAAAATCGAATTTTTACTTCGCTATTCAATATATAAAAATCGAATTTTTTACTTCGCTATTCAATATATAAAAATCGAATTTTTACTTCGCTATTCAGTATATAAAAATCGGATTTTTACTTTGCTATTCAATATATTAAAATTGAATTTTTACTTCACTATTCAATATATACAAATCGGATTTTTACTTCGCTATTCAATATATAAAAATCGAATTTTTACTTCGCTATAAAAATCACATTTTTATTTCAACACATATATAATAAAAATCATATTTTTATTATCTCCACTATATAAAAATAATATTCTTACAACTTCTATTATATAACATTTCTATTTTAATCCTTATAGATAAAAATCATGTTTTTATTTCGATGTTAACATTACAAAGATCACATTTTTATATGGTGTTCATAAAAATAAAAAAACCAATTTTTATTTTTCTCTTGCTAGTGTTAAAAATCATACCTTTAAAAATATATAAATCACTTCTTTGCAAGTCTAAAAATCACTTCTTTTACTTTTTGAAAATCCCCTCTTTCTTTATTTAAAAATCGAGTCTTTCTTTTTGTCATATAAAAATCCTTTCTTTCTAAATTAAAAAAAACGAAGCTTTACATAAGCTTAAAAATCGAATCTATTCATGTATAAAATTCACAATCTATTCGATGTTCGTAATATATAAAAATCGTGTTTTTAAATACATAAATAAATAAAATATAAATTAAAACTCATAGGCAGAGTAGGGCGACCAGGTGGCGCGGGGAGCACACGAGGAAGCGCAGGGGGTCGCGGGCAAGGCCTGAGGCGGCAGATTCATTGATTTGGGGGTTTTCAGTTTTTGGGTTCGATGGGTATTCAAATCGAAGGAGGAGGGAGTGCTGAGGGGGCGCCGATGGAGGGGGGGGCGCTTGGAGGCGATCGGGGTGGTCGGGATCTAGTGGCATCTTCTGGTAGGGCTAACGTTTGAACATGGCAGCGACTTTTGGGGAAGAAAGGAGAGAGGGAGCGGGAGAAGTGCGAGGGTGATGGGGTGCTGACGGAGGGTGGCGGCGCGGCCCTAGGAGGAGGGCGACGGCCTAGCGTCAGCCACGGTGGAGCGGGCGCGACTTTCTTTCGTTTTTTTTATTTGTTCTGAAATGAACGGGGGGGGGGGGGTAAGGGTTTTAACTATTTGACCGTTGACTTAGAGGGGTGGGGGGAAAAGATATTTTAATTTATTTAATTTTATTTTAAATCCTCATAAAGTAACTTTTTACAACTAACTCAAAATCGAACCCCCCGACTGTCGTCCATAGCTAATTACCCTCATTCCGAACACAATGGGATATGTATCGTAGGCTGATTCGACTGTTTCGACCAGTTTTCGTCAAAATCAACATATAACTCTATATATTGAAATTGAACGCACATTTCAATTTACTGGGGCCACATACTAACTCGAAAAATTCCAAAAAAATATTTTCTAGCTTCGTATTAACGATACGGTCCTAACAAAACTAGTTTCGTCAAATTCATGTGTAGAAATAAAATATATATTCATGTGTTGAAGTAAAATATATATTTATAAACAAATCAGACAATTTGTTTATATACATTGATTTGACTGATATTGATTGGGACGATAAATTTTACACATCACCCAACTGCAGAAATAAAATTTGTGTTTGTTGATTTGGAACCCCACACTGGTATTGGGATGAGATTTGAATACACTAATCCCGATTGTTTAGTTGTATGTCAATCGATGGATTAACAGACTGTGTAAGCGTTAATTATTTATATTTAATGCTTATGCAGTTGTGTTGTGCACTCTGGATGATGGTTGATGATTTATCGTTGCTGTTATATACATGTGTTGTAGGCAATCCATATAATTAACGTTCTATGGTAATTGATTGGGCCTCATTCCAATTGGGAAAATAAGTAATATTATATAAGAAAATTCATGTGTTGAATAGAATAAAAATTCATGTGTTGAATAGAATAAAAATTCATGTGTTGAATAGAAAGAAAATTCATGTGTTGAATAGAATAAAAATTCATGTGTTGAATTGAATAAATATTCATGTGTTGAATAAAATATTCATTTGTTGAATAGAATAACGAAGTTATTGAAATATGTAAAGCCGCTTTGGTTAGATTGGAGCCATTTTGACGCGAACGACATTTATATCGATTATATTCTTTTTTATAATGAATATAGAAAAGGAAGTGATTTAAAAATATAACGTTTTGAAAATATTATCATTTATATATTGATGATATGGAATATTCAATTTTGATTAGAAATTTAATATGAAGTTGAAATCGTTTTGAAAACGAATTTAAATCGATTTATAAAATACGTTTTAAAAGGAAATCGACGAAGTGTGTGTGTGTATATATATATATATATATATATATATATATATATATATATATATATATATATATATATACAGAATGGCCTGAATAGAACGCGCCGCGCCACGGTAGTTCGCGAATTTCGACCATTGACTTCGAATTGATATTACGGGAGATCCGACTGTCGGATTCTCCTAAAATCGGAACCGTTGGGTTCGTATCGAAAAGAGCTTTCTAATGAATATTAGAGATTTGAAATCTAACAGTTGGATTTGGAATTATATCCAAATCAAATTTGGAAAAGGTCGCTGTAAGTGCAGTTCGATGGCCGTTGATGGAAATCGACTGTACGGGCCTTGATAAAATTATTAAAAATAGTAATAATTTGTGTAAAATCATAAGAAATGATTTGTGAAGAACTGGGATGAAAAACTCCCCATTTGAAAAGATAAAAATAGATTTTTATCGAAATGAACTAGTTTTGAACTAGAATTATAATTCTATTTATTTTTAAATAAATAAAGTGGATTTGAAATGGTTTTAAAAGTAACCAGGATTTCCGAAAATTGAATTGGAATTGATTTGGATCGAAATTGTCTGTGGATTATTCCGATGATGGATTTCGTGATTATACAGACATTGTTATTGAAATTTGAAAGATATATTTATATCGTTATTTCCAATACGATATTTGTTGGTCGCAGAATTTGATATTGAATATAAGCCGATATATTTTCTATTTAGAGCCTTGTATGTGATATCAAATGTGATTTGGGCTTGTCGTGAACGTTGTCTTCATTAACACTGTTCTTAAACCCAGTTGAGAAAAAGATTAAATCTTTTTATTTAGATTTAATGAAGTATACCAATTAAATGGTATTTAATTGGAATTGAATTTGAATTGATTTTTGGGTTTATCGTGAACATTGTTTTAAATAACACTTGTTCTTTAACCCGATAATTAATGAATGTGATTTTGGGTTTTTCGTGAACCGTGTTTTAGATGACATTGGTTCTTTAACCCAGTTAAAGACAGGATATTGATTTCTGTGAAGATTAAAACTAAGTGAGGTTTTAATGAATCTTTAATTAGATTGAAATGGTCGAGAATGGAGTATCACCAGTTTTGCTCCAGGCGATAGTCAAATCTTAAATTAGATTTGAACATGAAATGGTAATTGAATTTACCGATAACACCGTGGTGTTAGATATGAAGTATGACCAGTTTTACTTCATGGGAGGAATATGTTGGGATTGGGAAATAAAATAAATGATTACTTCGGTGTGGTTCGCTAATCCCGACTGGTTTGAATTGATATTCAAAAGAGGATTAAAGAATAAATTTAAAGAATTTATCTTTGATAAAATTAATGCGAGCCATTCCCAAAGTATAAGAATATTTGAGTAAAAGAATATTCCGAATTGGAATGAGGCGTATGTTATGTTTGTGTAACACTTGTTTATTATATACGTGAGTTATTCAAAAAGACCGGGTTTATCCCATTCTGAATAACTGATTCAACGTGGTGTCGAGGATGAAGACGGTGGTCGAAGACCGGAGGTCCTCACGTCGTTTGGGTGATTACTGATGATCTTGATTGGGTCGTACACCCAAGAGGAGGGAATCGGTTAGTGATCATCTAGACGTAATTGGAGATCGATGGGTATGCGGGGTACTAGGTGCCTCTGGTTTCGTTCTGACCCAGAACGAACTTGTAAATGGACTGTGTGTCTAACATTGGATTTTATTATGTGTGATTGATTTCTATTAAATATATATCGGTTTGGCTGCAGAGAATTTATTCTCTTGCTTAACGCCCTTCTTTGAGACGTACGAGCTCAGAGGTTATATATTGATGGATATCAATCGCATGGAGTGAATTGCCTGTGTGGCATGCCTAAGTGGCAACTGATCAAGGCTTCTGTTGAAAAGCAAAGTCTTGTGGTGATGATCAAAGCACCGCCTGTGTGGCATAGCTTTGTGTAACGTTGATTCGCGAGCCTCACACCCTGGTTGTGAACCAGAAACGGGAGAGGACATCAAGGAGGACATGTGTTTCCTTCTAGCTAGAAGTGGCATCATTCGTTTTACACGCCCTGACAAGTTTGACTTATGTGGTTGTTGCTATTGCGAGGCGCCTCGGATATATCGATGACTATGTGGAGCCGATGGACTCATTTTCGCCCCAAAGGGAGTGGAAATGCAGTGTTCAGGCATTTTAATTCACATCGGTGGACCGGCCCTGTAACAACCCGAAAATCTGGGCCAGTTTAAATTTTTTATTTTGGCAATTTTAGTGAATTTTGAACATTTAAAATGAATTATTTTAAATAATATCAACGGGAAAACTTATTTTGAATAGAATTCGACGTATATATTATATACGTCGTCATTAGAATATAAATATTTATTTTAAATTATAAATAGAATTGAAAATGGCGCGGTAGTTCGATAATTCGATTTCAAACTTCAATTGAATGTACCGGGTTTTAGTGAAACCAAAAATAATAGGATCTATTCGTGAATATCTTTCCAACAAATCCGGAAAATCAAAATTTCATAGCGGGAATCAAAAGATATGTCCAGTTGAAAATTCTGAATAGTCGTTGTGGAATTCAGGCCCTTAAAAATGGGAATTTTGCAAATGACTTCGGATTTCGACGAAACCACTTTTGTTGGATCCATGATTTCAAATTATTGTTAGATTCCAAATTTTATAATTTTTCGAATCAATATGTGAGCGTGGCAAAGGAAAACGTGTTTGACCAGTTTTAGTTGATTTTAATCGACTGGAAAATGACCATTTTTCCAACGGTCTCAGAATTTGACGAAACTAGTTTTGTTAGGACCGTATCGTCAATACGAAGCTAGAAAATATTTTTTTGGAATTTTTATAGTTAGTATGTGACCCCAGTGAATTGAAATGCATGTTCAAATTCAATATATAGAGTTATATGTTGATTTTAATAGAAACTGATCGAAACGGTCGAATCAGCTTACGATACATATACCATTGTGTTCGGAATGGAGGTAATTAGCTATGGACGACAGGCGGTGAGCCTTGTTTAGAGGTCATATGTAAAAGTCAACTTTTTGGGATTAAAATTAAAAAAAAAGAAAAAGAAAAAAAACCTCTCTCCTGTCCTTACTTCCTCTCTGCCCCCCCCCCCTTCCGTTCAGTCGATTCAATCGAAAAAAAAATTCGCGCCCAGGCGATTGACGACGCCGCCCCCCCTCCCGGCGCCACCGCTCCCCTCCTTCTTCCCCTCCGCTGCGCCTCCTTCTTCTCCTCCTTCCCCTCCTAAAAACCGAAACCATCTCTCTCGAAATCCCCAAACCCCCGAGCCCCACAACCCGATGCCGCCTACTCCTGTCGCTGCCCACCTCCTCCGCCGCATGCGCCTCCCCCACTGACGCCAGCGCGACGGTGAAACCCCCCCCCCCCCTTCCAACGATGCTCCAGTTCGACAGTGAAGGTGATTTTCCTTTATTGAATCAGTTTTTAATTTAATTTCAGTTTTATTTCATATTGTAGGAGGATAAAAATATGATTTTTACATTATAGAAGTGTTAAAAATATGACCTTTATATAGTGGAAGATATAAAAATACTATTTTTATGTAAGTAGTGTATTGAAAATAAAATTTCTATATAATAGAGAATATAAAAATAAAATATTTATAAATGAAAAGGTGAAATCTTTATATTTGAAAAGGTGAAATATTTATAAATGAAAAGGTGAAATCTTTATATTTGAAAAGGTGAAATATTTATAGATGAAAAGGTGAAATCTTTATATTTGAAAAGGCGAAATCTTTATATTAGAAAACGCGAAATCTTTATATTAGAAAAGGCGAAATCTTTATATAGAGAATAGCATGATAAAAATATAATCTCTATTATATAGTAGCGATGGCAAAATAAAAATTTTATCTGTATAGTAACGAGGTAAAAATAGAATTTTTATCCATATGGAGCAATTATAAAAATATGATTTTTATATACATGGCAATAATATAAAAATGTGATTTTTATATATGTAGTGAATACGGGCAACGAAAGTGACAAAAGGCGAGAACGACGAAGATTTTCTACAATAGAAGTGTCGTGGAGTTGGGATAGCTAGTCGGTGAGAATTTCTCACTCAATTTTCTTTTTCTAGATATATATATATATATACTAGGATGCAGATGGTGCTTAGCAGCACCTGACACCCGTCATCCACAGACCATGGATGACTTGTTTGTTTGATTGATGTGTTGTGAAAATTTGTTTGTGAAGTTGATGTGAAATAGATAATGAAATATATTCATGTGTTGAAATAAATAAATTATCGTTAAAAATATAATTTTTAACGTGAAAGTGAATAAATGAATATTTATAAATAAATCGACCGATTTGTTTATATACACTAATTTGACATATATTGATTGGGATGATAAATTTCACACATCGCCCAACTGCACAAATAAAAATCTGTGTTTGTTGATTTGAAACCCCACACGGGTGTTGGGATGATATTTGGGTACACTAATCCCAATTATTTAATTGTATGTCGATCGATTGGTCGACAGACTGTGTAAGCGTTAATTATTTATATTTGATGCTTGTGCAGTTGTGTGGTGTACCTTGGATGATGGTTGATTGTTTATCATTACTATTATATACATGTGTTGTATGGAATCCATATAACTAACATTATATGGTGATTGATTGGGCCTCATTCCAATCGGGAAAATAATGAGTATTATAAAAGAAAGTTCATGTGTTGAATATAAAAATAGTCATGTGTTGACGATGTTCATGTGTTGAAACTATTTATGTGTTGAGTAAAATATTTTAATAATAAAATATACATCTTTATCATATTTAAAATTAGATCTACTTTACGGTGGAATCTGATTAAAAATCAAAGGATAGATACCATGATTTTATAAAATATTTTACATAACAAAAATAGTCGTGTGTTGAAAGATACATAGATTCATGTGTTGAATAGAATATATTCATTTGTTGAGTAGAATAACGAATTTATTGAAAAATATAAAGCCTTGTCGATTAGAGATGCGTTATTTTGATGTGAACGATATTTATATCGATTTTATTCGTTTTATAATGAATATTGAAAAGTGATTTCAAAATTTAATATTTTGAAATGAAATTCAAATTAAATTAGATTAAAATTCAAATTGAAATTTTATTGAATCAATTTGAAATGAATTCGAATCGAATAGAAAATGAATTCGATTCGAATTGAATAGAAAGTGAATTTGAATTGGAATTGAATAGAAATGAATTTAAATTGAATTAAAAACGAATTGAAATCATTTTGAACGAAATTTGAAACGAACTGAAATTGAATTGAAATCAATTTAAAATGAATTCGAATTGAATTAAATAGAAGTTAAACTCAAATTGAATTGAATTGAAACGAATTAGAATTTGAATTCGAATTAAATAAAATTGAAATGAATTCGAATTGAATTGAAATCAAATCGATTTGAAATTGAAGATGAAGTTGAAATTGTTTTTGAAACGAATTTAAAACGATTTATAAAATACGTTTTAAAAGGAAATCGACGAAATATATATAATATATATTATATATATATAATGGCCTGAATAGAACGCGCCGCGCCACGGTAGTTCGTGAATTTCGACCATTGACTTCAAATTGACGTTGCGGGAGATCCGACCGTCGGATTCTCCTAAAACCGGAACCGTTGGGTTTGTATCGAAAATAGCTTTCCAATGAATATTAGAAATTTGAAATCTGACGGTTGGATTTCGAGTTATGTCCAAATCAAATTCGAAAAAGGTCATTGTAAGTGCAGTTCGATGGCCGTTGTTGAAAATCGACTGTACGGGCCTTGATAAAATTATTGAAAATATCTATAATTTCTGTAAAATCATAATATATGAATTGGAAAGAACTGGGATGAAAAATTCCACATTTGAAAGGATAAAAATAGTTTTTTATCGAAATGAACTAGTTTTGAACTAGAATTAAAATCAATTTATTTTTGAAATAAATAAATTGAATTTGAAAGTGATTTTAAAAATAATCAGTATTCCCAATTCATGAATTGGACTGGAGTTGAATCGAAATTATCTTCGGAATATTTCGATGTTGGATTTCGTGACTATACAAATATTGTTATGGGGATTTGGAAGATATATTTTATACCGTTATTTCCAATACGATATTTGTTGGTTTCAGGATTTGATATTGAATATAAGCTGGTATATTTTCTATTCAGAGCCTTGTATTTAATATCAAATGTGATTTGGGTTTGTCGTGAATCGTGTTTTAGATGACATTGGTTCTTTAACCCAGTTAAATGCAGGATATTGATTTTTGAAAAGATTAAAACTAAGTGGAGTTTGAATGAATCTTTTATTAGATTGAAATGTGAATTGATAATTTAATTTATCAAATCTGAAAGGTGATCGAGAATGGAGTACCACCAGTTTTGCTCCAATGCGATAGTTAAATCTTTAATTAGATTTGAACGTGAAATGGTAATTAATTTTACCGATAACACCGTGGTGTTAGATATGGGGTATTACCAATTTTACTCCATGGGATGAATAGGTTGGGATTGGGAAATAAAATAAATAATTACTTCGGTGTGGTTCGCTAATCCCGACTAGTTTGAAATGATATCCAAAGGAAGATTAAAGAATAAATTTAGAAGAATTTATCTTGGATAAAATTAATGGGAACATTTCCCGAAGAATTTGATTTTGTGAATAAAAGAATATTCTGAATTGGAATGAGGCGTTCGTTGTGTTTGTGTAACATTTGTTTACTATATACGTGGGATATTCAGAAAGGCCGGGTTTATACCCATTCTGAATAACCGATTCGACGGGATGTCGAAGATGAAGACGGTGGTTGAAGACCGGAAGTCTTCACATCGTTTGTGTGATTACTGATGATCTTGATTGGGCTGTACACCCAAGATGAGGGAATCAGTTGGTGATCTTCCAGACGTACTTGGAGATGGATGGATATGCAAGGAAATTGCCTCTGGTTTCGTTCAGACCCAGGACGAACTTGTAAATGGATTGTGTGTCTGACATTGGATTTTATTCTGTGTTGATTGATCTCTATTAAATATACATCTGTTTAGCGGCGGAGAATTTATTCTCTTGCTTAACGCCCTTCTCTGAGACGTACGAGCTCATAGGTTGTGTATCGATGGACATCAGTCGCATGGAGTGAATTGCCAATGTGGCACGCGTAAGTGGCAATTGATCAAGGCTTCTGTTGAAAAGCAAAGTCTTGTGGTTGATGATCAAAGCACGGCCTGTGTGGCGTAGTTTTGTGTATAGCGTGAATCCGCAAGCCTCACACCACGGTATGAGTCAAAAACGGGATAGTGACTGCAGGGAGAGCATGACGTTTCTTTCTAGCTAGGGTGGTGTCTGTGACCTACCAGCCCTGACATTTACATACTTTCACCTGTGTGGTTATTGGATATGAGGTGCCTCGGATATAGGTCTTTAAGGACCCGGGAAACGTGTGTTCAGGAATAATTAATCCTCAAAAGTAAGAGATGACCGACCCTGAAGATCCAAGGATCATAATGGGGTCCTGGGACATTTGCTAGAGTGTCTCGAATCGGAGAGGAGCTTGCCCCTTGCCTCGACTCATGACGGAAATCCAATTTCCAATACGTGATATTGCGGTTTTAATTGTAGAACTAGTATGGCGACATGATATATGGTACTCATGTCGTCTATGATTGATATTTATGATTGAAATTGTTTTGACACTATACACCTATAATAGTATCAAATGATTTGTTTAAACGTATCAAGCATTATTTGGCTACTATAAAGGAAAACCCTATCCTTCGGCTTGCATTGCATTGTGTGATGGGACCTGGGTCTTATAATAGCTTCATTTTTCCAAAAAAACATTACATTGTTTTGTTATATGCAATAGTATTCTTGGGAGGAAACCCGTTCCGTGTTATACGGCGTGGTCCCTTGAATCACTATCTTTAAAGTAAAGTTTTAAATAACTGTTTTAGTTCTCACACCAGTCACATGACTGACCTGGAGTTTATTGTTTTAACCTAAAATCTTGGTGCCCCTATTTTTCGCACGGACAGCTTGTAGTTTTGGTTTTCCAGATTTATATTCACAGGATCCTGATTTACAGCTGGAACGATGCTCGGAAAGCTCTGTATCCGTGCATTACTTCTAGTTGTGCTTTGTATTATTTTCCGCTGCGATGTATTTAAATGTAATTTAAATCTCTAATATTTGTTGAATGTAATTTATTCATTTATACTCTGTATATTCTTGTATCTGATGGAATTGTTGTAATAACAATGTAATGTTCTTCCGTCTGTGTTCTGATTTGTCATGTTCTCAAAACAATCAGGGGTTTCAAATGGTCTAGATCGGTTTAACGACTGATTCGGATCGAGCGAAATTCCTTGCCGTTACAGTCCCTGACGATCCAAGGGACGATGCGTTCTGTTCCTGAGACACGGGCTAGATTGTCTCGAATCGGTAGAGGACTATCTTTTGCCTCGGTTCACAGATGGAAATCCAACTTCCAATACGTGACTTTGTGGTTTTATTTGTAGAGCCTAGTATGGAGACATAGTGGTATAGGGCACTTATGCCGTCTATGATTGATACTTATGATTGAAATTGTTTTATACACTATGCACTTATGATTGTATCAAATGATTTGTTTTTAACATATCTAGCATTTTTTGGCTATTATAAGGTAAGAACCCTATCCTCCGGCTTGAGTTGCATTGTGTGATGGGACCTGGGTCTTATAATAGCTTCATTTTTCTTTATTTAGCATTGCGCTGTTTGTTTTATGCATTGGTATTCTTAGGAGAAAACCCGTTTCGTGATATATGGCGTGGTCCCTTGATTAGCCTAACTTTAAAATAAAGATTAATAATTGTTTTAGTTCTCACACCAGTCACATGACTGACCTGGAGTTTATTGTTTTAACCTAAACTTTGGGTGCCCTTATTTTGACACAGGCAGCTAGCAGTTTTGGTTTTTGCAGATTTATATTCACAGGAACCTGGTTTACAGCTGGAATGATATCCGGAAAGCTATGTATCCATATATCTCTTTCAGTTGTGTTTTGTATTAATTTACCGCTGCGATGTATTTAAATGTAATTTAAATCTATGATATTTTATGATGTATAATATTTATTCATACTCTGTATATTCTTGTATACTGATGGAATTGTTGTAATATACAATGAAATGTTCTTCTGTTTGCGTTCCGATGTGGCTTGTCCTCAACTCAATCCGTGATTTCCCGTAAAGGGGATTTCGAGTCATCTCATTTTGATATTACATAAAAATGTAATCTTTTTCATCGTATAAAAATGTAACCTTTTTATATTTCATAAAAGAATGTAAACTATTTTGTTTCCTAAAAATGTAAACCTTTTACGTCACATAAAAATGTAAAACTTTTCTATTCTTTTATTACATTATATAAAAATGTAATCCTTTCTTTAATCCTTTTTAATGATCAAAATGTAATCTCTCTTCTTAAAGAACAAAAATGTATTTTTGGTTAAACTCTTTTTGATGACCCAAAATTGATTATTTTGGTTAAACTCTTTTATTTATGACCAAAAATAAATGTTTTTGTTTCATTCCTTATAAATGACAAAATGTGTATTTATACTTCGTTCTTCTCTAGTGTGACAAAAATATCTCTTTTTGATGTAAACAAAAATGATAATTTCAATTTAACAAAAATGTGATAATTTGTTTGATCCTTTTAATGTAAACTGAATGTGATGATCTTGTCTAATCCTTTTAATGTAAACAAAATATTAATTTTGTATAATCCTTTTTATGTAAACAAAATGACTATTTTGTCTAACCTTTTTTTTCATAAACAAAAATGTTTCTTTTATCATATTTAACATTTCTAAACAAAAATGTTTCTTCTATTCACTAATCAAGTTTTGACAATTAATATGACATGTTAATGTTAACATAAAAAAGTAATTTTATGTATTCACAAATTTCTAATCTCACTTTGCAAAGTAAAGATACTAACTTTATTTCAAACATGGAATATATGTTTACATCTATTTCATAACAGACATGATGTATATATATTTAATTTAACAATTCCCTAATTAACATAATTGTTAATT
The DNA here is from genome assembly GCA_030737875.1 of Allium sativum. NCBI lineage: Eukaryota > Viridiplantae > Streptophyta > Magnoliopsida > Asparagales > Amaryllidaceae > Allium > Allium sativum. The sequence continues at coordinate 919,943,829 of CM060924.1, read as the reverse complement.
TCAACAATTTAACAAACATACTTCTAATAGATCTAATCAGCCCAAACTTGGTTATGATTACCGAATATTAATTATATTATAAAAGAATATGATTTCTCACCTTGGTTTGAAGCGGATCTAAAATTCTAACAAGTTCAGATTTTGTTCTACTCAGTTCAGAAGCGTAGATCTTGCTGAGGAGATTCCAACGCAATCAGTTTCATGTCATTCCGTTCTGATTTGAAGAAGTTATGATCATTTATATTTTGGATTACAAAATAAAAATAATTAAGATAATAATTTAAACTTTAATTACATTCTTAGGCCTCTAATCCTTCTTCCTCTTTTTCGTTAACAGCAGGAACCCATAAACCCAAACTTCGATTATTAGGTTTCCAAATCGCAACCACCCTAGGACACCGGAACACGATTGGCCTTCACCACCTCCACCGCCTTGGAACCCTCCCTGCGCGCCGCCGACATGGGCCAACTCGCACGCATCTCGAGGGAGAAAAAGGCGTTCGAACGTGCCACCTCCCTTGCCGGAATTCCACCTCCACGTCGTCCAGAAACCGATCACCACCCTAAAGAAATGGAGCCGGAGAAGATCTCAACAATTTGGCTTTGGATCCATTGATTAATTCGAAGAGGGATAAGAGAAATTAAGGATTGAATTTAGAGCATCTTCGGCGATTAGCTTCGTGTATACGACGGCTGTACATGTTAGCGGATTAGGGATTTGAGAAAAAGGACAAAAGCATTTTTATAATACTTTATTTCTAATTTTATAATTAAACCCATACATTCTTATTCCTTAATATATTTGGAATATTTTTGAATCGTCCAAATTTAACATTTACATCTTTCCTATTAAATAGTGTGTATATTTTCTTTAATATAAAGCTATTATGTTACAACTTATATACTTAAGAATGTATTCCATATTTAAATAAATTTTATCTATAGTAGATTAAGACCATTTTTCGACTCATATATTATTCTTTTTATTAATAGTTATGAAACCAAAATAGGAAATCATATCAATTTTAATTATATATCTTTCTGTAACATTTTTTTATTATTATGCAAAGAAATTCAGCAAGCCAATTATTTGGCGAGTATGTATATCAACCATTTTCAGCATGTAACCAACAAGGCAATTACAAATTTGACAATGGGGCAAAGTTTTGTTTTTATTCCAGAAACCATGCATGTGTATTATGAATAAATTCGTTTTACGTTTTAATTGTGTTTTATAAATGTTTCCTTAAATCCCTTTTTGATTACATGCTATAATGACTCATTTATTATAATTTTTTATTATTCAAATTTCAAAAGTAGATGACAATGAAAGAGAGAGAGAGGATAAAATGGAAAGAATTAATGTTAGATTAATGCTATTTGTTTATGAACATATAGTCTATATTTTGAATTTCTAAAAGTTAAATTTGAATTGATAGGGGAAATATTTAAGAGGACAGCTAAAGATATGTACATATATATACATATATATATATATATATATATATGTATTGTTAGAATTTATTTCATTTATAACCTACACATTATTTTCAATCAATGAATTAGTAAATGTCACTAAAGTTCCTAAGACATTTTTAATGTTAACATATTTGTCAATCAAGCGTCCTTTTTTTAAATGAATCATATTACATATTGCACATTTACAATAAAAATATAATCTTTTATTTTAAACTTCTTTACATTAAACAAATGTTGCATAAGAATATAATCTTTTTATATAACAAAGAAAAAAATGTAATCCTTTTTCCCTTATAAGAAAACATGATCTTTTTATTTGCAAAAAAAATGATATCTTTCTATTGTAAAGAAAATGTAATCTTTTCTATATTACCGAAAAATGTAAATTTTTATGTTACATCATTTAAACAAGCTATGAATCATTTTACTGAATCATTATTACATAAAAATGTGAATTTTTATGTTATAACAACTTTCCTATTTTAAAAATGTTCATTTTTCATATTTCCTTCTTTACAATAAAAATGTAAACTTTTTATTGTTTAACCTTCCTATTAATAATATATATATATATTTTTTAATTTCTAAATTCTGATGCATTTTCTGTTTAAAATTTCTTGAAATAAAATTTTAAATTGGTTCTGATTTTCCGGGTTGTTACAATCTCCCCCACTTAAAATCTTTTCGTCCTCGAAAAGGAACGAAACTAAAAACTGTTTAATTAACCAACTCAACTTTAAATTTTTACTTATTGGTTTCAATAATTTTATTAGTTAAATTAATTATCATTCCAATAATTTTGTTAGTTAAAGTAATAATCAAACATCACAACCAACAATCAATTAGGTGATTAGCTTTTCAAATATATAACTTTTATATATAGTCAAAAATCATATTTTTAGTGCAAATCACAGCAATATATTCTAACTATATTTTTGGTTCTCATACCAGTCAATTGGAAATATATAGAAATCCCACTTTCAAAACTTGAACATAAATACTAGTGATGGTCGATCTATCACCAGAATTACCTCCGGGCGACTGGAGTGTGATTCTATATCTATCCAGTATATTAAAACTTCGAATATCCGTTAATTACTCATATATTCGAAATCTTTATATACTCGATTGTCCAAATTAAAATATAATGATATACTCAAATACTTATTTTAAGATAAAATTTTCAAAACTAAATTTGTTTTCATTTTTATTTTGAAGAAAATAATACTCTTCACACACGTTCTAGGATGCTTCTGATCCCATCTCTAACGACTTATTCTCATTGGATATTACCAATCCAATCTCTGATGAATTCTTTCGTTCGGTTCTAATGTGCCTTGTTCTCAAGCTCTGTAAATCAAAGCTCTGATACCAAATGAAACGACCCAAACTTCCCCGTAAAGGAAAGCCTGAATTGCTTTGAGAACAACACACATTAGAACACAAACTGAAGAACATTCTATTGCTGATTACAACAATTACATTAGAGTACAAGAAAATAACAGAGTATGATACTTATTACACAATTGAAATACAATAATATCAGAGATTTAAATTACATTTAAATGGAAGTGGAAAAATAATACAAATATACAACTGAAAGGAATACACGGATATAGAGCTTTCCGAATACAGCTTCAACAATAAACCAGGATCCTGTAAATATATCTGCAAAAAGCTACTCGACTGCCCGTGTGGAAAATATGGGCACCCGAGTTTGCCAATGAAACAAACTACAGGTCAATCATGGGACTGGTATGAGAAATCTTAACTTAAATTATATAATAATAATAACTAGGCTAATCACATGACCACGCGGCTAACGCGGAACGGGTTTACTCCATTGGATTGCCGGTGCATAAAATAAGGTAAATCGTTAAACAACGCAATGCTTTTTAGAAAAATGAAACCATTATAAGACTCAAGTCCCATCAAACAATGCAACGCAAACTGGAGGATAGAGTTTTACCTTATAATGGTCAAAAGATGCTTGATACGATAAAACAGATTTAATATTAGTATGTATATATATATATGGGTATATATATTTCAAAAACATTTCAATCATAATGTATCTGTCACGACCGGGAATTTCGCTCGATCTGAATCAGTCGCTACACCGACCCAGACCGTTCGAAATGCCTGATTGTTTTGAGAACACGACAAATTAGAACGCAGACAGAAGAACATTTCATCGTATATTACAACAATGCCATCAGAATACAAGAATATACAGAATATGAATAAATATTACACAGAAAATATCAGAGATTTAAATTACATCCAAATACATTGCAGCGGAAAAATAATACAATACACAACTGAAGGAGATATACGGATACAAAGCTTTCCGGATATCATTCCAGCTGTAAAACAGGATCCTGTGAATATAAATCTGCAAAACCAAAACTACTAGCTGCCGGTGTCAAAATATGGGCACCCAGAGTTTAGGTAAAAACAATAAACTCCAGGTCAGTCATGGGACTGGTGTGAGAAATAAAACAGTTATAAATCTTTATTTTAAAGTTAGGTAAATCAAGGGACCACGCCGTATAACATGGAACGGGTTTCCTCCCAAGAACACCAGTGCATAAAACAACAGCGCAATTCTTAATAAAGATAAATGAAGCTATTATAAGACCCAGGTCCCATCACATAATTCAACGCAAGCCGAAGGATAGGGTTTTTACCTTATAATAGCCAAGAATGCTTGATACGTTTAAAACAAATCATTTGATACTATTATAAGTGCATAGTGTATAAAACAACTTCAAATCATAAGTATCAATCATAGACGGCATAAGCGCCCCATCCCACTATGTCGTCATACTGAGCTCTACAAATAAAACCGCGAAGTCACGTATTGGAAGTTGGATTTCCATCTGTGAACCATGGCAAAAGATAGTCCTCTACCGATTCGAGACAATCTAGCCCATGTCTCAGGACCCAGACTCAGGTGGGCCCTTGGATCGTCAGGGCCGGTCCACTGATGTGGATTAAAATGCCTGAACACTGCGTTTCCCCGCCCTTAGGGGCATAAATGAGCGAACGAATGACTCCATCGGACCCGGATCGTCCGATCTAATCGAGGCGCCTCGCAACAGCAACAACCACATAAGTCAAACTCGTCAGGGCGTGTAAAACCACTGACGCCACTTCTAGCTAGAAGGAAACGCATGCCCTCCCTGGGGTCCTCTCCCGTTTCTGGTTCACAATCGGGGTGTGAGGCTCGCGAATCAACGTTACACAAAGCTATGCCACACAGGCGGTGCTTTGATCATCACCACAAGACTTTGCTATTCAACAGAAGCCTTGATCATTTGCCACTTAGGCATGCCACACAGGCAATTCACTCCATGCGATTGATATCCATCGATATGTAACCCCTGAGCTCGTACGTCTTGAAGAAGGGCGTTAAGCAAGAGAATAAATTCTCCACCGCCAAACAGATATATATTTAATAGAAATCAATCACATAGACTAAAATCAAATGTCAGACACACAGTCCATTTACAAGTTCGTTCTGGGTCTGAACGAAACCGGACGCACCTAGTACCCCGCTTATCCATCGTTCTCCAAGTACGTCTGGACGACAACCAACTTATTCCCTCCTCTTGGGTGTACGGCCCAATCAAGATCATCAGTAATTATCCAAACGACGTGAAGACCTCCGGTCTTCAACCACCATCTTCATCTTCGACACCACGTCGAATCAGTTATTCACGGGATAAACCCGGTCTTTCTGAATAACTCGCGTATATATTATAAAAGTGTTACACAAACACAACATATGCCTCATTCCACTTCAGAATATTCTTTTTATTCAAATATTCTTATATTTTGGGAAAGGTTCCCATTAATTTTATCAAAGATAAATTCTTTAAATTTATTCTTTAATCTTCTCTGAAAATCAATTCAAACCAGTCGGGATTAACGAACCTTACCGAAGTAATCAATTGTTAAAATTTTCAACCCCAACCTATTCATCCCATGAAGTAAAACTGGTAATACTTCATATCTAACACCACGGTGTTATCGGTAAATTCAATTACCATTTCACGTTCAAATCTAATTAAAGATTTAACTATCGCCTGGAGTACAACTGGTGATACTCCATTCTCGATCTTTTCAGTCTAATTAAATATTCATTAAAACTCCACTTACTTTTAATCTTTAACTGGGTTAAAGAATCAGTGTCATTTTAAAACACGGTTCACGTTAAACCCAAAATCACATTCCATTAATTATCGGGTTAAAGAACAAGTGTTATTTAAAACACTGTTCACGATAAACCGAAAAATCAATACCAATTCAATTCCAATTAAATATTATTTAATTGGTACACTTCATTAAATCTAAATAAAAAGATTTAATCTTTTTCTCAACTAGGCTTAAGAACAGTGTTAATGAAGACACCATTCACGACAAACCCAAATCACATTTGATATTAAATACAAGGCTATGAATAGAAAATATATCGACTTATATTCAATATCAAATTCTACGACCAACAAATATCATATTGGAAATAACGATATTAATATATCTTTCAAATTTCCATAACAATATCTGTATAATCACGAAATACAACATCGAAATATTCCGAAGACAATTTCGATTCAAATCCGTTTCCACTTTATATATTGGAAATTATGATTATATTTCAAATTCATTTTATTTATTTCAAAAAAATAAATGAATTATAATTCTAGTTCAAAACTAGTTCATTTCAATAAATATCTATTTTTATCTTTGCAAATATGGAGTTTTTCATCCTAATTCTTCCCAAATCACTTCTTATGATTTTACAAGATTTAATATTATTTTTAATAATTTTATCAAGGCCCGTACAGTCGATTTCCATCAACGGCCATCGAACTGCACTTACAATGACCTTTTCCAAATTTGATTTATACATAATTCCAAATCCAACCGTAGATTTCAAATTTCTAATATTCGTTAGAAAGTTCTTTTCGATACGAACTCAACGGTTCCGGTTTTAGGAGAATCCGATGGTCGGATCTCCCGTAATATCCATTCGAAGTCAATGGTCGAAATTCACGAACTACCGCGGCACGGCGCGTTCTGTTCAGGCCATTATATTATATATATAATATATACTTTGTCGATTTCCTTTTAAAACGTATTATATAAATCGTTTTAAATTCGTTTTCAAAACAATTTCAACTTCTTTTCAAATTCAAATCAAAATTGAATTTTTTCCTTATAAATTCGTTTTAAATTAATTTCAAATTGATTTCTAATTCAATCTCAGTTCGTTTTCAATTCAATTTCAATTCAAATTCATTTCTATTCAATTTCAATTCGAATTCATTTCTATTCAATTTCAATTCGAATTTATTTCTATTCAATTTCAATTCGAATTCATTTCTATTCAATTTCAATTCTAATTCATTTCTATTCAATTTCAATTCGAATTCATTTCTATTCAATTTCAATTCGAATTCATTTTTATTCAATTTCAATTCCTTTCAAAATATCAGATTTTGAAATCACTTTCGATATTCATTGTAAATTGAATAAAATCGATATAAATATCGTTCACGTCAAAATGGCGTCAATCTAATCAACATAGCTTCATTTATTTCTATTTTCGAATATTCTATTTCAAATATTTCTATTTCAAAACTGGAATGAGGCCCAATCAATTACCATATAATGTTAATTATATGGATTTTCTACCACACGTATATAACAGCAATGATAAATCATCAACCATCATCCAAAGTGCGTTCTACACTGTATAAGCATCAAATATAAATATTTAATGCTTATAACAGTCTGTCAATCAATCGATCGACACACAACTAACTATTGGGATTAGTGTATGTCATATATCACCCCAATACCTGTGTGGGGTTTTCAAATAATCAAACACAGATTTTATTTGTGTAGTTGGGCGATGTGTAAAATTTATCGTCCCAATCAATATCAGTCAAATATGTGTATATAAACAAATCGCCCGATTTGTTTATATTTATTTCATTTCAAATACACATTAAAAATTCTATTTTCAACCATAAAATATTTTAACTATATAAATATTTTATTTCGTTTCACATCACATCACACAATCAACTACACATCAAAATCAAACAAACAAGCATACAAGCCATCCATGGTCTGTGGATGTAACAACCCGAAAATCTGGGCCAGTTTAAAATTTTTATTTTGGCAATTTTAGTGAATTTTGAATATTTAAAATGAATTATTTTAAATAATAACGACGAAATATTTATTTTGAACAGAATTCGAACGTATATATTATATACGCCGTCGTTAGAATATAAATAATTATATATAATTATAAATAGAATTGAAAATGGCGCGGTAGTTCGATAATTCGATTTCAAACTTCAATTGAACGTACCGGGTGCAAAATAAACCGGATTTTAGTGAAACAAAAAATATTAGGATCTATTTGAAAAATCTTTCCAACGAATCCGAAAAATCAAGATTTCATAGCGGGAATCAAAAGATATGTCCAGTTGAAGATTCTGAATAGTCGCTATGGAATTCAGGCCCTTAAAAATGGGAATTTTGCAAATGACTTCGGATTTGGACGAAACCACTTTTGTTGGATCCGTGATGTCAAATTATTGCTAGATTCCAAATTTCATAATTTTTCAAATCAATATGTGAGTGTGGCAAAGGAAAACGCGTTTGACCAGTTTTAGTTGATTTTAGTCGACTGGAAAATGGCCATTTTTCCAACGGTCTCAGAATTCGACGAAATTAGTTTTGTTAGAACCGTATCGTCAATACGAAACTAGAAAATATTTTTTTGGAATTTTTCGAGTTAGTATGTTACCCCAGTAAATAGAAATGCGCGTTCAAATTCAATATATAGAGTTATATGTTGATTTTGACGAAAACTGATCGAATCATCCTACGATACATATCCCATTGTGTTCGGAATGGGGGTGAAACACTATGGACGACAGGCGGTGGGCCTCGTTTAGAGGTCGTGTGAAAAAGTCAACTTTATGGAAATTAAATTAATAAAAAAAATAAACTTCTTCTCTCCCCTTACACTCTGCCCCCCCCCCCCCCCCCCACCGCCCCTGCCCCATTCGAAATCGAATCAGAACTGAAAAGGAAAAAAAATGGAAGACCGCTAGACCCCGTCGCCCTCCCCTGGCGATCACCACCGCCCGCCGCTCCACCGACCAGGCCCTCCCTCTCGCGCTCCCCTCTCTCCTCCTTCTTCCCCCTTCTAAATCGCGAAGCACCGCCCTAAAACTGACACAATCCCCCACCTCTGACCAACTGCAAGTCCGCCGCCGACTTGAGAGGCACCCCCGCGCCTCAGACCCCCTGCTGTGCCCCTCCTCCTTCTTCCCCTTCGCCTTCATCCTCCCTCCTACCTCCTCACTCGAGTAAACCCTTCCCAAAACAGCACCACCGGCCAAAGCAGCAAGCCCCGACCACCAGCAGATCCGATGCCCCTCTGACCGCCACCCAGTGCCCTCCTCCGACCACCAACAGCTGCAGTGAGTTTTCCTTTATTGATTGTTTAATTTTCTTTTTTCAGTTTTATAGAAATTATATAAGAAATGATTTTTGTCGAGTGAAGAAGATAATAAAAGCATGATTTTTAGCATATGTGAAGTATAAAAATATAATCTTTTATATAGGTAAGATAGAAAAAATATCATCTTTATATTTCAAAATTGGAAATCATTATATTTCAAAAGTTGAAATCTTTATATTTGAAAACGCGAAACCTTTGTGTAGGGAGTAGCGATGTAAAAATAGAATCTTTATTATATAGTAACGATGTAAAAATAGAATTTTTATCTATATAGTAGCGATGTAAAAATAGAATTTTTATCTATATAATAACGATGTAAAAATAGAATTTTTATCTATATAGTAGCTATGTAAAAATAGAATTTTTATCTTTATAGTAGCGGTGTAAAAATAGATTTTTTATCTATATAGTAGCGGTGTAAAAATAGAATTTTTATCTATATAGTAGCGAAGTAAAAATTCGATTTTTATATATTGAATAGCGAAGTAAAATTTTGATTTTTATATATTGAATAGCGAAGTAAAAATTCGATTTTTATATATTGAATAGCGAAGTAAAAATTCGATTTTTATATATTGAATAGCGATGTAAAAATTCGATTTTTATATATTGAATAGCAAAGTAAAAAATTCGATTTTTATATATGTAGTGGCTACGGGCAACGAAAGTGACGAAAGGCGAGAACGACGAAGACTTCTACAAAAGAAGAGTCGTGGCGTTTGGATTAGCTATTGGTGAGAATTTCTCACTCTTCAATTTCTTTTTCTAGTTATATATATACAAGGATGCAGACGGTGCCTAGCAGCACCCGACACCCGTCGTCCACAGACCATGGACGGCTTGTATGCTTGTTTGATGTGTTGTGAAAATTGTTTGTGATGTTGATGTGAAATCGATAATAAATGTAGATGGTTGAAATAAATTAATTATCGTTAAAAATATAATTTTTAACGTGAATGTGAATGAATATTTATAAACAAATCGGCCGATTTGTTTATACACACTGATTTGACTGATATTGATTGGGTCGATAAATTTTACACATCGCCCAACTGCACAAATAAAAATCTTTGTTTGTTGATTTGAAACCCCGCACGGGTGTTGGGATGAAATTTGACATACACTAATCCCAATTATTTAATTGTATGTCGATCGATTGGTCGACAAGCTGTGTAAGCGTTAATTATTTATATTTGATGCTTATGCAGTTGTGTGGTGCACTTTGGATGATTGTTGATTATTTATCGTTGTTATTTATATACATGTGTTGTATGGAACCCATATAATTAATGTTATATGGTGATTGATTGTGCCACCTTCCAATCGGGAAAATAATGAATATTATAAAATATAGATTCATGTGTTGAATATAAAAATAGTCATGTGTTGACGATGTTCATGTGTTGAAACTGTTCATGTGTTGAGTAAAATATTTTAATAAATTTTTTTACATCTTTATCATATTTAAAATTAGAAGTACTTCACGGTGGAGTCTAATTGAAATCAAACGATAGATACCATAATTTTATAAAATATTTTACATAATAAAAATAGACGTGTGTTGAAAGAAATATAGATTCATGTGTTGAATAGAATAAAAATTCCTTTATTGAATAGAATAACGAAGTTTTTGAAAAATATAAAGCCGTGTTGATTAGAGATGTGTTATTTTGACGCGAACGATATTTATGTCGATTTTATTTGTTTTATAATGAATATTGAAAAGTGATTTCAAAATTTAATATTTTGAAACGAAATTCAAATTAAATTAAAATTCAAATTGAAATTTTATTGAATCAATTTGAAATGAATTCGAATCGAATAGAAAATGAATTCGATTCGAATTGAATAGAAAGTGAATTTGAATTGAATTGAATAGAAATGAATTCAATATTAATTAAATTGAAATTGAATTAAAAAAGAATTGAAATCGTTTTGAATGAAATTTAAAACGAACGGAATTTGAAGTGAATTCGAATTGAATTGAATTGAAATCAATTTGAATTGAATTCGAATTGAATTAAATAGAAGGTAAATTCAAATTGAATTGAATTGAAACGAATTAGAATTTGAATTGAATTAAAACGAATTTGAATTCGAATTAAATAAAATTGAAATGAATTCGAATTGAATTGAAATCAAATCGATTTGAAATTGAAGATGAAGTTGAAATTGTTTTTGAAACGAATTTAGAACTATTTATAAAATACGTTTTAAAAGGAAATCGACGAAATATATAATATATATATATATATATATATATATATTATATATATAATGGCCTGAATAGAACGTGTCGCGCCGCGGTAGTTCGTGAATTTCTACCATTGACTTCGAATTGACATTACGGGAGATCGGACCGTCTGATTCTCCTAATACCGGAACCTTTGGGTTCGTATCGAAAAGAGCTTTCCAATGAATATTAGAAATTTGAAATCTAACGGTTGGATTTGGAATTATGTCCAAATCAAATTGGGAAAAGGTCGTTGTAAGTGCAGTTCGATGGCCGTTGATGGGAATCGACTGTACAGGCCTTGATAAAATTATTAAAAATATCTGTAATTTGTGTAAAATCATAAGAAATGATTTGGGAAAAATTAGGCTGAAAAATTCCATATTTGAAAAGATAAAAATAATTTTTTATCGAAATGAACTAGTTTTGAACTAGAATTAAAATCAATTTATTTTTGAAATAAATAAATTGAATTTGAAAGTGATTTTAAAAATAATCAATATTCCCAATACGTGGATTGGACTGGAGTTGAATCGAAATTATCTTCGGAATATTTCGATGTTGGATTTCGTGACTATACAGATATTGTTATGGGAATTTGAAAGATATATTTTATATCGTTATTTCCAATACGATATTTGTTGGTTTCAGAATTTGATATTGAATATAAGCCGGTATATTTTCTATTCAGAGCCTTGTATTTAATATCAAATGTGATTTGGGTTTATCGTGAATCGTGTTTTAGATGACATTGGTTCTTTAACCCAGTTAAAGGCAGGATGTTGATTTTTGAAAGGATTAAAACTAAGTGGAGTTTTAATGAATCTTTAATTAGATTAAAATTTGAATTGATAATTTAAATTATCAAAGTTGAAAGGTGATCGAGAATGGAGTACCACCAGTTTTGCTCCAATGCGATAGTTAAATCTTTAATTAGATTTGAGCGTGAAATGATAATTAATTTTACCGATAGCACCGTGGTGTTAAATATGGAGTATTACCAGTTTTCTCCAAGGGGTATATAGGTTGGGATTGGGAAATAAAATAAATAATTACTTCGGCGTGGTTCGCTAATCCCGACTAGTTTGAAATGATATCCAAAGGAAGATTAAAGAATAAATTTAGAATAATTTATCTTGGATAAAATTAATGGGAACCTGTCCCTAAGAATGTGATTTTGTGAATAAAAGAATATTCTGAATTGGAAAGAGCCATTTGTTGTGTTTGTGTAACATTTGTTTATCATATACATGGGTTATTCAGAAAGGCCGGGTTATACCCATTCTGAATAACCGATTTGAAGAGATGTCGAAGTTGAAGACGGTGGTTGAAGACTGGAAGTCTTCACATCGTTTGGGTGATTACTGATGATCTTGATTGGGCTGTACACCCAAGATGAGGGAAACAGTTGGTGATCGTCTAGACATACTTGGAGATCGTTGGATATGCGAGGAAAGTGCCTCCGGTTTCATTCAGACCCAGAGCGAACTTGTAAATGGATTGTATGTCTGACATTGGATTTTATTTTGTGTTGATTGATCTCTATTAAATTTACATCTGTTTGGCGGCGGAGAATTTATTCTCTTGCTTAACGCCCTTTTCTGAGACGTACGAGCTCAGAGGTTGTATATCGATGGACATCAGTTGCATGGAGTGAATTGCCAGTGTGGCACGCGTAAGTGGCAATTGATCAGGGCTTTTGTTGAAAAGCAGAGTCTTGTGGTTGATGATCAAAGCACGGCCTGTGTGGCGTAGCTTTGTGTATAACGTGAATTCGCGAGCCTCACACCTCGGTATGAGTCAAAAATGGGAGACGGACCGCTGGGAGAGCACGACGTTTCTTTCTAGCTAGGGTGGTGTCAGTGACCTACCAGCCCTGACATTTATATACTTTTCACCTGTGTGGTTGTTGGAATGCGAGGCGCCTTGGATATAGGTCTGTAAGGACCGGGAAACGTGTGTTCAAGAATAACTAATCCTCAAAAGTAAGAGAGGACCAGCCCAGCCGATTCCAAGGATCAAAGTGGGGTCCTGGGACATCTGCTAGAGTGTCTCGAACGCGGAGAGGAGCTTGCCCCTTGCCTCGACTCATGACGGAAATCCAATTTCCAATGGGTGATATTGCGGTTTTATTTGTAGAACCTAGTATGGAGAGATAGTGGTATGGGTCATTCATGTCGCCTATGATTGATATCTATGATTGAAATTGTTTTGACACTATACACCTATAATAGTATCAAATAATGTGTTTTAAACGTATCAAGCATGCTTTGGCTGTTATAAGGTAAAAACCCTATCCTCCGGCTTGCGTTGCATTGTGTGATGGCACCTGGGTCTTATAACAGCTTCATTTTTCTTTATTTAGCATTGCGCTGTTTGTTCTATTTACTGGTATTCTTGGGAGGAAACCCGTTCCGTGTTATACGGCGTGGTTCCTTGATTTACCGAACTTTAAAATGAAGATTAATAACTGTTTTAGTGCTCACACCAATCACATGGCTGACCTGGAGTTTATTGTTTTAACCTAAACTCTGGGTGCCCCTATTTTCGACACGAGCAGCTAGTAGTTTTGGTTTTGCAGATTTATATTCACAGGATCCTGATTTACAGCTGGAACGATGCTCGGAAAGCTCTGTATCTGTGTATCACCTTCAGTTGTGTTTTGTATATTTTTCCGCTGCTATGTAATTTATTGTAATCTCTGATATTTATCAAATGTAATTTATTCACTTATACTCTGTATATTCTTGTATCTGATGGAATTATTGTAATAACAATGAAATGTTCTTCCGTCTGCGTTCTATTTTATCCTGTTCTCAAAGTATACGCTCTTTCCTTCATGGGGAAGTTACGGGTCCTGTCAGTTCGGTATCAAAGCTTTGGTTTACAGAGCTCAAGAACAAGACACATTAGAACCATACGAAAGAATTCATCAGATATTGTATTAGTAATATCCAATTAGAATGACTCGTTAGAGATAGGATCAGTAGTATCCTAGAACGAGTGTGAAGAGTATATTTTTCAAACGAAAACAAATTTTGTTTTGAAATTTAAATCGTTTTAAACGTATTTGAATATTTATTTATTTGGAATTTGGACAATCCAATATATAAAGATTTTGCATATACGCGTCATGAACGTATATTCGAAGTTTTAATATACTGGATAGATATAGAATCACATTCTAGACACCCGGGGATAATTCTGGTGATGTGGCAACATCATCAGTATTTATATTCGTGTTTCGAAGGTGTGATATCTATATATTTCCATTATACTGGTGTGAGAACCAAAACTTATATAGCTAGAATACATTGTTGTGAATTGGCATCAAAAACATGATTTTCTATATATATGTATCAAAATTATGAATTTGAAACTCTAATTCACTAATTGATTCATGTTTGTGTTGTTTGTCTATTTGTTTGATAATTTTGAACCATTTAGCCTAATTGAATCACATATTGAATTGTATTGAAAATTGGTCGCATTTGTTTGCATATACATGTACTCACATTGAACAGGTCATAGCAAGGAGGCTAGAGCAGAGAATAAAATTTGTTTGCCCGACAAATAGATACATATTTACTATAATTTACTGTTTTGTTTGGGTGATGATGATTTTATGAGCCGATTGGCTAGCCGCTTGGCTTTTTCTTTTTCTTTTTGAGATCAGAAGGCCTATATGGCAATTTCGGGATTTTCCCGGTGCAGGGGAGGTTATGGCGAAATTTTTCGAAAATTTAGGGTGTCAGCCAAATTTTTGAAAAATTTGAAAAGTTCTTAAAACTGAAAAGTTGAAGAACTTAAGCTGTAATCAAAATAAGGGACGTTGAGTTGATTTGTTAAACAACTTTCGGCTTCGTTCCTTTTCGGCTTCCATTGTTATGTTCCTTTTCGGCCTTTGATTTAGAGTAGATTAGAATATCATCAATAATAAAAACCAGAACAAATTTACCATACGAGCGAGAGGCTTGAATGGTAATGACTATATTTTACAGGTTGAACTGATGACTGATATGGACTATTTAAATTGTAACGATAAAATTGCCAGATTAATAAAAACCCCACACGGGTCTAGAGTTGACAATAATCACGTCTCTCTAGTTATTAGATACAGCACATGGACTATTTATTTCCCACACGGGACGAGGTGACGAGGATTTATCCTCTGGAGCATTTAAAATACACACTCCCTCAGGCTTTGACAGGGTGACGAGAATTTATTCTCTGGAGTTATTATCAATACACGCTCCCCTGTAAACACCAGAATATATCACTAAAAATATGTATATGCTTATTAGGATTTATTGGGTACCTAATACGGCACAATAAATTTCCAAACCTCTCACCGTACAAAGGAGGTTACGGCGAAATTTTTCGAAAATTCCGGGTGTTAGCCAAATTTTTGAAGAATTTGAAATTTCTCAGAAACTAAAAAGTTGGAGAATGGAAGCCAGATCGAACGTAGAGTTGATTAATCAAACCACTTTCGACTTTGTTCCTTTTCGGGGACGAAAAGTTTTAAGTGGGGGAGATTGTAACAACCCGAAAATCTGGGCTAGTTTAAATTTTTTTTATTTTGGCTATTTTAGTGAATTTTGAATATTTAAAATGAATTATTTTAAATAATAACGACGAAAAATTTATTTTGAATAGAATTCGAACGTATATATTATATACGCCGTCGTTAGAATATAAATAATTATATATAATTATAAATAGAATTGAAAATGGTGCAGCAGCTCGATAATTCAATTTCAAACTTCAATTGAACGTACCGGGTGCAAAATAAACCGGATTTTAGTGAAACCAAAAATATTAGGATCTATTTGAAAATATCTTTCCAAAGAATCTGAAAAATCAAGAATTCATAGGGGGAAGCAAAAGATATGTCCAGTTGAACATTCTGAATAGTAGCTATGGAATTCAGGCCCTTAAAAATGGGAATTTTGCAAATGACTTCGGATTTCGACGAAACCACTTTTATTGGATCCGTGATGTCAAATGATTGCTAGATTCCAAATTTCATAATTTTTCGAATAAATATGTCTGCGTGGCAAAGGAAAATGCGTTTGACCAGTTTTAGTTGATTTTAATCGACTGGAAAATGGCCATTTTTCCAACGGTCTCAGAATTCGACGAAATTAGTTTTGTTAGGACCGTATCGTCAATGCGAAGCTAGAAAATATTTTTTTGGAATTTTTCGAGTTAGTATGTGACCCCAGTAAATAGAAATGCGTGTTCAAATTCAATATATTGAGTTATATGTTGATTTTGACGAAAACTGATCGAAACGATCGAATCAGCCTACAATACATATCCCATTGTGTTCGGAATGGGGGTGAAATGCTATGGACGATAGGAGGTGGGCCTCGTTTAGAGGTCGTGTGAAAAAGTCAACTTTATGGAAATTAAATTAATAAAAGAAATATAAACTTCTTCTCTCCCCTTATACTCCCCCCCCCCCCCCCCGTTCGAAATCGAATCAGAACTGAAAAGGAAAAAAAATTGGAAGACCGCCAGACCATGTCGCCCTCCCCTGGCGATCACCAACGCCCGCCGCTCCACCGAACAGGCCCCCCCTCTCGCGCTCCCCTCTCTCCTCCATCTTCCCCCTTCTAAATCGCGAAGCACCACACTAAAACTGACGCAATCCCCACCTCTGTCCAACTACGGGTCCACCGCCGACCTGAGGGCACCCCCGCGCCTCAGACCCCCTGCTGCGCCCCTCCTCCTTCTTCCCCTTCGCCTTCATCCTCCCTCCTCACTCGAGTAAACCCTTCCCAAAACAACACGACTGGCCAAAGCAGCAAGCCCCGACCACCAGCAGATCCGATGCCCTTCTGACCGCCACCCAGTGCCCTCCTCCGACCACCAACAGCTGCAGTGAGTTTTCCTTTATTGATTGTTTAATTTTCTTTTTTCAGTTTTATAGAAATTATACAAGAAATAATTTTTGTCGGGTGAAGAAGATAATAAAAACATGATTTTTAGCATATGTGAAGTATAAAAATATAATCTTTTATATAAGTAAGATAGTAAAAATATCATCTTTATATTTCAAAAGTGGAAATCTTTATATTTCACAAAGTTGAAATCTTTATATTTGAAAAGGCGAAACCTTTGTGTAGGGAGTAGCGATGTAAAAATAGAATCTTTATTATATAGTAACGATGTAAAAAGAGAATTTTATCTATATAGTAGCGATGTAAAAATAGAATTTTTATCTATATAGTAATGATGTAAAAATAGAATTTTTATCTATATAATAACGATGTAAAAATAGAATTTTTATCTATATAGTAGCGGTGTAAAAATAGAATTTTTATATATATAGTAGCGGTGTAAAAATAGAATTTTTATCTATATAGTAGCGAAGTAAAAATTCGATTTTTATATATTGAATAGCGAAGTAAAAATTCTATTTTTATATATTGAATAGCAAAATAAAAATTCGATTGAATAGCGAAGTAAAAATTCCATTTTTATATATTGAATAGCGAAGTAAAAATTCGATTTTTATATATTGAATAGCAAAGTAAAAATTCGATTTTTATTTATGTAGTGGCTACGGGCAACGAAAGTGACGAAAGGCGAGAACGACGAAGACTTCAATAAAAGAAGAGTCGTGGCGTTTGGATTAGCTTTTGGTGAGAATTTCTCACTCTTCAATTTCTTTTTCTAGTTATATATATACTAGGATGCAGACGGTGCCTAGCAGCACCCGACACCCGTCGTCCACAGACCATGGACGGCTTGTGTGCTTGTTTGATGTGTTGTGAAAATTGTTTGTGATGTTGATGTGAAATCGATAATAAATGTAGATGGTTGAAATAAATAAATTATCGTTAAAAATATAATTTTTAACGTGAATGTGAATGAATATTTATAAACAAATCGGCCGATTTGTTTATATACACTGATTTGACTGATATTGATTGGGTCGATAAATTTTACACATCGCCCAACTGCACAAATAAAAATCTGTGTTTGTTGATTTGAAACCCCGCATGGGTGTTGGGATGAAATTTGGCGTACACTAATCCCAATTATTTAATTGTATGTCGATCGATTGGTT
The DNA here is from genome assembly GCA_030737875.1 of Allium sativum. Lineage (NCBI taxonomy): Eukaryota > Viridiplantae > Streptophyta > Magnoliopsida > Asparagales > Amaryllidaceae > Allium > Allium sativum. The sequence goes on along the minus strand of CM060924.1, from coordinate 919,925,481 downwards.
GACAGGCTGTGTAAGCATTAATTATTTATATTTGACGCTTACGCAGTTGTGTGGTGCACTTTGGATGATTGTTGATTATTTATCGTTGTTATTTATATACATGTGTTGTATGGAACCCATATAATTAACGTTATATTTTGATTGATTGGGCCTCATTCCAAACGGGAAAATAATGAATATTATAAAATATAGATTCATGTGTTGAAACTGTTCATGTGTTGAGTAAAATATTTTAATAATAAAATTTACATCTTTATCATATTTAAAATTAGAACTACTTCACGGTGGAGTCTAATTGAAAATCAGACGATAGATACCATAATTTTATAAAATACTTTACATAATAAAAATAGACGTGTGTTGAAAGAAATATAGATTCATGTATTGAATAGAATAAAAATTCATTTGTTGAATAGAATAACGAAGTTTTTGAAAAATATAAAGCCGTGTTGATTAGAGATGCGTTATTTTGACGCGAACGATATTTATATCGATTTTATTCGTTTTATAATGAATATTGAAAAGTGATTTCAAAATTTAATATTTTGAAATGAAATTCAAATTAAATTAGATTAAAATTCAAATTGAAATTTTATTGAATCAATTTGAAATGAATTCGAATCGAATAGAAAATGAATTCGATTCGAATTAAATAGAAAGTGAATTTGAATTGAATTGAATAGAAATGAATTCAAATTGAATTAAATTGAAATTGAATTAAAAACAAATTTAAATCGTTTTGAATGAAATTTAAAACGAACTGAAATTGAATTGAAATCAATTCGAATTGAATTCGAATTGAATTGAAATCAATTTGAATTGAATTTGAATTGAATTCGAATTGAATTAAATAGAAGGTAAATTCAAATTGAATTGAAACGAATTAGAATTTGAATTGTATTGAAACGAATTTGAATTCGAATTAAATAAAATTGAAATGAATTCGAATTGAATTGAAATCAAATCGATTTGAAATTGAAGAAGAAATTGTTTTTGAAACGAATTTAGAACTATTTATAAAATACGTTTTAAAAGGAAAGGGACGAAATATATATAATATATATATATTACATATATATAATGGCCTGAATAGAACGCGCCGCGGCAGTTCATGAATTTCGACCATTGACTTCGAATTGACATTACGGGAGATCCGACCGTCGAATTCTCCTAAAACCAGAACTGTTGGGTTCGTATCGAAAAGAGCTTTCCAATGAATATTAGAAATTCAAAATCTAACGGTTGGATTTGGAATTATGTCCAAATCAAATTTGGAAAGGTCGCTGTAAGTGCAGTTCGATGGCCGTTGATGGGAATCGACTGTACGGGCCTTGATAAAATTATAAAAAATATCTATAATTTTTGTAAAATCATAAGAAATGATTTGGGAAAAATTGGGCTGAAAAATTCCATATTTGAAAAGATAAAAATAAATTTTTATCGAAATGAACTAGTTTTGAACTAGAATTAAAATCAATTTATTTTTGAAATAAATAAATTGAATTTGAAAGTGATTTTAAAAATAATCAATATTCCCAATATGTGGATTGGACTGGAGTTGAATCGAAATTATCTTCGGAATATTTCGATGTTGGATGTAACACCCCACATCCGTTAGAGTCACTCACAAAGGGAATGCACTAAGTTCTGTGGAGCATTTTGGGTAAAAGATGCAGATAAATTACAAAACAGACAGAAATTAAACAACGAAAAATAAAACTTTGCTTTTATTGATAAAATAGTTTGTACAATGATTTCTTTACAATATCAGAGTATCATCTGTCTTACAAAATAAAGAAGCACAAAACAACATTTATATTCCCCAATTTTAGCAAGAGCCAGCCATAGCATCTGAAAAGAGAATCCAAGCAAAACTTCGACAAATCTTCAAGCTGGGAAAGAGTGACAGTCCGACTCAACCTGAGCTATACTATTCCCTCCTTTACTACCTGGGCGGGGGGGGGGGGGGGGGGGAGGAAGAAAAGAAGATGAAAGAAAAACAGAGTCAGACATAAAGCCTGAGTAAGTTCAGTAACTTCTAGCATGTGAACATGGGAAAAACAAAACGACATGAATTAACTGAATACAAGATAACACCATGATGATAGGGTCAGCAAGATTAGACAAGATTAACACAGGATATGCTAAGCTAAGATAAACTGGATATGCTCTAATACTTTCGCCGCTTCACTCTAATACTTCGCCGCTTCGCTATTTCCTTGTCATACAGATTCAAATGTCCCAACTAGTAACGTTAACGTGATCCCAATCCCTGTATTTTCCATCGCCTTCAGACATCCATTTATTTATTTGTTACCTAGATTTAATCTAGGGTTTTCTACCAAGTGCCTTCTAGATTCAACTAGAGTTTACGCTGTCTGCTGACCGCTTCTCGGATTCAGGATTTTTGCCACCTAGTTCAACTAGGAATTATGCTACCTGACGAACGATGCCCCCAAGTCTAGGACACACTACCTAGAGTGGTATATGTTCCTATACTTCCCCACGCATGTATCGCGAATCGTTATCGCTTGTCTAGATGCACATGTCCTGTAATGTGCGGCCCGAGTCCTGTTACAGGGCAAATCAAGAAACACAGAACTTGGTCGGGAGCTTTCAGATATCTGCTGATGCAGATGCTAAGGTCTGTTTTTGTTCCAGTGGCTATGGTCCCACTTGACCCCTCCCCCAACTAATAAAAGGCACACCTTGAAAAATGAGAACTATACGCTGGCCCCCTATGCCCCACTATCCTATGGCCATCCGCAACCATAACTAGATAGCAAGTATATGGTCTTTTGGAGTTCTCCGCCTTTCCGCTTCTCTTATCTCGATTGACTCAAGATGGATGGTAGACGACGAGTTGCTATCACAGGTCTACCGTTTTCTCGCCGAATCACGCCGGTCCATCCTAGTCTTTAGGTTGCCATATATTGCAACCAAGGCATACCCTCGGTTCTTCTACGCAGACCTTAACCTCTGTGAGCCCAGGAGGATCATCTGCAGCCTCACAGAGGGATACCAAGAGTACCCTCACGTCCCCTCGAAGCCTCGGGCTTCGTAACCCAATTCGTTGGAGACTCCTGTTTACTCAGACGGATATTCGCTCCTTCCCGGGTTATACTAAGAATTACTACTTAGTTTTACTAACTAAGATTTACCACTTAGTCTCCAGAATTGTTGTTTTCTTAACTAAGGTTTACAACTTAGTTCTATTTCCCGTCAATTTGGATTGGTTAAGTGTCATTAGTCAGTTCAAGCCAACTTAACCCTCTTCATTCATCCTGTTAAACTGGTTAAGTGTTATCAGTAATTCATGTTGACTTAACCCTACCACCAACCAAGTTATATTGGTTAAGTATTTATTACTTAACCCTACCCATTCACCCTGTATAGGTTAAGTGTTCCTTTAACTTAACCTTGCCCGTCTGTTTTAACATGTTATTAATGGTTAAGTACTATCCCTTCATGTTTTAGACTTAGCCCTATTCCTTTATCACAATCTGACGGTTAAGTGTTCAAGTTTACTTAACCCTACGGTCTTGTCCAGCTAACATATCAAATTGGCTAAGTGTATTAAATCTTACTTAACCCCAACCTCTAGTCTAGTTAACATGTTAATTTGGCTAAGTGTATTAAATTTACTTAACCCCACCTTCTAGTCTAGTTAACATGTTAATTTGGATAAGTGTTTTCTTAGTTACTCATCCCCTACAAATCTTGTCTTGTTACGATGTTTAGTTTGGTTAAGTGTCCCTATGGACTTAGCCCTCCCATTCTAGCTTAACTGTATTAAGTTGGTTAAGTGTTCCTATGGACTTAACCCTCCCATTCTAGCTTAACTGCGTTAACTGTCTGTATGGACCGAACCCCACCCATTGATTTGGTTATCATGTTGAATTGGTTAAGTGTCTAAGTTAACTTAACCCTACCATTCTTTCTTTAACTAAATTAAAGACACAACCACTCACATTAGACAGATATTGTTGCGAATACTGGATGTGCCGGTCGGTTCCGGGCAGGTTTACATCGCAACTCAGTCTAACCTCGGGTTAGGCATATTCGTGTTTTCTAAGTTCAAAGGGTTTTGATTAATTTTCAAATTAGGTTTTGAAAGCAACCATCCTGTCCGTCGGATCGGTTAGGGATAGCCAGGGAGAGCAGGAAACTTGTATTTTCCAAACCCAAGCCTAGACACTATCCTCTCTGTCACTCTAGAACTTTCTGGTGTATTGTTAAAAGAGATGTCGTTAATAAACCTTTCTTTTGTGTATAAATAAATTGTTAACAATTTATCCTCAAAGCCCATTTTCCCTTTTTAAAATAAATTTGGCCTATACCTTATACATTTGCCATGCCTACAAATGGACTTGTATTCTAGGCCCAAATCTTGATTTGCCTATCTTACAGTTTATTGCAATTTAGATCCAACATCCCCCATTTACAAGTTTATGCCAAAACTAGATTTTATATTCTAGTTTACAGTTTATGCCAAACTAGATTTCATATTCTAGTTCCCCGTTTATGCCAAAACTTAATTTGCAGACCAACTACCTATTTTGTGGCCCACTAAACCCTTTTCCATTTACGCCCGACGTATTTAAATTATGCTAACATACTTATCATGCTTAATTTAGCCACCCAATTCTGATTTAATTTTCTAATTTCAGTTCATTACCAAAACTAGACTTGTTGTTCTAATTTTCATCAAATTATGCCAATTTCCAAGTTTTGTCAATTTCATGCTTTCCCCAAAACGTATTCCCATCGTTCGCATAATTGTGGTTCAATCTAGATTATAAATAAAGTTGGATTCGTGGACAGAAGGGAATGAGCCAAAATGCCATCAAAGAACGGACATAACAATTGGCATAAAATGACAATTCACAGGCATGGCAATATCACGACATGAAAAGGGTTGAATAGTATAGGTTCAAGAACATGGGTAGACCTAACTTAATAGGTAAATTCCCAAGGTCTAAAACCAAGAATAGACAGAGTAGGTTCAAGAACGTGGGTAGACCTAACTTAAAAGGTAAATTCCCAAGGTCTAAAACCAAAGAAAAACCAAGAACAGACAGAATAGATAAACGGGTTTAGACCCAATTTCATAGTCACAAAACTTAAGCAACACTTTCCTAGTCATGAATCACAGTTGTTCTTGTTATGTTATAGGCAATAGTTTATGTTTTCTAATCAAAGGCATAGGTTTAGTCAAGGAAATAATCCTCATAGTCATAGTCACAGTCATAGGCAATGTTCATAGTCATAGGCAATGTCCATAGTCATAGGCAAATGTTCATAGTCATAGGCATATGGTTTTAAGGTCCATAGTTTCATAATCATGGTCTTATTTGTCCTCGAGTCATAACAGTTCTTAATTAGGTTCAAGAGTATAGGCACTGATTCGAATAGAGAGAGAGAGAGATTTGGCATATTCTTTTATTCCTTTAATTTCATGTCACGAACAGAGAAAAACGTTCAAATATAAAAATAACTGACTTACAGAGATTAGATCAGAACAGAAAGATGGCGTTGCTAAGATTCATAGAAAAACAGTGGTTGAAGTCCTATGAACCTCCTCTTGAATCCTAGCTTGACTTGAACCTCTTCTTGAAAATCTTTTAGCGGCATTTCCTCGTCTTGATTTATATTATATATATTATATTACTCACTTATTTATTTATTTCTCAAAGGCAGCATAAGGATAGAAACGAATTGTGAATAGAGAAGAAGACCAGGGCTGTTTATATAGTGTAGAAGTCAACGAATCTGGTCAGAAGTGCGTCCGGATACGGAGAAACGAATCAGGTTCAGAAAGCTGGAAAAAGCAGGGGGGGGGGGTCGACTACCCAGTTGACTCCCCAGTCGACCAGGGGGGGTCGACTACCCAGTCGACCTGGGGGGGGGGGTTCGACTACCCAGTCGACCTGGGTCCCTTCTGAGTCTGTTTTGAAATTTGAACTTTGCTGAAACTTCCGGAGGCCATATATTCCTCATACGGACTCCGATTTACGCAAACTCGGACTCGTTTTCATGCAGAATTCCGAGACGAATGCAATGGCGCAGCCCGTTTCCCTTGATTTTGACATTAACTTTTAATTCTGCCTTGATTCGTGAATCTTAGTGTTACAGAATTACAGGGTGTTACATTCTCCCCTACTTAAAAGGATTTCTTCCCCGAAATCTTCAAGTTAGGAAGAATGTGTCCTACCATCCAATCACCCATCTACTCAATCATCCAATCACAGGCATCCATTTTCCTTAAAAGATTTCTAATGCTTTCATGTTCATATGCATAGTGTGTGTATATGTCTTTATCTACTGTAAAATCAGGCGGTCTACTGATTCAGTCGACCTCCTTAATGTGAATCATGTCGGTGCCATGCGTCCAATCATGTATGCAAGCATCCCTAGTTACGTAAATACTACATGCGTGCACATCCATTCATCCATATGCAGCGTCCATATGATAACATGTCAAGTTCAACTTACAAACAAATACATATCTGAAAATACAATATGAAAGCGTCCGAACTGATCTAGTGTCTAATACGTATGCATATGCATTCACGGGCAATTATTAGCAACCACTTGCAACCATCAACCATAACATGTTTCAAACACATGTTTACATCCATTGGCTTCTACCTAAGGATCGTAGATACGACCTAGAGGACATACTTTGGAAAGAGAGAAACAATTATGCGTAAAGCTCCTACAAAAAGAAAATCAAGGATGCACCCTTAAGGAAAAGGGTATGATGCTAGTATCTAGCCTTCTTGAGCTTTACTCCACTGTATCTTAACTAATTTAACTTCACGATTGTGAAGTTTTCGATCTCCGTTTCCAAAATAAATAGATGTTAATCACGGTAGCAAGTGTACATACCAAGATGGCTTGAGGTCTCTCCTCTTAGCTTATCCATCACACCATAACTATGAGAGTCAAAAGATCACTCCATACTTTTTAGAGTGCCTGCCACAACTATTCATCTCTCACGCAAACCATCCTAGTTGAACTCGACATTCCTCAAGTACAAGCCCCAAAGGCCTAAACCAATATCAGACAAGCACCCAAAGAATATCTCCTCCGAATTTAGACGATCTACGTGAGATGATATAAGCAAACTCGATAGCTATTCTCAAATCCCTACTAACTAAAAATAAACTGGTCGGACCACCAATTGGATTTGAGACTCTAGTGGGATCTTTCTACTATACAAGTACTATGGTGTAGAGACTCAACAATAGAAGTGGACATGAACAAATGAGAAGCGCTAAAGCCAAAGGAAATAGTACGAACAGAAAACTAGACTCATACAACCGGACTACCTTTCTCCTAGGTACGCTTGGTGGCGAAAGCATGTACTTGTTCTTCTGAAAATCTCATCCTCGTTCTTGCCCTTGTCCTTATTTATATGCCCTATCATACCCTAGTAAAGATACTTCCTCTTGTCTTAGGTTTTATAATTTCTTCCTCCTTCGTGAGCTAAATCTACATCCATGAATTCCTCATCCTAGGGTTGTGCTCCTTAGCCAAACTCCTCATCCCCTCCTGTGTGTAGTCATGTTGGCAAATCTCTCGAAAGCTGCATCCATCGTCCAGAAAACCCCATAAGCTTTGATAGCAAAACTTCCCGTAGATGAAACAACTACGGCTTTGGATGGAAGCCGGGCACTACAGTGCCCATCGAAGAGGTTACCTCCCAGAAACCCAGGATCCCCAGAGACTCAAGAAAGAATGAAACAAGGATTCAAACAGAGGAAGAGAAGATAGTGCGTATGGCTTTGGGGAATATGCCTTTAAAACAAATCTTTTCTCTTGAAAATGTTTCTTTAAAAACCGTTTTGAAAATAATTTTTCAAATCTTTTATCTGATCCGGTAACCTTCAGCTCTGATACCACGTGTAACACCCCACATCCGTTAGAGTCACTCACAAAGGGAATGCACTAAGTTCTGTGGAGCATTTTGGGTAAAAGATGTAGATAAATTACAAGACAGACAGAAATTAAACAGCGAAAAATAAAACTTTGCTTTCATTGATAAAATAGTTTGTACAATGATTTCTTTACAATATCAGAGTATCATCTGTCTTACAAAATAAAGAAGCATAAAACAACATTTATATTCCCCAATTTTAGCAAGAGCCAGCCATAGCATCTGAAAAGAGAATCCAAGCAAAACTTCGACAAATCTTCAAGCTGGGAAAGAGTGACAGTCCGACTCAACCTGAGCTATACTATTCCCTCCTTTACTACCTGAGGGGGGGGGGAACGGAAGAAAAGAAGACGAAAGAAAAACAGAGTCAGACATAAAGCCTAAATAAGTTTAGTAAATTCTAGCATGTGAACATGGGAAAAACAAAACGACATGAATTAACTGAATAAAAGATAATACCATGATGATAGGGTCAGCAAGATTAGACAAGATCAACACAGGATATGCTATGCTAAGATAAACTGGATATGCTCTAATACTTTCGCCGCTTCACTCTAATACTTCGCTGCTTCGCTATTTCCTTGTCATACTGATTCCTATATCTCTGCACCACCTAACAAATGTCCCAACTAGTAACGCTAACGTGATCCCAATCCCTGTATTTTCCATCGCCTTCAGACATCCATTTATTTATTTGTTACCTAGATTTAATCTAGGGTTTTCTACCAAGCGCCTTCTAGATTCAACTAGAGTTTACGCTGTCTGCTGAACGCTTCTCGGATTCAGGATTTATGCCACCTAGTTCAACTAGGAATTATGCTACCTGACGAACGATGCCCCCAAGTCTAGGACACACTACCTAGAGTGGTATATGTTCCTATACTTCCCCACGCATGTATCGCGAATCGTTATCGCTTGTCTAGATGCACATGTCCTGTAATGTGCGGCCTGAGTCCTGTTACAGGGCAAATCAAGAAACACAGAACTTGGTCGGGAGCTTTCAGATATCTGCCGATGTAGATGCTAAGGTCTGTTTTTGTTCCAGTGGCTATGGTCCCACTTGACCCCTCCCTCAACTAATGAAAGGCACACCTTGAAAAATGAGAACTATACGCCGACCCCCTATGCCCCGCTATCCTATGGCCATCTACAACCATAACTAGATAGCAAGTATATGGTCTTTTGGAGTTCTCCGCCTTTCCGCTTCACGTATCTCGATTGACTCAAGATGGATGGTAGACGACGAGTTGCTATCACAGGGCTACCGTTTTCTCGCCGAATCACGCCGGTCCTTCCTAGTCTTTAGGTTGCATTATATTGCAACCAAGGCATACCCTTGGTTCTTCTACGCAGACCTTAACCTCTGTGAGCCCAGGAGGACCATCTACAGCCTCACAGAGGGATACCAAGAGTACCCTCACGTCCCCTCGAAGCCTCGGGCTTCGTAACCCAATTCGTTGGAGCCTCCTTTTTACTCAGACGGACATTTGCTCCCTCCCGTGTTTTACTAAGTATTACTACTTAGTTTTACTAACTAAGATTTACCACTTAGTCTCCAGAATTATTGTTTTCTTAACTAAGGTTTACTACTTAGTTCTATTTCCCGTCAATTTGGATTGGTTAAGTGTCATTAGTCAATTCAAGCCAACTTAACCCTCTTCATTTATCCTGTTAAACTGGTTAAGTGTTATCTGTAATTCATGTTGACTTAACCCTACCACCAACCAAGTTATATTGGTTAAGTATTTATTACTTAACCCTACCCATTCACCATGTATTGGTTAAGTGTTACTTTAACTTAACCTTGCCCGTCTGTTTTAACATGTTATTAATGGTTAAGTACTATCCCTTCATGTTTTAGACTTAGCCCTATTCCTTTATAACAATCTGACGGTTAAGTGTTCAAGTTTACTTAACCCTACGGTCTTGTCCAACTAACATATCAAATTGGCTAAGTGTATTAAATCTTACTTAACCCCAACCTCTAGTCTAGTTAACATGTTAATTTGGCTAAGTGTATTAACTTTACTTAACCCCACCTTCTAGTCTAGTTAACATGTTAATTTGGATAAGTGTTTTCTTAGTTACTCATCCCCTACAAATCTTGTCTTGTTACGATGTTAAGTTTGGTTAAGTGTCCCTATGGACTTAGCCCTCCCATTCTAGCTTAACTATATTAAGTTGGTTAAGTGTTCCTATGGACTTAACCCTCCCATTCTCGCTTAACTGTGTTAACTGTCTGTATGGACCTAACCCCACCCATTGGTTTGGTTATCATGTTGAATTGGTTAAGTGTCTTAGTTAACTTAATTCTACCATTCTTTCTTTAACTAAATTAAAGCCACGACCACTCACATTAGACAGATATTGTTGCGAATACTGGATGTGCCGGTCGGTTCTGGGCAGGTTTACATCGCAACTCAGTCTAACCTCGGGTTAGGCATATTCGTGTTTTCTAAGTTCAAAGGGTTTTGATTAATTTTCAAATCAGGTTTTGAAAGCAACCATCCTGTCCGTCGGATCAGTTAGGGATAGCCAAGGAGAGCAGGAAACTTGTATTTTCCAAACCCAAGCCTAGACACTGTCCTCTCTGTCACCCTAGAACTTTCTGGTGTATTGTTAAAAGAGATGTCGTTAATAAACCTTTCTTTTGTGTATAAATAAATTGTTAACAATTTATCCTCAAAGCCCATTTTCCCTTTTTAAAATAAATTTGGCCTATACCCTATACATTTGCCATGCCTACAAATGGACTTGTATTCTAGGCCAAATCTTGATTTGCCTATCTTACAGTTTATTGCAATTTTGATCCAACATCCCCCATTTACAAGTTTATGCCAAAACTAGATTTTATATTCTAGTTTACAGTTTATGCCAAACTAGATTTCATATTCTAGTTCCCCGTTTATGCCAAAACTTAATTTGCATACCAACTACCTATTTTGTGGCCCACTAAACCCTTTTCCATTTACGCCCGATGTATGTAAATTATGCTAACATACTTATCGTGCTTAATTTAGCCACCTAATTCTGATTTAATATTCTAATTTCAGTTCATTACCAAAACTAGACTTGTTGTTCTAATTTTCATCAAATTACGCCAATTTCTAAGTTTTGTCAATTTCATGCTTTCCCCAAAACGTATTCCCATCGTTCGCATAATCGTGGTTCAACCTAGATTATAAATAAAGCTGGATTCATGGACAGAAGGGAATGAGCCAAAATGCCATCAAAGAACGGACATAACAATTGGCATAAGATGACAATTCACAGGCATGGCAATATCACGACATGAAAAGGGTTGAATAGTATAGGTTCAAGAACATGGGTAGACCTAACTTAATAGGTAAATTCCCAAGGTCTAAAACCAAGAATAGACAGAGTAGGTTCAAGAACGTGGGTAGACCTAACTTAAAAGGTAAATTCCCAAGGTCTAAAACCAAAGAAAAACCAAGAACAGACAGAATAGATAAACGGGTTTAGACCCAATTCCATAGTCACAAAACTTAAGCAACACTTTCCTAGTCATGAATCACAGTTGTTCTTGTTATGTTATAGGCAATAGTTTATGTTTTCTAATCAAAGGCATAGGTTTAGTCAAGGAAATAATCCTCATAGTCATAGTCACAGTCATAGGCAATGTTCATAGTCATAGGCAATGTCCATAGTCATAGGCAAATGTTCATAGTCATAGGCATATGGTTTTAAGGCCCATAGTTTCATAATCACGGTCTTATTTGTCCTCGAGTCATAATAGTTCTTAATTAGGTTCAAGAGTATAGGCACTGATTCGAATAGAGAGAGAGAGAGAGATTTGGCATATTCTTTTATTACTTTAATTTCATGTCACGAACAGAGAAAAACGTTCAAATCTAAAAATAACTGACTTACAGAGATTAGATCAGAACAGAAAGATGGCGTTGCTAAGATTCGTAGAAAAACAGTCGTTGAAGTCCTTTGAACCTCCTCTTGAATCCTAGCTTGACTTGAACCTCTTCTTGAAAATCTTTTAGCAACATTTCCTCGTCTTGATTTATTTTATATATATTATATTACTCACTTATTTATTAATTTCTCAGAGGCAGCATAAGGATAGAAAAGAATTGTGAATAGAGAAGAAGACCAGGGCTGTTTATATAGTGTAGAAATCAACGAATCTGGTCAGAAGGGCGTCCGGATACGGAGAAACGAATCAGGTTCAGAAAGCTGGAAAAAGCAGGGGGGGTCGACTACCCAGTCGACCTGGGTCCCTTCTGAGTCTGTTTTGAAATTTGAACTTTGCTGAAACTTCCGGAGGCCATGTCTTCCTCATACGGACTACGATTTACGCAAACTCGGACTCGTTTTCATGCAGAATTCCGAGAGGAACGCAATGGCGCAGCCCGTTTCCCTTGATTTTGATTTTAACGTTTAATTCTGCCATGATTCGTGAATCTTAGTGTTACAGAATTACGGGGTGTTATATGGATTTCGTGACTATACAGATATTGTTATGGGAATTTGAAAGATATATTTTATATCGTTATTTCCAATACGATATTTGTTGGTTTCATAATTTGATATTGAATATAAGCCGATATATTTTCTATTCAGAGCCTTGTATTTAATTTCAAATGTGATTTAGGTTTACCGTGAGTCGTGTTTTAGATGACATTGGTTCTTTAACCCAGTTAAAGGCAGGATGTTGATTTTTGAAAGGATTAAAACTAAGTGGAGTTTTAATGAATCTTTAATTAGATTAAAATGTGAATTGATAATTTAAATTATCAAATCTGAAAGGTGATCGAGAATGGAGTACCACCAGTTTTGCTCCAATGCGATAGTTAAATCTTTAATTAGATTTGAACGTGAAATGGTAATTAATTTTACCGATAGCACCGTGGTGTTAAGTATGGAGTATTACCAGTTTTCTCCATGGGATATATAGGTTGGGATTGGGAAATAAAATAAATAATTACTTTGGTGTGGTTCGCTAATCCCGACTAGTTTGAAATGATATCCAAAGGAAGATTAAAGAATAAATTTTGAATAATTTATCTTGGATAAAATTAATGGGAACCTGTCTCTAAGAATGTGATTTTGTGAATAAAAGAATATTCTGAATTGGAAAGAGGCGTTTGTTGTGTTTGTGTAACATTTGTTTATCATATACGTGGGTTATTCAGAAAGGTCGGGCTATACCCATTCTGAATAACCGATTCGACGAGATGTCGAAGATGAAGACGGTGGTTGAAGACCGGAAGTCTTCACATCGTTTGGGCGATTACTGATGATTTTGATTGGGCTGTACACCAAAGATGAGGGAAACAGTTGGTGATCGTCTAGACGTATTTGGAGATCGATGGATATGCGAGGAAAGTGCCTCCGGTTTCGTTCAAACCCAGAGCGAACTTGTAAATGGATTGTGTGTCTGACATTGGATTTTATTCTGTGTTGATTGATCTCTATTAAATATACATCTGCTTGGCGGCGGAGAATTTATTCTCTTGCTTAACGCCATTTTCTGAGACGTACGAGCTCAGAGGTTGTATAGCGATGGACATCAGTCGCATGGAGTGAATTGCCAGTGTGGCACGCGTAAGTGGCAATTGATCAGGGCTTCTGTTGAAAAGCAGAGTCTTGTGGTTGATGATCAAAGCACGGCCTGTGTGGCGTAGCTTTGTGTATAAAGTGAATTAGCGAGCCTCACACCTCGGTATGAATCAAAAACGGGAGACGGACCACTGGGAGAGCACGACGTTTCTTTCTAGCTAGGGTGGTGTCAGTGACCTACCAGCCCTGACATTTATATACTTTTCACCTGTGTGGTTGTTGGAATGCGAGACGCCTCGGATATAGGTTTGTAAGGACCGGGAAACGTGTGTTCAGGAATAACTAATCCTCATAAGTAAGAGAGGACCGGCCCAGCCGATTCCAAGGATCAAAGTGGGGTCCTGGGACATTTGCTAGAGTGTCTCGAACGCGGAGATGAGCTTGCCCCTTGCCTCGACTCATGACGGAAATCCAATTTCCAATACGTGATATTGCGGTTTTATTTGTAGAACCTAGTATTGTGACATAGTGGTATGGGTCATTCATGCCGCCTATGATTGATATTTATGATTGAAATTGTTTTGACACTATACACCTATAATAGTATCAAATAATATGTTTTAAACGTATCAAGCATGCTTTGGCTGTTATAAGGTAAAAACCCTATCCTCCGGCTTGCGTTGCATTGTGTGATGGCACATGGGTCTTATAACAGCTTCATTTTTCTTTATTTAGCATTGCGCTGTTTGTTTTATGCACTGGTATTCTTGGGAGGAAACCCGTTCCGTGTTATACGGCGTGGTCCCTTGGTTTACCGAACTTTAAAATAAAGATTAATAACTGTTTTAGTTCTCACACCCGTCACATGACTGACCGGGAGTTTATTGTTTTAACCTAAACTCTGGGTGCCCCTATTTTCGACACGGGCAGCTAGTAGTTTTGGTTTTGCAGATTTATATTCACAGGATCCTGATTTACAGCTGGAACGATGCTCGGAAAGCAGCTCTGTATCCGTGTATCACCTTCAGTTGTGTTTTGTATATTTTTCCACTGCTATGTAATTTATTGTAATCTCTGATATTTATCGAATGTAATTTATTCACTTATACTCTGTATATTCTTGTATCTGATGGAATTGTTGTAATAACAATGAAATGTTCTTCCGTCTGCGTTCTATTTTGCCCTGTTCTCAAAGTATCCGCTCTTTCCTTCACGGGGAAGTTACGGGTCCTTACAGTGGACGACGGGTGTCGGGTGCTACTAAACACCGTTTGCATCCCAGTATATATTTTAACTAGAAAATTTAATTAAAAGTGAGAAGTTCTCACCGATTTGCTAAACCAACCGCCACGACTCTTCTTATGTAGAAATCTTCGCCGTTCTCGTCTTTTGTCATTTTCGTTGCCCGTAGTCACTACATATATAAAAATCACATTTTTATACTACTAATATAGAAAAAAAATCTATTTTTTTTATAACGCCACTGTATAGATAAAAATTATATTTTTATATTCTTTATCTTATAAAAATCATATCTTTATAATCTCTACTATATAAAAATCATATTTTTATTCTTTCTATAATATAAAAATCATATTTTTATATATTTTATAATATAAAAATCATATTTTTATATATTCTATAATATAAAAATCATATTTTTATATATTTAAAAGTCACTCCTTTTATAATTAAAAATCAAAGCTTTTCTCTTCATAAAGATCAAATTTTTCTTATGCTAAAATGTATATAAAAATCTGATTTTTCCTAAGCTATAACATATGTAAAAATCCCAACTTTGTATAAAACAAAAAATCATAGCTTTATATATAGAAAAGATCCTATTTTTATTACTCTATAAGATAAAAATTATATTTTTATTTGAAATAAAAATTAGAAAAACTCACATTCATTCCTCCTAGGGTTTCATTGCTAGAGCGTCACCCCACATCGATCGAGCAGAGTCCTCCAAGCCTTGAAAGCATTCGACTTCGAAGAGGATGAGGGTTTCAGGTTTCTTTTTGGAGAGAGAGGGGGATTAGGGGCTAATGGCGATGGCAGGAGGTTTAGGTGCGTTGGAGGTGGGGCGTCAGGCCGTGGGGAAGTGGCGGAGGGCGGATTCAGGCGGTCGAAGGTGCTGTCGGTGGTGGGAATGGGTTTTGGGCGCCGGGTTTTCAAAAATGGGTGAGTGGAGCGAAGTGGTTCACGGAGAAGGAGGGGATGGCCTGGAGGATGGGAGGCACGGCGGTGGGACCCCTCTGGTGGCGGCGTCGTGGCGTAGAGGGGGGGGGGGGCTTGAGAACGACGAAGTCGATTTGGAGAAAGGGGGAGGGTATTGGGCTTTCTGAGAATGGGAAAAGGGTAAGGGGGGTTATATTAATATTTATTTTTTTATTTTTTTGTTCTAAAAAGCAACCTTTTATTTCGAACTAGAAATCGAACCCACCGCCTGTTGTCCATAGCTAATTACCCCCATTCTGAACACAATGGGATATGTATCGCAGGCCAATTCGATTGTTACGATTAGTTTTCGTTAAATTTACAATATAAATCAATATATATTCAATTTTAACGCACATTTTAATCTATCGGGGCCATCTACGGACTCTAAAAAGTCCCGAAAAATATTTCATGGCTTCGTATTGACGATACGGTCCTAACAAAACTAATTTCGTCGAATTCTGAGATCGTTTGAAAAACGGCCATTTTCCAGTCGATTAAAATCAATTGAAACTGGTCAAACGCATTTTCCTTCACCACGCTCACATATTGATTTGAAAAATTATGAATTTGGAAACCTAGCAATAACTTGACATCACGGATCCAACAAAAGTGGTTTCGTTGAAATTCGAGGTCGTTTGCAAAATGGCTATTTTTAAGGGCCTGAATTTCATTGCGACTATTCAGAATTTTCAACTGGACATATCTTTTTATCCCCGCTATGAAATTTCAATTTTTCGGATTCGTTGGAAAGATGTTCACAATTAGATTCTATTATTTTTGGTTTTGCTAAAATCCGGTTTATTTTGCACCCGGTATGTTCAATTGAAATTTGAAATCGAATTATCGAACTACCGTGCCATTTTCAATTCCTTTTATATATATAAATAAATATTTATATTCTAACGACGATTCGAATAAATATATACATTCGAATTCAATTCAAATTAAATTTCTCGTCGTTACTATTTAAAATAATTCATTTTAAATATTCAAAATTCACTAAAATTGCCAAAATAAAAATTCTAAATTGACTCGGATTTCCGGGTTATTACAATCTCCCCCACTTAAAACTTTTCGTCCCCGAAAAGGAACGAAGCCGAAAGTTGTTTAACTAATCAACTCAACTTTCAATATTT
This sequence comes from Allium sativum, assembly GCA_030737875.1. Taxonomy (NCBI): domain Eukaryota; kingdom Viridiplantae; phylum Streptophyta; class Magnoliopsida; order Asparagales; family Amaryllidaceae; genus Allium; species Allium sativum. Next base: position 919,908,648 of record CM060924.1, on the reverse strand, counting down.
TCACTACGGCTTAAGTTCTTCAACTTTTCAGTTTCAAAGAACTTTTCAAATTTTTCAAAATTTTGGCTAACACCCTAAATTTTCGAATTTTTTTGCCATAACCTCCCCTGCACCGGGGACTTCGGGATATTCCATACAGCCTCCCATGGCATTCTTCAACTCAAAAGAAAAAGAAAAGGCCAATCGGCTCATAAAATCATCATCACCCAAACAAAACAGTAAATTATGATAAACATGTACCTATTTGTCGGGCAAACAATTTTATTTCTCTCCTCTAGCCTCCTTGCTATGATCTGTTCAATGTAAGTACATGTATATGCATGCAAATGCGACAAATTCTCCATACAATTCACTTTTTGGTTCAATTTGGCTAAACGGTTCAACATTTAATTAATTAAACTAAAATCAAACAGCACGACCAGCAATCAATTAGTTGATTAGCTTTTCAAATTCATCATTTTGATACATATATACAGAAAATCATGTTTTTGATGCCAAATCACAACAATAAACCTATCTAGCTTTGGTTCTCACCCCAGTTTAATGGAAATATATAGATATCACACCTTCGGCATTCGAACATCAACTCTGATGACGAGGCATCAATCATCAGAATCATCTCCGGGCGACTAGAATGTGATTCTATATCTTTCCAGTATATTAAAACTACGAATGCACGTGGATCAGACGTGCATACAAAATCTTAATATACCTGCATGTCCAAATCAATATAAAAATAATATTCAAATACGAATAAATGAATTTAAATTTTCCAAAACAAATTTTGTTTTCAATTTTATTTCTAAAAGAAACACTCTTCACGCTCATTCTAGGACGCTACTGATCCCATCTCTAACGAGTCATTCTATTGGATATTACTAATCCAATATCTGATGAATTCTTTCGTATGGTTCTAATGTGTCTTGTTCTTTGAGCTTTGTAAACCAAAGCTCTAATAATACCAAGCTGTCACGACCGGGAATTTCGCTCGATCCGAATTAGACACTACACCGACCCAGACCGTTCGAAACGCCTGATTGTTTTGAGAACACGACAAATTAGAACGCAGATAGAAGAACATTTCATCGTATATTACATCAATGCCATCAGAATACAAGAATATACAGAATATGAATAAATATTACACAGAAAATATCAGAGATTTAAATTACATCCAAATACATTGCAGTGGAAAAATAATACAATACACAACGGAAGGAGATCTACGGATACAAAGCTTTCCGGATATCATTCCAGCTGTAAACCAGGATCCTGTGAATATAAATCTGCAAAACCAAAACTACTAGTTGCCTGTGTCCAAATAAGGGCACCCAGAGTTTAGGTTAAAACAATAAACTCCAGGTCAGTCATGGGACTGGTGTGAGAACTAAAACAGTTATAAATCTTTATTTTAAATTTAGGTAAATCAAGGGACCACGCTGTATAACACGGAACGAGTTTCCTCCCAAGAACACCAGTGCATAAAACAACAGCGCAATGCTAAATAAAGATAAAAGAAGCTATTATAAGACCCAGGTCCTATCACACAATGCAACGCAAGCCGGAGGATAGGGTTTTTACCTTATAATAGCCAAGAATGCTTGATACGTTTAAAACAAATCATTTGATACTATTATAAGTGCATAGTGTATAAAACAACTACAAATCATAAGTATCAATCATAGACGGCATAAGCGCCCCATCCCACTATGTCGCCAAATTAGGCTCTACAAACAAAACCGCAAAGTCACGTATTGGAAGTTGGATTTCCATCAGTGAACCGAGGCAAAAGATAGTCCTCTACCGATTTGAGACAATCTAGCCCATGTCTCAGGACCCAGACTCAGGTGGGCCCTTGGATCGTCAGGGCCGGTTCACCGATGTGGATTAAAATGCCTGAACACTGCGTTTCCCCGCCCTTTGGGGGCGTATATGAGCCAACGAATGACTCCATCGGACCCGGATCGTCTGATCTAACCGAGGCGCCTCGCAACAGCAACAACCACATAAGTCAAACTCGTCAGGGCGTGTAAAACCACTGACGCCACTTCTAGCTAGAAGGAAACGCATGCCCTCCCTGAGGTCCTCTCCCGTTTCTGGTTCACAACCGGGGTGTGAGGCTCGCGAATCAACGTTACACAAAGCCATGCCACACAGGCGGTGCTTTGATCATCACCACAAGACATTGCTTTTCAACAGAAGCCTGGATCATTTGCCACTTAGGCATGCCACACAGGCAATTCACTTCATGCGATTGATATCCATCAATATATAACCCCTGAGCTCGTACGTCTCAAAGAAGGGCGTTAAGCAAGAGAATCAATTCTCCGCCGCCAAACAGATATATATTTAATAGAAATCAATCACATAGACTAAAATCCAATGTCAGACACACAGTCCATTTACAAGTTCGTTCTGGGTCTGAACGAAACCGGAGGCACCTAGTACCCCGCTTATCCATTGATCTCCAAGTACGTCTGGACGACCACCAACTGATTCCCTCCTCTTGGGTGTACGGCCCAATCAAGATCATCAGTAATTATCCAAACGACGTGAAGACCTCCGATCTTCAACCACTGACTTCATCTTCGACACCATGTCGAATTAGTTATTCAGAATGCGATAAACCCGGTCTTTCTGAATAACTCGCGTATATATTATAAAAGTGTTACACAAACACAACATAAGCCTCATTCCACTTCAGAATATTCTTTTTGTTCAAATATTCTTATATTTTGGGAAAGGTTCCCATTAATTTTATAAAAGATAAATTCTTTAAATTTATTCTTTAATCTTCTCTGAAAATCAATTCAAACCAGTCATGATTAACGAACCTTACCGAAGTAATCAATTGTTAAATTTCTCAACCCCAACCTATTCATCCCATGAAGTAAAACTAGTAATACTTCATATCTAACACCACGTTGTTATCGGTAAATTCAATTATCATTTCATGTTCAAATCTAATTAAAGATTTAACTATCGCCTGGAGAAAAACTGGTGATACTCCATTCTCGATCTTTTCAATCTAATTAAAGATTCATTAAAACTCCACTTAGTTTTAATCTTTTACTGGGTTAAAGAATCGGTGTCATTTTAAAACACAGTTCACGATAAACCCAAAATCGCATTCCATTAATTATCGGGTTAAAGAACAAGTTTTATTTAAAACACTGTTCACGGTAAATCCAAAAATCAATACCAATTAAATATTATTTAATTGGTACACTTCATTAAATCTAAATAAAAAGATTTAATCTTTTTCTCAACTGGGCTTAAGAATAGTGTTAATGAAGAAACCATTCACGAAAAACCCAAATCACATTTGATATTAAATACAAGGCTCTGAATAAAAAAAATATCGGCTTATATTCAACATCAAATTCTATGACCAACAAATATCGTATTGGAAATAACGATATTAATATATCTTCCAAATTTCCATAACAATATCTGTATAATCACGAAATCCAACATCGAAATATTCCAAAGACAATTTCGATTCAAATCCATTTCCACTATATATATAGGAAATTCTTGTTATATTTAAAAACCATTTCAAATTCATTTTATTTATTTCAAAAAAATAAATGAATTATAATTCTAGTTCAAAACTAGTTCATTTCGATAAAAATCTATTTTTCTCCTTACAAATAGGGAGTTTTTCATCCCAATTCTTCCCAAATCACTTCTTATGATTTTACACAAATTATTATTATTTTTAATAATTTTATTAAGCCCGTACAGTCGATTTCCATCAACAGTGATCGAACTGCACTTACAGCGACCTTTTCCAAATTTGATTTATACATAATTCCAAATCCAACCGTTCGATTTCAAATTTCTAATATTCATTAGAAAGCTCTTTTCGTTACGAACCCAACGGTTCCAGTTTTAGGAGAATCCGACGGTCGGATCTCCCGTGATATCCATTCGAAGTCAATGGTCGAAATTCACGAACTACCGCGGCACGGTGCGTTCTATTCAGGCCATTATACTATATTTGTAATATATATAATATATACTTCGTCGGTTTCCTTTTAAAACGTATTATATAAATCGTTTTAAATTCGTTTTCAAAACAATTTCAACTTCTTTTAAATTCAAATCAAAATTGAATTTTTTTCCTTTTAAATTCGTTTTAAATTCATTTCAAATTGATTTCAAATCAAATTGATTTTTAATTCAATCTCAGTTCGTTTTCAATTCGAATTCATTTCTATTCAATTTCAATTCGAATTCATTTCTATTCAATTTCAATTCGAATTTATTTCTATTCAATTTCAATTCGAATTATTTCTATTCAATTTCAATTCGAATTCATTTCTATTCAATTTCAATTCGAATTCACTTCTATTCAATTTCAATTCGAATTCATTTCTATTCAATTTCAATTCGAATTCATTTTTATTCAATTCCAATACCTTTCAATATATCATATTTTGAAATCACTTTCGACATTCATTGTAAAATGAATAAAATCGATATAAATATCGTTCACGTCAAAATGGCGTCAATCTAATCAACATAGCTTCATATATTTCTATTTTCGAATATTCTATTTCAAATATTTCTATTTCAAATATTTCAATTTCAAATATTTCTGTTTCAAAACTGGAATGAGGCCCAATCAATTACCATATAATGTTAATTATATGGATTTTCTACCACACATATATAACAGCAATGATAAATCATTAACCATCATCCAAAGTGCGTTCTATACTGTATAAGCATCAAATAAAAATATTTAATGCTTATAACAGTCTGTCAATCAATCGATCGACATACAACTAACTATTGGGATTAGTGTATGTCATATATCACCCCAATACCCGTGTGGGGTTTTCAAACAATCAAACACAGATTTTATTTGTGCAGTTGGGCAAAGTGTAAAATTTATCGTCCCAATCAATATCAGTCAAATATGTGTATATAAACAAATCGCCCGATTTGTTTATATTTATTTCATTTCGAATACACGTTAAAAATTCTATTTTCAACTATAAAATATTTTAACTATATAAATATTTTATTTCGTTTCACATCACATCACACAATCAACTACACATCAAAATCAAACAAACAAGCATACAAGCCGTCCATGGTCTGTGGACGACGGGTGTCGGGTGCTACAAAACACCGTTTGCATCCTATTGTATATTTTAACTAGAAAATTTAACTAAAAGTGAGAAGTTCTCACCGATTAGCTAAACCAACCGCCATGACTCTTCTTATGTAGAAGTCTTCGCCGTTCTCGCCTTTTGTCATTTTCGCTGCCCGTAGCCACTACATATATAAAAATCACATTTTTATACTACTACTATATAGAAAAAAAAAATCTATTTTTTTATACCACCACTATATAGATAAAATTATATTTTTATATTCTTTATCTTATAAAAATCATATCTTTATAATCTCTACTACATAAAAATCATATTTTTATTCTTTCTATAATATAAAAATCATATTTTAATATATTCTATAATATAAAAATCATATTTTTATATATTTAAAAGTCACTCCTTTTATAATTAAAAATCAAAGCTTTTCTCTTCATAAAGATCAAAATTTTCTTATGTTAAAACGTATATAAAAATCTGATTTTTCCTAAGCTATAACATATGTAAAAATCCCAACTTTGTGTAAAATTAAAAATCATAGCTTTGTATATAGAAAAGATCCTATTTTTATTACTCTATAACATAAAAATTATATTTTTATTTGAAATAAAAATTAGAAAAACTCACATTCATTCCTCCTAGGGTTTCATTGCTAGAGCGTCACCCCCACATCGATCGAGCGGAGTCCTCCAAGCCTTGAAAGCATTCGACTTCGAAAAGGATGAGGGTTTCAGGTTTCTTTTTGGTGAGAGAGGGGGATTAGGGGCTAATGGCGGCGGCAGGAGGTATGGGTGCGTCGGAGGTGGGGCTCAGGCCATGGGGAAGTGGAAGAGGGCGGATTCAGGCGGTGGAAGGGGTTGTCGGTGGTGGGAATGGGTTTTGGGCGCCGGGTTTTCAAAGAGGTGTGAGAGGAGCGAAAGGGTTCATGGAGAAAGAGGGGATGGCCTGGAGGAGGGGAGGCGCGGCGGTGGGACCCCTCCGGTGGCGGCGTCGTGGCGTAGGGGGGGCTTGAGAACAACGAAGTCGATTTGGAGAAAGGGGGATGGTATCGGGCTTTCTGAGAATGGGTAAAGGGTAAGGGGGGTTGTATTAATATATTTTTTTTTTATTTTTTTATTCCAAAAAGCAACTTTTTATTTCGAACTAGAAATTGAACCCACCGCCTGTCATCCATAGCTAATTACCCCCATTCCAAACACAATGGGATATGTATCGCAGGCCAATTCGATTGTTACGATTAGTTTTCATTAAATTTACAATATAAATCAGTATATATTCAATTTTAACGCACATTTTAATCTACCGGGGCCACCTACGGACTCTAAAAATTCCTGAAAAATATTTCCTAGCTTCGTATAGACGATACGGTCCTAACAAAACTAATTTCGTCAAATTCTGAGATCGTTTGAAAAATGGTCATTTTCCAGTCGATTAAAATCAACTGAAACTGGTCAAACACGTTTTCCTTCGCCACGCTCACATATTGATTTGAAAAATTATGAATTTTGAAACCTAGCAATAACTTGACATCACGGATCCAACAAAAGTGGTTTCGTCGAAATCCGAGGTCATTTGCAAAATGGCTATTTTTAAGGGCCTGAATTCCATAGCGACTATTCTGAATTTTCAACTGGACATATCTTTTTATCCCCGCTATGAAATTTCGATTTTTCGGATTCGTTGGAAAGATATTCACAATAAGTTTCTGTTATTTTTGGTTTCGCTAAAATCCGGTTTATTTTGCACCCGGTATGTTCAATTGAAATTTGAAATCGAATTATTGAACTACCGCGCCTATTTCAATTCCTTTTATATATATAAATAAATATTTATATTCTAACGATGATTCGAATAAATATATACGTTCGAATTCTATTCAAAATAAATTTCTCATCGTTATTATTTAAAATAATTCATTTTAAATATTCAAAATTCACTAAAATTGCCAAAATAAAAATTTTAAATTGGCTCGAATTTCCGGGTTATTACAATCTCCCCCACTTAAAACTTTTCGTCCCCGAAAAGGAACGAAGCCAAAAGTTGTTTAACTAATCAGCTCAACTTTCAATATTTTCACTACGGCTTAAGTTCTTCAACTTTTCAGTTTCAAAGAACTTTTCAAATTTTTCAAAATTTTGGCTAACACCCTAAATTTTCCAAAAATTTCGCCATAACCTCCCCTACACCGGGGACTTTGGGATATTCCATATAGCCTCCCATGGCCTTCTTCAACTCAAAAGAAAAAGAAAAAGCCAATCAGCTCATTATATTATATATCCCGGGGACTTCGGGATATCCATTCGAAGACAATGGTCGAAATTCACGAACTACCGCGGCACGGTGCGTTCTATCCAGGCCATTATATTATATATATAATATATAATATATACTTCGTCGATTTCCTTTTAAAACGTATTATATAAATCGTTTTAAATTCGTTTTCAAAACAATTTCAACTTCTTTTCAAATTCAAATCAAAATTGAATTTTTTCCTTATAAATTCGTTTTAAATTCATTTCAAATTGATTTCAATTCAAATTGATTTCTAATTCAATCTCAGTTCGTTTTCAATTCGAATTCATTTCTATTCAATTTCAATTCGAATTCATTTCTATTCAATTTCAATTCGAATTCATTTCCATTCAATTTCAATTCGAATTCATTTTTATTCAATTTCAATTCCTTACAAAATTTCAGATTTTGAAATCACTTTCGATATTCATTGCAAAATGAATAAAATCGATATAAATATCGTTCACGTCAAAATGGCGTCAATCTAATCAACATAGCTTCATATATTTCTATTTTCGAATATTCTATTTCAAATATTTCTATTTCAAAACTGGAATGAGGCCCAATCGAACTACTGCGCCTATTTCAATTCCTTTTATATATATAAATAAATATTTATATTCTAACGACGATTCGAATAAATATATACGTTCGAATTCTATTCAAAATAAATTTCTCGTCGTTATTATTTAAAATAATTCATTTTAAATATTCAAAATTCACTAAAATTGCCAAAATAAAATTTTTAAATTGGCTCGGATTTCCGGGTTATTACAGTATCAAACGTTGACGAGATAGTACCCTATCCTACTATGTCACCATACTAGTTCTGCAATCAAAACCGCAAGGTCGTATTGGAAATTTGTAACAACCCTGAAAATCTGAACCAGTTTGAAAATTTTAGTTTGGCTATTTTAGTGAATTTAAAATATTTAAAATAAATATTTTAAATAATAAGGACGAAAAGTAATTTTGAATCGACGTTTGAAAATAAATATAATTAACAAACAAAGCCTGAAATGGCTTGGTAGTTTCAAAAATTGAATTTAAATTTTGACTGACTATATTCAGTGCAAATTAAAACGGATTTTAGTGAAACCAAAAATATTTAAATCTGTTAGTGAATATCTTTCTAACAAATCTGAAAAATCGAAGTTTCATAGCGGGAAGCAAGAGTTGTGGCTAAATGAATTTTCAGAAAGGTCGCTATAGAGTTTATATAGCCCGTGAAAATGGTCATTTTGCAAACTACCTCAGAATTTGACGAAAGCACTTTTGTTGGATCCAGGATGGCAAATTATTGCTAGATTTCAAATTTCATAATTTTTGAAGCTTGTATGTGAGCGTGGCAAAGGAAAATGTGTTTGGTCAATTTCTATTAAATTGGATCGACCAGAAGAGGGCCATTTTTCAAACGGTCTGAGAATTCGACGAAACTTGTTTTGTTGGGACCGTAGCGTCAAAACATAGCTAGATTTATTTTTCGGGAATTTTTAATGCGGCCCCGGCAAATTGAAATGTACGTTCAAATTAAATATTGAATGTTTTATATTTTAATTTGAAGGAAAACTGACTGAAACAGTCGATTGGGCCTACGAAACATATCCCATTGTGTTCGGAAAGGGGGTATTTAGCTGGGGACGACAGTCGTTGGGTTTGGATTGGAGTTCGTATCAGATAAGGGGTATTTTTGGATTTAAAAATTTATAAATATAAAAAAAATCCTATTGGGCCACAACATTATTATCTCTCCCCGTAATCAACGTCGAAGAAGGCAAAAAACATTCGACTCCTTCTCTCTTCATTTACTCCCTCTACAAGCAAAATCAGTCCTCCTCCAGTTGAAGATTTTGAAGAGCTCGAGACGAGCTTCAAATCCATATAGGGATTGGATTTTATCGTTGGGTATTCTTCGAGTTACGGGTCCACGAAGCAGCGACATTCAAGTCGCCTCCGCCGTCGCCTCAAACGATCGAACGCCACCGCAACCCCCTGCGCACGTGCACCGTTCCTCCCCCTCCGACACTACATAGCCCGATCCTCTACAAGCTTCATGGATTTCGAGTAAAATCGAAACCTAGTTTCGAACCATTCAGCGAAGGTACGGCTGTAAATTATTTAAACTATATTATAGCACTTTAAAGTGCTACGGTTTTGATTTCACTGTAAAAATCATATCTTTTTCGTTTCTTGACGAAATTCAGTGAAACAAGAGACAGTGGACTCGTGTGGACGTCTTCTACATTCTAGAAGAGACCGCATATTTTTATGAGCCTTCTGTTATTTTTGGTGGAGTGGAACCCAATATGAGATTTATGAATTATGAACGATATGGAAAACGATGATGTATAAAATTATATAGTTGATGTATGAGTTATATAAGCATTGTACACCTCATGTATAAGCGTTGTATAAGTTGTACGTTCGATGTATAAGTTATATATGTGTTGTAAAAATTATATATGTGTTGAAATAGAAGTGAAATATACTTTATATATATATATATATATATATATATATATATATATATATATATATATATATATATATATATATACGCCCCTTGTCCACAAACCATGGACGATATTTATTGGTTGTGATTGGTGTGAAAATTGGTTGATAGCGAATGGTTGATTTGAATTGTTTGTGGTTGAAATTGATTGATTGTGGTTGAAAAATACCCGTTTGTGGTTGAGAATTATTTGGTTGAAACCACATAAGGTTAGTTTGTGGAAAAGAAAGAAAAAAATATACGTGTCGCCTGCGTGCGAACTAGATGCATGAAGTCCCCATTGTCAAAAGCTGCGAGGCTTTAAGGTAGAGCGAGGAGCCATACTAGGGACGGTCCCGGTTTTAACTACTCTGCTGTTATGCTGCTGAAATTTTCAATAATATTCATGTGTTAGAATTATTTTCATATGTTGAAACTATATTCATGTGTTGAATAGAAAACATTCATGTGGTGAATAGAAATTCATTCGTTGAATAGAAATTCATGTGTTGAATGGTATTCGTGTTTTAAATAAATTGTTTTAACAATAAAAATCACATTTTTATTTTATACATACGAACTATAGAAAACATTCATGTGTTGAATAGAAGTTCATTCGTTGAATAGAAGTTCATGTGTTGAATGGTATTCGTGTTTGAAATAAATTGTTTTATAATAAAAATCATATTTTTATCATCTATATAAACTATATAAAATAGTCGTGTTTTGAAATAAATTGTTTTACATTAAAAATCACATTTTTATTATATATATGAATTGTTAAAAATAGCGAAGTGTTGAAATAAATGTCTGTTGGATAAAAATATCATTTTTATCAAATGTATGAAAAGAATATGGTTTTGAAATTGAAGAATAGATTGTATCTATATATATATATATATATATATATAATTAAAACAAATAGAATAACGAAGCTGCAGTTCGTGTTTTGAAACCGTGATTTCAAACGATTAGTGCGGGAGATCCAACCATCGGATTTTCCCGAAACCGAAACCGTTGGGTTCGCTTTGGAAATATCTTTCCAATGACACCAACTTTGTGAAGATCCAACGGTTGGATCGTCTGGAATGTTTAATTCAAATCTGAAGAAAAACATCGCCAGAATCGATTATATATATATATATATATATAATTAAATTAAATCGAAAAACGACGCTGTAGTTCGTATTTTGAAATCGAAACTTCAAACGAGTGTACCGGAAGATCCGACTGTCGGATTTCCCCAAAACTGGAACCTTTGGATTCGTTTTGAAAAGATCTTTCTAATGATATACAATTTGTGAAGATCCAACGGTTAGATTTCCAGATATGTGTAAAACAAATCTGAAGAAAAACAGCGCCACGGCCGCGTTATGGCCCGAAGCGTCGTTTGAATGAAATGGCTATTTTTAAAGAAATAAAAATAGCAATAAATTGTTATAAAATATTATAATCGATATGGAATGTGAAATTTAGAAACTAACTGAAGGTTAGCTAAGTCGAATGGTCTCCTGGGTTTTGATCTGATGTTGGTTTCGGCATTCGGGGTTTATATTTGTGAAATCGTTCTCCTACTAATTTACGGTTAGCGACTAATGAATTGGAATAAGGCGTATGTTGTGTTTGTGTAGCACTTGTTTATTATATACGCGAGTTGCTCAAAAAGACCGGGTTTATCCCATTCTGAATAACTGAATCGACGATAAGAAGTCGATGATGAAGACGGTGGTTGAAGACCGGAGATCTTTACCTCGTTTGGATGGTAACTGATGTCTTGATTGGGAGGCATCCCGAAATATAGACAATAAGTGGTGATCGTCCAGACGTACGTGGAGATCGATGGGTATGCGAGGTATATAGTGCCTCCGGTTTCGTTCCGACCCAGAACGGACTTGCAAATGGACTGTGTGTTTGACATTGGAATTCATTCTATGTGATTGATAACCATAAGTTGCATTGTGTGAATTGCCTGTGTGGCATGCTAAGATGCAATGATCAAGGCTTCTGTTGAAAAGCAAAGTCTTGTGGTTGATGATCAAAGCACGGCCTTTGTGGCACAGCTTTGTATATAACGTGAATTCGTGAGCCTCATACCCTGGTATGAACCAGAAACGGGAGAGGACATCAGGGAGGGCATGCGTTTCCTTCTAGCTAGAGGTGGTATCAGTGCTTAAACTGGCTGACATTTATATTATTTTCACCTGTGTGGTTGTTGCTGTTGCGAGGCGCCTCGGATATATCGGTGACTAAGTGAAGCCAATGGAGTCATTCGTTGGCTCATTTACGCCCCCAAAGGGTGGGGAAACGCAGTGTTCAGGCACTTTAATCCACATCGGTGGACCGGACCTGACGATCCAAGGGTCACTCGAGCTCTGATCCTGAGACTCGAGCTAGACAGTCTCGAATTCGGTAAGAACTATATTTTGCCTTGGTTCATAATGGAAATCCAATTTCCAAATACGACACCGTGTGGTTTTGATTGTATATATATATATATATATATATATATATATATATATATATATATATATATATATATATGGCAACATGATATATGGTACCCATGCCGTCTATGATTGATAGTTATGATTGAAATTGTTTTGAAACCTATAAACACTAGTAATAATATCAAATTCTTTTGTTTTATTCGTATCAAGCATATTTTGGCCATTATAAGGTAAAACCCTATCCTCCGGTTTGCGTTGCATTGTGTGATGGGAACTGAGTCTTATAATGGCTTCATTTTTATAAAAAGAATTGCGATGTTTAAAAGATTTACTTGTTGTAAAGCACTGGCAATCCAATGGAGTAAACCCGTTCCGCGAAAGTGGCGTGGTCCTGTGATTAGCCAAATTATATAATGTGTTATGTAGATTTCTCATACCAGTCCTTGTTGCCGGTCCTGTGTAGGCTGGGTACACATGATAGGGGGTTCTCGCTTCGCAGTTTCGTGGCGAACGGGAGACTCTTACCCCTACATGTCCCTGTGGAGGGTTGGTTAGGCAATGTCGGGAGGCTCGAGAGGGTCGCCGTAAAACAAGGGACCGAGGAACCATTGTGAGCCACGATGGGTTTTACCTGCTGTACTGGAGGATGAAGGGATGGTTGCAAAGCCTACCGGATTTCGCGGTAATGTAACAAACGTGGTATCAGAGCTTTGATTAAGCTTAGTTGTAATAACCCGGAAATGCGAGCCAATTTAAAATTTTTATTTTGGCAATTTTGATGAATTTTGATTATTTAAAATGAATTATTTTAAATAATAACAACGAGAAATTTAATTTGAATAGAAATAGAAGTATATATTTATATAGAGCGTCGTTACAATATGAATAATTATTTATAATTATAAAAGGAATTGAAAATGGCGCGGTAGTTCGATAATTCGATTTCAAACTTCAAATGAATGTACAGGATTCAAAATAAACCGGATTTTGGCGAAACCAAAAATATTTGAATCTAATCTAGAATATCTTTCCAACGAATCCGAAAAATTAAAATTTCATAGCGGGAATAAAAAGATATGTCCAGTTGAAAATTCAGAATAGTCGCTATGGAATTCTGGGCCCTAAAAAATGGAAATTTTGCAAACGACCTCGGTTTTCGACGAAACCACTTTTGTTGGATCCGGGATGCCAAATTTTTGCTACGTTTAAAATTTCATAATTTTTTGAATCTGTTTGTGAGCATGGCAAAGGAAAACGCGTTTGACCAATTTTAGTTGTTTTTAATCGACTGGAAAATGGCCATTTTTCATATGGTCTCAGAATTCGACGAAATTAGTTTTGTTAGGACCGTATCATCAGTACGAAGCTAGAAATTTTTCGAGTTTGTACGTGACCCCGGTAAATTGAAATGCACGTTCAAATTCAATATATATAGTTATATGTTGATTTTGACGGAAACTGATCGAATCATCTTACGATACATATCCCATTGTGTTTGGAATGGGGCAATTAGCTGTGGACGACAGGCGATGGGTCTCATTTCGAGGTTGAAAATAAAAGTTTGCTTTTTAGAAAATTTAATAATAAGATATATATTTAATTATATAACCCCTCCCCCGATTTCATTTCAATAGCAGAAAAGAAAAAAAAGAAAATGGAAGGGGGGGAGATCGCGATCTTGTCGCCCCTTCCCCTCGACCAGTTCGCCGCGCCGCCCAGGGTGGCCGCCGCCACCGAAGCCGCCCGATCTTCTTCTCCTTCTCCTCTTACTCCTCCTCCATCGATCCACACAAGACCCTGCACCCCTCCTAAGACCGCGAGCCCCAAAAACCCTCACTGCGCGCATCACCGAACCCCCCCCCCCCCCACCGCCTGAGCCGCCACACTCCACCAGTGCCCCCCTCTGCGCCTGCCGTCGCCCTCCTCCCTCCCTCTCTCTCCTCTTCCTCTTCTTCTCCAACGTGAAAACACTCCTCCACCACTCCTTCACCTCGTCAGCAAGGATTCAACCCCCTTCCTCCGATAACGAAGTAAGCGTTTCCATCCTTATTATTTTATAATTTTTACAGTGAATATAGGACTTTTATTTTAAAGAAAGCCGAGATTTTTATATTTGTTAGAATAGTAAAAATATGATTTTTACTTAAGTAGAGTAGTAAGAGTTCGATTTTTATAATATAGAAAGGTTAGAATTTCAATAGTGGAAAGGAGGGATGTTTAAAGTAGAAAAGAAATGATTTTTAAATAATAAAGTTTTGATTTTTATTATCAAGAAGGAAGTGGAAAAATATAATTTTTATATTATATAGATAATAAAAATTCGATCTTTATTATGTAGGAGATATAAAAATATGATTTTTATTATGCAGAAGAATCAAAAATATAATTTTTATGTTATATTGATGGTAAAGATCCGATCTTTATATTAGAAGTAGATATAAAAATATAATTTCTATATAGGAAGGAGCGTGATAAAAATATGATCTTTATTATATGGACACAGTTATAAGAATAGAATTTTTATCTATATAGTAGCGGTGTAAAAATAGAATTTTTATCTATATAGTAGTGGTGTAAAAATAGAAATTTTGTCTATATAGTAGCGGTGTAAAAATAGAATTTTTATCTATATAGTAGCGGTGTAAAAATAGAATTTTTATCTATATAGTAGCAATATAAAAATGTGATTTTTATATATGTAGTGAATACCGGCAACGAAAGTGACAAAAGGCGAGAACGACAAAGATTTCTACACAAGAAGAGTCGTGGCGTTTGGATTAGCTAGTCGGTGAGAACTTCTCACTTTAAATTTTCTTTTCTAGTTAAAAATATATACTAGGATGCAGACGGTATTTAGTAGCACCCGACACCCGTCATCCACAGACCATGGATGGCTTGTATGTTTGATTGTTTGTTGTGGTAAAAATTTGATTGTGTGATGTGAAATGAAATAAAATATTTATGTAGTTAAAAATATTTTATCATTAAAAATATAATTTTTAACGGGTATGTGAATGAATATAAATCTGTGTTTGTTGATATGAAACCCCACACGGGTATTGGGATAAAATACGACATACACTAATCCCAATAATTAGTTGTATGTCGATCGATTGATTGACAGGCTGTTATAAGCGTTAGATATCTATATTTGATGCTTATACAGTGTAGTGCACTTTGGATGATGGTTGATTATTTATCGTTGCTATTATATATATATATATGTTGTATGGAAACCATATAATTAACATTATATGGTAATTGATTGGGCTTCATTCCAATTGGGAAAATAAAGAAGATTATAATATAAAGATTCATGTGTTGAATATAATAAATAGTCATGTGTTGACGATGCTCATGTGTTGAGAAAAATCATGTGTTGAAAGAAATATTTTAACAATAAAATTTACATCTTTATCATATTTAAAGTTAGAAACTAACTGGAAAATAGATAAGATGAGTGATTTCCTGGGTATTGATCTGATATTGGTTTGGGCCTTCGGGGTTAATACTTAGGGAATCATTCTCTTACTACTTTACGGTTGGAGTCTGATTTAAAAATCGAACGATAGATACCATAATTTTATAAAATATATTAAATAAAAAAAATAGCCATGTGTTGACAGTGCTCATATGTTGAGAATACTCATGTGTTGAAAGAAATAAAGATTCATGTGTTGAATAGGATAAATATTTATTTGTTGAATAGAATAACGAATTTATTGAAATATATAAAGCCGTGTTGATTAGAGACGCGCCATTTTGACGTGAGCAATATTTATATCAATTATATTCGTTTTTATAATGAATATAGAAAAGGAAGTGATTTCAAAATATAAAGTTTTGGAAATATTATCATTTGTTTATCGATGATGTGGAATATTCAATTTCGATTCGAAATTGAATATGAAGTTGAAATCGTTTCGAAAACGAATTTAAAACGATTTATAAAGTACGTTTTAAAAAGAAATCGACGAAATATTTATAATATATATATATATTATATATATATAATGGCCTGAATAAAATGCACCGCGCTGCGATAGTTCGTGAATTTCGACCATTGACTTCGAATGGATATTACGGGAGATCCGACCATCGGATTCTCCTGAAACTGGAACCGTTGGGTTCATATCGAAAAGAGCTTTCCAATGAATATTAGAAATTTGAAATCTAATGGTTGGATTTGGAATTATGTCCAAATCAAATTTGGAAAAGGTCGTTGTAAGTGCAGTTCGATGGCCGTTGATGGAAATCGACTGTACGGGCCTTGATAAAATTATTAAAAATGTCAATAATTTGTGTGAAATCATAAGAAATGATTTGTGAAGAACTGGTATGAAAAATTCCACATTTGAAAGGATAAAAATAGTTTTTTATCGAAATGAACTAGTTTTGAACTAGAATTAAAATAAATTGAACTTGAAGTGGTTTTAAAAATAATCAAAATTCCAATACGTGAAGTGGAAATAGATTTGAATCGAAATTATCTTCAGAATATTTCGATGTTGGATTTCATGATTATACAGATATGGTTGTGGAAATTTGAAAGATATATTTATATTTATCGAAATGAACTAGTTTTGAACTAGAATTAAAACAAATTGAACTTGAAGTGGTTTTAAAAATAATCAAAATTCCAATACGTGAAGTGGAAATAGATTTGAATCGAAATTATCTTCGGAATATTTCGATGTTGGATTTCGTGATTATACATATATGGTTGTGGAAATTTGAAAGATATATTTATATCGTTATTTCCAATACGATATTTGTTGGTCGTAGAATTTGATATTGAATATAAGCCGATATATTTTCTATTCAGAATCTTGTATTTAATTTCAAATGTGATTTGGGTTTGTCGTGAATGGTGTCTTCATTAACACTGTTCTTAAACCCAATAGAGAAAAACATTAAATCCTTCTATTTAGATTTAATGAAGTGTACCAATTAAATAGTATTAATTGGAATTGAATTTAAATTGGTTTTTGGGTTTATCGTGAGCGGTGCTTTGAATAACACCTGTTCTTTAACCCGATTAACAATAGATTGTGATTTTGGGATTATCGTGAACAGTGTTTTAGATGACATTGGTTCTTTAACCCAGTTAAAGACAGGATATTGATTTTTGGGAAGATTAAAACTAAGTGGAGTTTTAATGAATCTTTAATTAGATTGATAGTGAATTGATTATTTAAATTATCAAATCTGAAGGGTGATCGAGATTGGAGTACCACCAGTTTTGCTCCAAAGCGATAGTTAAATCTTTAATTAGATTTGAACGTGAAATGGTAATTAATTTTACCGATAGCACCGTGGTGTTAGATATGAAGTATGACCAGTTTTACTTCATGGGATTAATAGGTTGGGATTGGGAAATAAAATAAATAATTACTTCGGTGTGGTTCGCTAATCCCGACTAGTTTGGAAAACCCCAACATGGTTTGAAATGATATCCAAAGGAAGATTAAAGAATAAATTTAGGAGAATTTATCTTTGATAAAATTAATGGGAACCTTTCCCTAAGAGTGTGAAAATTTGAATAAAAGAATATTCTGAATTGGAATAAGGCGTATGCTGTGTTTGTGTAACACGTGTTTATTATATACGCGGGTTGTTCAGAAAGGCCAGGTTTATACCCATTCTGAATAACTGATTCGACGATAAGTCGAAGACGAAGACGGTGGTTGAAGACTGGAAGTCTTCACATCGTTTGGGTGATTACTGATGATCTTGATTGGTCTGTACACCCAAGATGAGGGAATCAATTGGTGATCGTCCAGACGTACTTGGAGATTGATGGATATGCAAGGAAAGTGCCTCCGGTTTCGTTCAGACCTAGAACGGCCTTGTAAACGGACTGTGTGTCTGACATTGGATTTTATTCTGTGTTGATTGATCTCTATTAAATATACATCTATTTGGCGGCGGAGAATTTATTCTCTTGCTTAACGCCCTTCTCTGAGACGTACGAGCTCAGAGGTTGTATATCGATGGACATCAGTCGCATGGAGTGAATTGTCTGTGTGGCACGCCTAAGTGGCAGATGATCAAGGCTTCTGTTGAAAAGCAAAGTCTTGTGGTTGATGATCAAAGCACGGCCTGTGTGGCGTAGCTGTGTGTATAGCGTGAATTCGCGAGCCTCACACCTCGGTATGAGTCAAAAACGGGATAAGGACCCAAGGAGTGCACAACATTTCTTTCTAGCTAGTGGTGGTGTCAGTGCTTAAACTGGCTGACGTTTATATACTTTTCATCTGTGTGGTTGTTGGAATGCGAGGCGCCTCAGATATAGGTCCTATAGGACCGGGAAACGTGTGTTCAGGAACTGCCAATCCTCAAAAGTAAGAGAGGACCGGCCTTGGAGGTTCTAAAGGATCATAGTGGGGTCCTGAGACATTTGCTAGAGTGTTTAGAATTGGACAGGAGCTTGCCCCTTGCCTCGACTCATGGTGGAATCCAATTTCCAATACGTGACTTGCGGTTTATTTGTAGAGCCTAGTATGGCGACATGATAAATGGTACCCATGCCGCCTATGATTGATATTTATGACGGAAATTGTTTTGAAACTATACACTTATAATAGTATCAAATGATTTGTTTTAAACGTACCAAGCATTTTTGGCTATTATAAGGCCAAGCATGTTTGGCTATTATAAGGGAAAACCCTATCCTCCGGCTTGCGTTGCATTGTGTGATGGGACTTGTGTCTTATAATAGCTTCATTTATCGAAAAAGCATTGCGTTGTTTATTCAAAGCACTGGTATTCTTGGGAGGAAACCCGTTCTGTGTTATACGGCATGGTCCATTGAATTACTCTCTTTTAAAGTAAAGTTTTAAATAACTGTTTTAGTTATCACACCAGTCACATGACTGACCTGGAGTTTATTGTTTTAACCTAAACTCTGGGTGCCCCTATTTTCGACACGGGCAGCTAGTAGTTTGGATTTTGCAGATTGATATTCACAGGATCCTGATTTACAACTGGAATGATGCTCGGAAAGCTTTGTATCCATGTATTACTTTCAGTTGTGTTTTGTACTATTTTTCCACTGCTATGTATTTAAATGCAATTTAAATCTCTGGTATTTATCAAATGTGTAATATTTATTCATACTCTGTATATTCTTGTATTTGATGGAATTGTTGTAATATACAATGAAATGTTCTTCTTTTTGCGTTTTGATTCATCTTGTCCTCAATTCTATCCGTGCTTTCCTTACCGGGGTAGTTCGGGTCGTCTCATTAGTGCTGGAATATAACATATTAACGAACTCGTCAGAAATAGAACCAGTAGAGTTCTAAGGCGAATAACTCATTTCAGATAGGATCAGCAATATCCTAGTATGAGTATAGCAGAATCAAAATAACTCATTAGAGATGGGGTCAGAAGTGCCCCGGAACGAGTCGAGAGTTATATGTTTATAAATAACGTATTTGTGATTATATATATATAGTCTGGTTTTAGAAATATAATTTTTTGAACATATAAAAAGGTATATATTTGAAAAGTTAAAAACAAGTGATTGTTGTTTGTGTTGTGTGATAGTAGATTTGATTAATTAAATTATTAGAATGATAGTAAATTAAATCTAGTATTGAACTGATTTAAAAATATATAGCAATATATACATGTGCATTATATATGTTTGAACAGGTAAAAGGATTAGCTGTTGAGTAAAGAATTTATTTGCGTGCCCGACAAATAGGTAAACCTTAACGAGTTGGATGCGCAATTTTATTATTATATCAACTCCTGTTAATGCCATTGGATGCAGAGTGCTGGTTGTTCTGTGTGTAATAATATATTTCTCCATAGGATAGTAACAATTAATTCTAAACTACGCTACATGGCATACTTCTTGAAGATAGGCATACTTCATCATATACCACATGAGCAGTTGGAGCTTGTGTGACGAGGTTGAAGATTTACCATATGAGCAAGAGGCTTGTATGGCGATGACTATATATTACAGGTTGAACTGATGACTGATATGGAGCATATAAAATGTAACGGTAAATTGCCGGATTAATAAAAACCCCACACGGGTCTGGAGATGACAATAAACACGTCTCTTTGGTCATTAAGGCACAAAAAACATTTATAGGGTGACGAGAATTTATTGTCTGGAGTTGTGATCTATACACACTCCCCTGTGGACACCGGAATATATCACTATAAATATGTGCATGCTTATTAGGATTTATTGGGTACCTAATATGGCCTAATAAATTTCCAAACCCTCCCCGTACAAAGGAGGTTATGACGAAATTTTTCGAAAATTTAGGGTGTTAGCCAAATTTTTGAAGAATTTGAAAATTCTCAGAAACCGAAAAGTGGGAGAATGGAAGCCGGATTGAAAATAGAGTTGATTAATCACACCACTTTCGACTTTGTTCCTTTTCGGGGACGAAAAGTTTTAAGTGGGGGAGATTGTAACAACCCGGAAAATCGAAACCAGTTTGAAAATTTTAATTTGGCTATTTTAGTGAATTTAAAATATTTAAAATAAATATTTTAAATAATAAGGACGAAATGTAAGTTTGAATCGACGTTTGAAAATAAATATAATTAATTCTAATTATAAACAAGGCCTGAAATGGCGTGGTAGTTTCAAAAATTGAATTCAAAACTTTGACTGACTGTACCGGGTGCAAATTAAAAGGGATTTTAGTGAAACCAAAAATATTTAAACCTGTTAGTGAATATCTTTCTAACAAATCTGAAAAATCGTAGTTTCATAGCGGGAAGCAAAAGTTATGGCTAAATGAATTTTCAGAAAGGTCGCTGTAGAGTTTATATAGCACGTGAAAAAGGTCATTTTGCAAACAACCTCATTATTCGACGAAACCACTTTTGTTGTATCCGGGATGGCAAATTATTGCTAGGTTTCAAATTTCATAATTTTTGAAGCTAGTATGTGAGCGTGGTAAAGGAAAATGTGTTTGGTCGATTTCTATTAAATTGGATCGACCAGAAGAGGGCCATTTTTCAAACGGTCTCAGAATTTGACGAAACTAGTTTTGTTGGGACCGTATCGTCGAAACATAGCTAGATTTATTTTTCGGGAATTTTTAGAATCAGTATGTGGCCCCGACAAATTGAAATGTACGTTCAAATTAAATATTGAATGTTTTATATTTTAATTTGAAGGAAAACTGACTGAAACAGTCGAATGGGCCTACGAAACATATCCCATTGTATTCGGAATGGGGGTATTTAGCTAGGGACGACAGTCGTTGGGTTTGGATTGGAGTTCGTATGAGATAAGGGGTATTTTTGGATTTTTAGAATTTATAAATATAACAAAAATCCTATTGGGCCACATCATTATTATCTCTCCCCGTAATCAACGTCGATGAAGGCGGAAAACGTTCGACTCCTTCTCTCTTCATTTTTCCCTCTACAAGCAAAATCAGTCCCTCCTCTAGTTGAAGATTTTGAAGAGCTAGAGACGAGCTTCAAATCCGTATAGGGATTGGATTTTATCGTTAGGTATTCTTCGAGTTACGGGTCCACGAAGTCGCGACGTTCAAGTCGCCGCCGCCGTCGCCTCTGGCGATCGAACGCCACCGCACCCCCCTGCGCACGTGCGCCGCTCCTCCCCCTCCGACACTGCATAGCCCGATCCTCTTCAAGCTTCATGGATTTCGAGTAAAATCGTAACCTAGTTTCGAACCATTCAGCGGAGGTACGGCTGTAAAATATTTAAACTATATTATAGAACTTTAAAGCGCTATGGTTTTTGATTTCACTGTAAAAATCATATCTTTTTCATTTCTTGACGAAATTCAGTGAAACAAGAGACAGTGGACTCGTGTGGACGTCTTCTACATTCTAGAAGAGACCGCATATTTTTCTGAGCTTCTGCTATTTTTGGTGGAGTGGAACCAAATGTGGGATTTCTGAATTATGAACGATATGGAAAACGACGATGTATAAAATTATATAGTCGATGTATGAGTTATATAAGTGTTGTACACCTCATGTATAAGCGTTGTATAAGTTCTACATTCGATGTATAAGTTATATATGCGTTGTAAAAATTATATATGTGTTGAAATAGAAGTGAAATATACTTATATATATATATATATATATATATATATATATATATATATATACACGCCACTCGTCCACAAACCATGGATGATATTTATTGGTTGTGATTGGTGTGAAAATTGGTTGATAGCGAATGGTTAATTTGAATTGTTTGTGGTTGAAATTGATTGATTGTGGTTGAAAAATACCCGTTTGTGGTTGAGAATTATTTGGTTGAAACCACATACGATTAGTTTCTGGAAAAGAAAGAAAAAAAATATACATGCCGCCTGCGTGCGAACTAGATGCATGAAATCCCCATTGTCAAAAGCTGCGAGGCTTTAAGGTAGAGCGAGGAGCCATACTAGGGACGGTCCCGGTTTTAACTACTCTGCTGTTATGCTGCTGAAATTTTCAATAATATTCATGTGTTAGAATTATTTTCATATGTTGAAACTATATTCATGTGTTGAATAGAAAACATTCATGTGGTGAATAGAAATTCATTCGTTGAATAGAAATTCATGTGTTGAATGGTATTCGTGTTTTATATAAATTGTTTTAACAATAAAAATCACATTTTTATTTTATATATACGAACTATAGAAAACATTCATGTGTTGAATAGAAGTTCATTCGTTGAATAGAAGTTCATGTGTTGAATGGTATTCGTGTTTGAAATAAATTGTTTTATAATAAAAATCATATTTTTATCATTTATATAAACTATATAAAATAGTCGTGTTTTGAAATAAATTGTTTTACATTAAAAATCACATTTTTATTATATATATGAATTGTTAAAAATAGCGAAGTGTTGAAATAAATGTCTGTTGGATAAAAATATCATTTTTATCAAATGTATGAAAAGAATATGGTTTTGAAATCGAAGAATAGATTGTATCTATATATATATATATATATAATTAAAATAAATAGAATAACGAAGCTGCAGTTCGTGTTTTGAAACCGTGATTTCAAACGATTAATGCGGGAGATCCGACCATCGGATTTTCCCGAAACCGAAACCGTTGGGTTCGCTTTGGAAATATCTTTCCAATGACACCAACTTTGTGAAGATCCAACGGTTGGATCGTCTGGAATGTTTAATTCAAATCTGAAGAAAAATAGCGCTAGACTCGATTATATTTATATATATATATATATAATTAAATTAAATCAAATAACGACGCTGTGGTTCGTATTTTGAAATCAAAACCTCAAACGAGTGTACCGGGAGATCCGACAGTCGGATTTCCCCAAAACTAGAACTATTGGATTCGTTTTGAAATGATCTTTCTAATGATATAAAATTTGTGAAGATCCAACGGTTAGATTTTTAGATATATGTCAAACAAATCTGAAGAAAAACAGCGCCACGGCCTCGTTATGGCCCGAAGCGTCGTTTGAACGAAATGGCTATTTTTAAAGAAATAAAAATAGTGATAAATCGTTATAAAATATTATAAACGATATGGAATGTGAAATTTAGAAACTAACTGAAGTTTAGCTAAGTCGAATGGTCTCCTTGGTTTTGATCTGATGTTGGTTTCAGCCTTCGGGGTTCATATTTTGGAAATCACTCTCTTACTAATTTACGGTTAGCGACTAATGAATTGGAATAAGGCGCATATTGTGTTTGTGTAGCACTTGTTTATTATATACGCGAGTTGCTCAGAAAGACCGGGTTTATCCCATTCTGAATAACTGAATCGACGATAAGAAGTCGATGATGAAGACGGTGGTTGAAGACCGGAGATCCTCACCTCGTTTGGATGGTAACTGATGTCTTGATTGGGAGGCATCCCGAAATATAGATAATAAGTGGTGATCGTCCAGACGTACGTGGAGGTCGATGGGTATGCGAGGTATATAGTGCCTCTGGTTTCGTTCAGACCCAGAGCGGACTAGCAAATGGACCGTGTGTCTGACATTGGAATTCATTTTGTGTGATTGATAGCCATCAGTTGCATGGTGTGAATTGCCTGTGTGGCATACTAAGATGCAGTAATCAAGGGTTCTGTTGAAAAGCAAAGTTTTGTGGTTGATGATCAAAGCACGGCCCGTGTGGCATAGCTTTGTGTATAACGTGAATTCGCGAGCCTCACACCCCGGTATGAACCAGAAATGGGAGACGACATCAGGGAGGGCATGTGTTTCTTCTAGCTAGAGGTGGTGTCAGTGCTTAAACTGGCTGACATTTATATTTTTTTCCACCTGTGTGGTTGTAGCTGTTGCGAGGCACCTCGTCTATATCGGTGACTATGTGAAGCCGTGGAGTCATTCGTTGGCTCATTTACGCCCCAAAGGGTGGGGAAATGCAGTGTTCAGGCATTTTAATCCTCATCGGTGGACCGGCCCTGACGATCCATGGTTCACTCGAGCTCTGATCCTGAGACTCGGGCTAGACAGTCTCGAAATCGGTAAGGACTATCTTTTGCCGTGGTTCATGACGGAAATCCAATTTCCAAATACGACACCGTGCAGTTTTGGTTGTATATATATATATGGCGACATGATATATGGTACCCATGCCGTCTATGATTGATAGTTATGATTGAAATTGTTTTGAAACCTATAAACACTAGTAATAATATCAAATTCTTTTTTTTATTCGTATAAAGCATATTTTGGCCATTATAAGGTAAAACTCTATCCTCCGGTTTGCGTTGCATTGTTTGATGGGAACTGAGTCTTATAATGGCTTCATTTTTATAAAAAGCATTGCGATATTTAAAATATTTACTTGTTGTAAAGCACTGGCAATCCAATGGAGTAAACCCGTTCCGCGAAAGTGGCGTGGTCCTGTGATTAGCCAAATTATATAATGTGTTATGTAGATTTCTCATACCAGTCCCACGACTGAATCGTAGTTTGTTTCACTTCAAACTCGGGTGCTCCTTTTTCTACACGGGCAGCCTTGTATTCAGGTTTTAGTAGGCTCTTTCGGGATAGCGGGAGCTGAAGATGGACTCTATCATTTATCTGTTTTTATGCTGTTCAGCTCCTATTGTACATGTTATGTTTGTTTTCCGCTGTAGACATTTATGTATAGCTGAACTGTATTTGTACTAAGTATGATCCTGTATACTATGTAACTCTGGTGTTATGTCTATCCAGTGTATTCTATTGTGCATTATCTGGTGTATTTATTTATTTCTGTTCTGCTATTATCTGTTTATGTGTTATATTCCAAAGATTACCCTTGAAACCGTCGTACCGGGTTTTGGGGTCGTCACAAAATTGGATTTCCATCATGAGTCGAGGCTAGGGATCGTCCTCTTCGATTCGAGACACTCTAGCCAATGCCTCAGGATCCCCCGCAGTGAACCCTTGGATCTTCAGGGCTGGTCCACACCTGTCGAAAGTGGATTGGCAATTCCTGAAAACATGCTCCCCGGTCCCTTTGGACCTCCAAATGACCACTTCCAGCCTATAATCCTGAGGCGCCTCAAAATCCATCATCCACATAAGTAAAATGTTAGCGCTGTTAGGTCCCTGACACCACTCTAGCTAGAAAGAAGCGTGTGCACTCCCTGCAGTCCTAATCACCGTTTTTGACTCATACCGGGGTGTGAGGCTCGCGATCACGCTATGCACAAAGCTATGTCGTAATAGGCTATACTTTGATCATCCCACAAGGCCCTGCTTTTCAATAAAAGCCTTGATCAATTGCATCTTGGCATGCCACATTGACAATTCACGCCATGCGATCAATCACTATCAATATATACCAGGGTGTTAAGCAGAGAATAAATTCTCCACCACCAATCAGATATACATTAATAAAAATCAATTTAATTCACATGGAACGAAATCCAATGTCAGACACGCATCCATTTACAAGTCCGTTCTGGGTTTGAACGAAACGGGAGACACCTGAGAGGTCCTCGCATATCTGGACAATCAACAATACGTCAGGACGGCTACCACTGAAGCCCCTTCAAGGTAGCTACTCCCATCATGGGTCTCGGTAGCAACACATCCATTCGATGTGAAGATCGTCGGTCTTCAATCACCGTCTTCAACTTCGACTCTTCATCGTCGTAGTGATTATTCGGAATGGGTTAAACCCGGTCTTTCCGATTAACTCGCGTATCTTTATAATAAAAAAATCAAGTGCTATAAAAACACATCCAACGCCTCATTCCAATTCAGAATTATTCTTCTAATAAAATATTCACATTATTCTATCTAAAATAAATTCTTTAAGTTTATCCTTAAATCTTTCTTTAATAAAACCCCAATTTGGTTTTAAATATTAAAAATCATTATTCAATGATAATTTAAATTTAAGAAATTAATCTTATCTTTAACTGGGTTAAAGAACTAATGTCATTTAAAACATATTTTACGCTAAACCCAAAATCATTTTCCATAAAATATGGAATCTTCACAAAAATCAAATCAGTATATAATCGTTATAAATTTCTGTATCCGACCAATAATATAAATGGAATAACGACAAAGCCTCTTAAATTCCATATGTTGTATCGGTCTTCTTTTACAGAAGCTTGTCTCGGTTATTATTAATTCGGATTCCATTCAATTCCAATTTAATATATTAAATTGAAAAACTTTACTTTTGGAAAATTCCCATTTAAATCTTAATGAAAGATTTATAAATTCCAAATCATATTTTTACTGTCAATTGGATTAAAGAACACATGTCACTTAAAAACACAGTTCACAATAAACCCAACTCACATTTCATCTTATTTCAATTACCAAATATAATTAAAAACTTTAATAATCTAAATTAAAATATTTGTAACAACCCGAAAATCTGGGCCAGTTTAAAATTTTTATTTTGGCAATTTTAGCGAAGTTTGAACATTTAAAATGGATTATTTTAAATAATATCGACGAGAAATTTATTTTGAATAGAATCGAACGTATATATATTATATACGTCGTCGTTAGAATATAAATAATTATATATAATTATAAACAGAATTGAAAATGGCGTGGCAGTTCGATAATTCGATTTCAAACTTCAAATGAATGTACCGGGTGCAAAATAATCCGGATTTTAGTGAAACCAAAAACATTAGAATCTAATTGAGAATATCTTTCCAACGAATCCGAAAAATTGAAATTTCATAGCGGGAATCAAAAGATATATCCAGTTGAAGATTTTGAATAGTCGCTATGGAATTCAGGCCCTTAAAGATAGACATTCTGCAAACGACCTCGGATTTCGACGAAACCACTTTTGTTGGGTCCGTGATGTCAAATTATTGCTAGATTCCAAATTTCATAATTCTTCGAATCAATATGTGAGCGTGGCAGAAGAAAACGTGTTTGACCAGTTCCAGTTGATTTTAATCGACTGGAAAATGGCCATTTTTCCAACGGTCTCAGAATTCGATGAAACTAGTTTTGTTAGGACCGTATCGTCAATACGAAGCAAGAAAATATTTTTCGAGTTCGTATATGACCCCAGTAAATCGAAATACGCGTTCAAATTCAATATATAGAGTTATATGTTGATTTTGACGAAAACTGGTCGAAACGATCGAATCAGCTTACGATACATATCCCATTGTGTTCGGAATGGGGGTAATTAGCTATGGACGACAAGCGGTGGGCCTCGTTTCGAGGTCGAAATAAAAAGTTACTTTTTTGAAAAATATAATTAAATAATCAAATTTCCCCTTCCCTCTCTATATTCTTTCTACCCCCCTTTCAAAAACCGATTTCATTTCAACGAAGAAAAAAGAAAAAAAAGAAAGAAAGAGAAAGACGGGGGGGGGGGGGGGAGAAAACCGCCGCCGCCTCAGAGGTGGGGCGCCACCTCCGAACCCAGCCCCCTTCCACCTCGGCCTCGCAGACCCCCCTCTTCGATCGACGCGACACAGTCCCCCCTTCGGGCACCGCAACCAATACCCCCCCCCTGTGCGCAACTGCCACACCCCCCCTTCCCCGCCTTGCCCCGACCTCCTCCACCCCCGCTGGCCTCGCCGACAGCCCTCCACCAAACGCAAAGACCCCCCTCCTCTTCCTTAAAGCAATGTAAGCCCTCTATTTAATTTATTTGTTTTGTTTAATTAATTTTTACAATAGAAAAATATGATTTTTAGGTCATAGAAAGAGTTGATTTTATTTTATGACAAAGATAATATTTTTATGATGAGAAAGATTATATCTTTACGATAGAAAAGGTAAGATTTTTAAAGGAAGAAGGACGATATTTTTTTAAATATGAAAAGACGATATTTTGATATAAGTAGTGAAGTAAAAATATGATTTTTACTTCGATAAAAATATAATTTTTATAGTGTAGAAATGTTAAAAATATAATTTTTAAACTAGTGGAACATTAAAAATATGATTTTTACACTATAGAAGTATTGAAGATTTGACCTTTATTATGTAGAAGGAACAAAGATGTGATTTTTATACAAGTGGCGATATAAATATATAATCTTTATTGTATGAACATCGATATAAAAATAGAATTTTATCCATGTAGCGTATTTATAAAAATTCGATTTTTATATATTGAATAGCGAAGTAAAAATTCGATTTTTATATATTGAATAGCGAAGTAAAAATTCGATTTTCATATATTGAATAGCGAAGTAAAAATTCTATTTTCATATATTGAATAGCGAAGTAAAAATTCGATTTTTATATATTGAATAGCGAAGTAAAAATTCGATTTTTATATATTGAATAGCGAAGTAAGAATTCGAATTTTATATATTGAATAGCGAAGTAAAAATGTGATTTTTATATATGTAGTGGCCACGGACGATGGAATAGGCAAAAGGCGAGAACGGCAGAGATTTTCTACATATGAGTGTCGAGATGATTGGATTAGCTATTGGTGAGAATTTCTCACCCAAATTTCTTTTTCTAGTTATATATATACTAGGATGTAGACGGTGCTTAGTAGCACCCGACACCCGTCATCCACAGACCATGAATGTCTTGTTTGTTTGATTGATGTATTGTGAAATTTGTTTGTGAAATTGATGTGAAATAGATAATGAAATATATTCATGTGTTGAAAGGAAGTAAAATATTTATATATTTAAAAATATTTTATCGTTAAAAATATAATTTTTAACGTGAATGTGGGTAAATAACTAGTTATAAACAAATCGGCCGATTTGTTTATATACACTGATTTGACTGATATTGATTGGGTCGATAAATTTTACACATCGCCCAACTGCACAAATAAAAATCTGTTTTTGTTGATTTGAAACCCCACACGGGTGTTGGGATGATATTTGGCGTACACTAGTCCCAATTATTTAATTGTATGTCGATCGATTGGTCGACAGGCTGTGTAAGCGTTAATTATTTATATTTGATGCTTATGCAGTTGTGTTGTGCACTTTGGATGATGGTTGATGGTTTATCGTTGCTATTATATATATGTGTTGTATGGAATCCATTTAATTAACGTTATATGGTAATTGATTTGGCCTCATTCCAATCGGAAAAATAATGAATATTATAAAGGAAAATTCATGTGTTGAATATAAAAATATTCATGTGTTGACGATGTTCGTGTGTTGAAAATATTCATGTGTTGAGTAAAATATTTTAAATAATAAAAATTACATCTTTATCATATTTAAAAATAGAACTACTTTGCGGTTGAAGTCTAATTGAAAATCAAACGATAGATACCATGATTTTACAAAATATTTTATGTAACGACCTAACATTTTAACCGCTCCAAGTCGATAATTAAACCAACTTGAACTGTTCAAAACGACAGATTGTTATTGCTTATGAACTTGAATATATAAATCATCATAGAATCACAGACACAGAACATAGAATATCTCACAGCGGAAGCAAAATTTATATATATACGATAATACAAAATCATTAAATTTACATGATATCAGAGTACATAAGATAAATTACGGAACCAGCGGAAGACTAAATGTAGAATCATGCTGACATCAGTAATAAGTAGAGATGGGCCTAACTGCAGCGGAAATAACAAGTGGATGACTGGAACTCCAACGAATTTCAAGCTCTAAAAGATAAGTCTCCAAACTGGAATACTCGGTCTGACCCGGGCATTTTGCAAGAAATAAAACAACAAAATACACGTGTCAGGACTAACAGTCTCATATAAGTGAATTAACTCAAATGAAGTGTTCACTGAAATGTGCAATAACTTAAAGAATGTTTGGGATTTCCATCCTCTAAGGATCCGCAGAACTAATATCTATATAATAGTACACTATTATTGTAATGTCTATTCAGTAAAGTATAAATAATGAAAATAGCGTAAGCGGGATTACCATATTACCCTTACGCCGTTTATAAGCATCAACAGTCTATACAGTACCGTAAATTCACCGTACTGGTGTTATCAGAGGGCACTCCATAGAAAGCAACACTAAATCAAAATCGTATGGGGCTCGTATGGGATAAATATGACAAGGCACTCGAGGCAATACCCAGGGTAGGATTCTACCAGTTGCACTCCCGGACCGGTGGTAACGCATAGCAGCCACTACCGCCCACCTCGGAACACACTCCCATAATCAAAAAGGGCGCCCAAATCATTAACATAGTCATAGAAATGGTATCGAAGAAGTGCGTCCGATCAAAGGTGCTACCTCAATTAGTCACGGTATAGCTCCTGTTTTAGTCATTTCAATTATGACCCGAAGGTCAAGGACATTTCGTTATCGTTCGCCTTCTTCAATCCAGTAATCACCTTCAATTCATCATGCTTATTCCGGATACGTCATCACGTACACAGTTGTTAAAGTGGCATCGGCACTGACAGAGAGTATGCCACTTGCCGACTCCGGTCTCTTTAACAACCAAACGTTTACATTTTTCACACCATGGCCATTATATTTGTAATCATATTCCAAGTATCGCAAATCGATTTACTTCAAGAATTGCCCCAAATCGATTTTGACAAAATAATTCATGATTGACTTGGTTGAAATTTCCAAATCTCAGTTACGATTACTGCTTGTCAAACCACTTAATTTCAGATTTCAAATTCCACAAAATTTCAATTTCTTGAAATCTTTATTAAAAATCACTTATTAAAACCATTCAAGTTGGTTTCCATTTTTCTCAAATATCATAGTCGCTCTAGATCTTCCCTTTATTTCGTTTGGATTCATTAGCTCGGACTAGACATGGATTCATTACAATGATAAAATATTTAGAATAGTAAATTTGAAAATATTGTAATATAAAATTGAAAATAGTATGTATGTACTTATGTAAATAGTATAAGAACTTGAATTGCCAAACATTGACTTATGAAACGTACTTGGAAAATAAATTTTTGATATAATATATATAATTGAGAAATAGTTATTAACAGTCACAAACATTTGTATAGCCAACATAGTTTAAATTTAGTTGTTAAGAAATATAGCATGTAAACCAAGTAATGCAAAAAAATCACTTTTATGAAATTATAGTTCTATTCACAAATATTTATTCAATCCAATCTAAATCCATGTCCCGCCATTTCTTTCCAACTAGATTTCATAATCAAATCAGCTTCCCTTTTGTTTGGTTCAATTTCCATGCTTCATGGTTAAACGATTCCCAAACATTTGTTTACCTTAGACTTCGTACATTTTTTCTTTATAATAATTCCCAAAACAACCTTTAACTGTAGTTAGAAATCAAAATGTCAAGGCCAACTTGTAAATCAACTAGTATTCGCCATGACTTAGATAAACACATTCCTTTTACACTTGAACACTTTCCGTTGACAAAATTCCATCTTACATTCACATGGCGAAGGTTTACTTGACAAATCATATGTCAAATTAAGTTCAAAAATAGTTACAAGTCTTTGCAAATCTTTTTATATCAGATCATCCAATTTTAACATATGTCATGTTAATGAAATTTATATGAACATAAGTTAGGTAGAATTTATTTAAACAAATTAATTTTGCGTGTCAACTCGCATAATCTCTTTTAAACATTTTTTTTTTTCAAAATGAATCTCTTGTAAAATTCAAATGAATATTTGAACAAAGTTCCTTAAACCTTCTTCACGTTACATGGAAAATTCCATTTGCAAAAATCGATAAAATATTTTAAAATGTTTTATTTCATTGACCACGGTGTCCTTGTATAATTTTCTACCCTATGGTCAAGTGATACGGATATTTATCATTTCAGTCCATTCTTTAAAATATTCGAATCCCGGGTATGTATCATTTCAACCCGCATCCCATACCGATTCGAATAAACAAAGGGGTCTGGGTATGTATCATTTCAACCCGTAATGTTTCTAATCTAAGGGGGAACATGCATGATGAGAAAATAAACATAACATGTCAAACATACATCCATATTGTGTCATATGATATAATAGTGTGTGTCGCATGTAACAATCCGCAAAATCAGGACCAATTTAAAATTTTTTATTTTAGGAAATTTTAATGAATTTTGACAATATAAAATAATTTATTTAAATAATAATGATCACAAATTTGATTTAAATCGAAGTTAGAATGAATGATTTAATTTTAATTAACAAAAGAGTTAGAAATAACGCGGTAGTTTGAAAAGTCAAACTTGAACTTTGACTGACCGTACAGAATGCAAAATTTAACGGATTTTAGTGAAACCAAAAATATTAGAATCTATTTAAAAATATCTTTCCAACGAATCCGAAAAATCGAAATTTCATAACGGGAATCAAAAGTTATGTCAAAATTAAAATCTAGAAAGTTCGCTATGAAATTTATAAGGTCAAAATGCTACTTTTTGCATACGAAGGAATTTGAACTCGAAACCACTTCCATTGAGTTCAGAATGATGTTTCTACATTGAAAAACAGTAAACACTTATATATTTTGAGTTTCGGGATTTATTTGTTTAAAAATATATTTTTAATATTAAATATATTGACCTTAAAAATAGTCATTTTTCAAACGACCTCTGTTTTCGATGAAACCACTTTTGTTGGAACCGGAATGTCAAATTATTGCTAGGTTTCAATTTTCAGAATTTTTCGAATTAATATGTGAGCGTGGCGAAATAAAATGTGTTTTGACTATTTATAGTTAAATTTGAACGCCTTAAAAATAGCCATTTTTCAAAAAGTCTCAGAATTCGACGAAAATAATTTTGTTGGATTCGTATCATCATAAGAAAGCTAAAAATATTTTTTTTAGAATTTTCTGAGGTCGTATGTGGCCCCGACACATTTAAATGTGCGGTAGAAATTAAATAATTAATTTAATATTGCATTTTTAAATTAAAACCGAAAATAAAACGTGTAGACATCAGAATTGGACATTGGGACATAGCCCATCGCGTTCAGAAGGCCTCAAAACGTTAAGATCGACAGTAAGCAGGCCCAAATCCGAGAAAGTTCAAAAATCCACTTTATTTCACGAAATTCGGAATTTAATATTAAAATAATATAAAAATCCGAAAAAAACCCTAACCCTAATACTGTTCATGGCAGCCACCGCCCTTATTTTCGAAGGCCAGAAAACACCGAACTTCAAACGCTAATATCTCCCAATCCGTTCAACGAAAATTTATGTATGACCTACCAAATCGAAGAGAATTCAGAGACCTTTCAATCTATACGGTTAAGATCGGATTTTGGTGCACGGATTTCGCGAATTTTGACCGGGAATTGGCTGCGTTTATGGGTTATTTGTGGGTCCTAGGGGGGTGCGAGTGGGGCCCGGGTCTCGGCGCAGGTGTGTCTCGAGGTGGCCGACGAGGTGGTGGCTTCTGATCGTGGTCCGGGTGCTTGTGGTGGCGTGCGTGTAGGAGGAAGAAGGGGTGGATGTTGGGTTCGGCCGACGTGAAGTGGTGAGGAAGAAGGAACCCGTTTCTTTTTTTTATTATTATTTTATTATTTAATTACCCAATCTTTAAAAATTCATAACTCTTTCATACGAGGTCCGTTTGACGAACCGTAAATTGCGTTGGAATCACAAAATTAAGAGCTTCGCGATGGCGCAGACCGCAGTTGAAAAGGAGACAGTAAAATTTTGGCCAAAAATCTAGGTGAGAATTCTAATTTTGATTATTTAATTGATTATAAATTGTTTTCTCGCGTTAAAATAATTGTATTATTATATTTATTCAATTCTGAAATATTCTGTGTTGTGTGAATTATTGATTGTGCTTGTGATGTGATTTGTTGTGTACGATGTGTTAGATTTGCATTGAAATTGCAGACATTATTAAATTTATTCTCAGTTAGAGAATTAGATCTAAAAATAGATCTAAAACATAGTTATGTCAGATTTAATCGTATTTATTCAGATTTAGATGTTAAAATTTACTTTGTATAAATTAAATATTATTTTTATTTATTGATTCAACAATAGAATTAGAACAACAAATAAAATATTATTTTTATTGTTTATTTACAATAGAATTTGAACAATGAATAAAATACATTTTCTATTTGTTTAAATTAAAAGGAATGAATTAAGAAGAATATATTCTTAATGTAAATTTGTTACATTAAGAAGAGTAAATTAAAAAGCATTTATTTTCAATATGAAATTGTTTCATTAAAAAGAATGAAATTAAAAGATTACATTTTTTTTTTTTTTTGTGTCATATTAGGATTGAAATTAAAGATTTGATTTTTACTGTCTATTGTTTTCAATAATAGTGATTTCAATAAAATGACATACTATTTGTCACCTTAATTTCAATAAAGGCGGTAACATTAGAAATCTCATTTTTAATGAAATATTGTTTTTGATTAAAGAAGTAATATAAAGAATTTCATTTGTAAGGTAATAGTGATTTCAATAAAAGAAGCAATGTAAAGGATTATATTTTTATGTGTTGATTGTCTTCAATAGAAAGACGTTGCATAAAAAGATTATATTTTTAATGTGGTGTAGATTTCACTGTAAAGACGCAAATAAAAAGATTATATTTTTATTTTCATTTTGTCGCAATGAAAAGTTCATAAGCTAAGATAACATTTTTATTGTAATTTTATTCATTGTAATAAATAGAAAAGATTACATTTATATGTAAGGAAAGAATGAATAAAGAAGTTATTATTTTCATTGTAAAATAGAAAAGGTCAATATTTTTACATTGTAAAATAGAAAAAGACATATTTTCTTTGCATAACAAAAGTTACATTTTTATATGTGCTTTATATATGAATTTGCACTGTATGACAAAAATTGCATTTTTCTATGATATAAAAATGTAAATTTACATTGCATGATTTAAATTACATTTTTCTATGTAATTTAGAGATGAATAATAACGGTAGAATGCAAATTACGTTTTTTTCATGTAATTAAAATGTGAATTTGCGTTGTAGGATAAAAACTACCTTTTTAGATATAATTTAAATATGAATTTATGTCGTATGATAGGAATTACATTTTTCTATGTAATTAAAATATGAATTCCCATCGCATAATAAAGATTACATTTTTCTATGTAATTTAGAGGTGAATTAGAACGATAAAATAAAAATGACATTTTTCTATGTAATTTATATATGAGTTATAACGGTATGATAAAAATGTAGAAATATATCTGTTTACATTTTCTTATGTAAGTAAAAGAATAGAAATTGAAAATACATTTATTTACATTTTCTTATATGAATAAAAAGAATAGAATTTAGAAATATATTTATTTACATTTTCTTTAGTCGGTAAAAATAGAATTGTTAATGTTGAGTATTTTATCGTCATTTTGAATGCGGTAAAAATAGAATTGTTAATGTTGAGTATTTTATCGTCATTTTGAATGCGGTAAAAATAGAATTGTTAATGTTGAGTATTTTATCGTCATTTTGAATGCGGTAAAAATAGAATTGTTAATGTTGAATATTTTATCGTCATTTTGAATGCGGTAAAAATAGAATTGTTAATGTTGAGTATTTTATCGTCATTTTGAATGCGGTAAAAATAGAATTGTTAATGTTGAGTATTTTATCGTCATTTTGAATGCGGTAAAAATAGAATTGTTAATGTTGAATATTTTATCGTCATTTTGAACGCGGTAAAAATAGAAGGGTTAATGTTGTCATTTTTATCGACATTCTTTGTGCGATAAAAATAGACAATGTTAGTGATTCATTTTTATCGACATTCTTGGTGCGATAAAAATAGACAATGTTAGTGATTCATTTTTATCGACATTTTTAGTGCGATAAAAATAGACAATATTAGTGATTCATTTTTATTGACATTTTTAGTGCGATAAAAGTAGACAATGTTAGTGATTCATTTTTATTGACATTTTTAGTGCGATAGAAGTAGACAATGTTGGTGATTCATTTTATTCGACATTTTTTATGCGATATAAATAGCGATGTTAATAGTACATTTCTATCGTCTTTTAGTTGTGATAAAAAAAGAACAAAATAATGAGAATCTTTTTATTTACATTTTCTATGGTAATGAAAAAGAACAAAATAATGTGAATCCTTTTATTTACATTTTCTATTGTAAAGAAAAATAACAAAATTGTGTGAATCATTTTATTTACATTTTCTATTGTAAAGAAAAGTAAAAAGAGAGTTATATTTCTTATATGCATTTTTAGATGCAAATAAAGCATAGAAAGAAAATTTCACTTTTATTTGTCATTGTTTTGTTAAATAAAAGTAATAAAAGTTTAAAAGACATTTTATTTACCATTGTTTTGTTAAATAAAAGTACAAGATATAAAAGAACATTTTTATTAACATTGTTTTGTCAAATAAAAAGACAAATACATGAGATACACTTTTATTTGTGTTTTATGTACAAATAAAAGTACAAGATTAGAAACACACTTTTATTTACATTGTATTTGTTGAAATAGAATCGTTAACAAAATGAGTGTATCACTTTACTCATCTTTGTTGAAAACAGAAATTATGTGAAAATATGAGAATCACTTTTATTTGCATAATATACAGTAGAATTTATACGCAAATATAAAATCCAATTTTTATTTGCAAACTTGCACTAGAATTTATATTCTAATATACAATTGTATTGTTGGTCAAAATATACAATGAAAAGTATTGGTAAGAAACTTCATACAAATATAATGGAATATATATTCCATTTGTCATCCGCAATAAAGCTGTATAAATAAATTACTGTTTATGTAACTTTAGAAGTATATAGGGAAGTCATAAGAGTAAAATACATTTTACTTGATATAAGTGACATGTTAAGTGAAATTGAAATTGGTTAAACCTATTAACCAATTCTATATTTATTTATTTGTATGAACTGTTGTTGGCTGAAAACCCCACACGGGTATTGGGACGATACTTGAATGACACAAATCCCAATGTTTAATTATATGTCTATCGATTGATCGACAGACTGCGATGAGCGTTATTATTTCATTTTAACGCTCACACAGTTGAAATCGTCACTCTGGTTGTTAATGGATGGATTGGGAATTATTTTCTGTTATTACTCTATACATGAAATGTATGAAACCCATATGACCCAAATTATATGGTACATGGTTGAGTCGCATTCCAATGCAGAATTTCTTTTTAAATAAAGAATTTTATATATAATGAAAGGATCTTTGTAAAATAAAAGATTTTGTATTATAAAGAATATTTTACATTCAGAATCTTTTATATATAGAATATTTCATTGATTATTTTAAAATGTGTTTTTTTTATAGTAATGAATTAATATCTTTAAGATAAATCTTTTATTTAAGATTATTAGATTTTAACAATTATGTTTGGTGATTGATATGTAGATTGGATTTGCAGTGGACGATGTTTTAAATAACATTTATCCTTTAATCCAATTTACATTGAAATTACTATTTGAAATTTATAAATCTATTTTATAAATTAAATCAAAATTGGAATATTAATAAATCTTTTTAGAAAAAAAAAATTTATTTTATTTTATCTTGATAAAATTAATGAGGACCTTTTAACATAAATAATAATTTTTATTTAAAAGGATATTCAAAGTTGGAATGTGGCGTATGGTTGATTTTAATTACAAATACGCGAGTTATTCAGAAAGACCGGGTCTAACCCATTTTGAATAATCATCACGACGATCAAGAGTCAAAGATGAAGACGGTGACTGAAGACCAGAGAGCTTCACATCGTTTGGTTGATGGTGACTAATATCTTGAATTGGGACTGATCCCCCAAGGCAAGGTAAAAGTGATGATCTTCCAGACGTACTGGAGATCGACGGATACGTTGTTTCGTTCAGACCCAGAACGGACTTGTAAATGGATAGCATGCCTGACATTGAAATTTATTTCATGTAATTAAATTGGTTTTTATTTAATATATAAATGCATGGTGGCGGAGGATTTATTCTCTTGCTTAACACCCTTTTGTATGTTAAATATTTACCGATCGCATGATATGAGTTGTTGATGTGGTATGCCAAGTTGCACTTGATCAAGGCTTATTGTTGCAAAGCAGAGCCTTGTGGTTGATGATCAAAGCATAGCCTGTTTAGGCATAGCTTTGTGTATGACGTGACCTCGCGAGCCTCATAGCCCGGTAGAGTCTAAAACGGGAGAAGGGAACGCAGGGAGTGCGCACGTTTCTTTCTAGCTAGAGTGGTGCCAGGGACCTACCAGCGCTGGCATTTATTCATTGTGGTTGTTGGATTGTTCGAGGCCTCGGTTTATGCGGTCGCTACTGGCCGTAGTATAGGTCCAAAAGGACCGGGAAGCGTGTGTTCAGGAATTGCCAATCCACAAAAGCAAGTGTGGGCCGGCCCTGCAGGATCCAAGGGTTGGACAGAGTACCAATCCTGGGGCATTGCTAGAGTGTCTCGAATCGGTAAGGATCTCCTCCCTAGCCTTGACTCAGATGGAAACCCAAATTTCCAATACGACATCACGCGGTTTTGATTGTATACCTATATATGGCGACATAGTGGGATGGGGCACTCATGCCGTCTAGGATTGATACATTTACTTTGATGTATTTCAAATTGGTTGCACACTATTATTATATAATACCGTGTTTATCGTATCACGCATCTTTTGATCATTATAAGGTAAAACCCTATCCTCCGGTTTGCGTTGCATTGTGTGATGGGACTTGGGTCTTATAATGGTTTCATTTTTCTAAAAAGCATTGCGCTATTTTGACGATTTACTTTAGTCATGCACTGGCAATCCATAGGAGAAAACCCGTTCCGCGAAAGTGGCGTGGTCCTGTGATTAGCTTTATTATATTATATAGGTTAAGTAAATTTCTCACACCAGTCTCATGACTGACCTGTAGTTTGTCCACTGGCAAACTCGGGTGCCCATATTTTCCACACGGGCAGTCGAGTAGCTATTTTTGCAGATATATTAAACAGGATTCTGGGTTGAAGCTTAAAGCTGTGTCCAGAGATAGAAAGTCTTCCGCTGTGTTCTTCCGTTGCAGTATATTACATTTTTTGTATTTATCTTCCGCTGTAATTATATTCCAATGTACTCTGATATGTATATTCTGTACTCTGATGTAACATTATATGATGATATGTTATAAAAGTCTTCTGTTGTTGTTTTAATATGTTGTATGCCCAAAGTTAAAGTATTCGTAGATTTTCACTTTTTGGGTCAGACCTGTGTGGTTTATGGTCGATTCAAAGGGTGGGGATTTGCGGGTCTTTACAGTTGGTATCAGAGCTCTGGTTAGCTCAAATCTTTGGGGTACAACTTGTTAGAACTGGACAAAAGACTCATCAGAGATTGGATTAGTAATGTCCAATAAGAATACTCATTAGAGATAGGATCAGCAGTATCCTAGAATGAGTAAACTCGTTAGAGATGGGGTTAGTAATGCCCTAGAACGAGTTCAGAGTTACAAATTTATAATTAACGTATTTTTGATATTTATAATATATTTTGTGAAATATGATTTTTATATATATAAAGTTATGTATATTTTGAAAAGATAATCTACCATTAAAATTTAAAATTAAGATAGTTAATTTTACAATTTTTAGCTACGTTCATTTTCGAGGACGAAAAGTTTTTAAGTGGGGGCGATTGTAACAACCCGCAAAATCAGGACCAATTTAAAATTTTTTATTTTAGGAAATTTTAATGAATTTTGACAATATAAAATAATTTATTTAAATAATAATGATCACAAATTTGATTTAAATCGAAGTTAGAATGAATGATTTAATTTTAATTAACAAAAGAGTTAGAAATAACGCGGTAGTTTGAAAAGTCAAACTTGAACTTTGACTGACCGTACAGGATGCAAAATTTAACGGATTTTAGTGAAACCAAAAATATTAGAATCTATTTAAAAATATCTTTCCAACGAATCCGAAAAATCGAAATTTCATAACGGGAATCAAAAGTTATGTCAAAATTAAAATCTAGAAAGTTCGCTATGAAATTTATAAGGTCAAAATGCTACTTTTTGCATACGAAGGAATTTGAACTCGAAACCACTTCCATTGAGTTCAGAATGATGTTTCTACATTGAAAAACAGTAAACACTTATATATTTTGAGTTTCGGGATTTATTTGTTTAAAAATATATTTTTAATATTAAATATATTGACCTTAAAAATAGTCATTTTTCAAACGACCTCTGTTTTCGATGAAACCACTTTTGTTGGAACCGGAATGTCAAATTATTGCTAGGTTTCAATTTTCAGAATTTTTCGAATTAATATGTGAGCGTGGCGAAATAAAATGTGTTTTGACTATTTATAGTTAAATTTGAACGCCTTAAAAATAGCCATTTTTCAAAAAGTCTCAGAATTCGACGAAAATAATTTTGTTGGATTCGTATCATCATAAGAAAGCTAAAAATATTTTTTTTAGAATTTTCTGAGGTCGTATGTGGCCCCGACACATTTAAATGTGCGGTAGAAATTAAATAATTAATTTAATATTGCATTTTTAAATTAAAACCGAAAATAAAACGTGTAGACATCAGAATTGGACATTGGGACATAGCCCATCGCGTTCAGAAGGCCTCAAAACGTTAAGATCGACAGTAAGCAGGCCCAAATCCGAGAAAGTTCAAAAATCCACTTTATTTCACGAAATTCGGAATTTAATATTAAAATAATATAAAAATCCGAAAAAAACCCTAACCCTAATACTGTTCATGGCAGCCGCCGCCCTTATTTTCGAAGGCCAGAAAACACCGAACTTCAAACGCTAATATCTCCCAATCCGTTCAACGAAAATTTATGTATGACCTACCAAATCGAAGAGAATTCAGAGACCTTTCAATCTATACGGTTAAGATCGGATTTTGGTGCACGGATTTCGCGAATTTTGACCGGGAATGGGCTGCGTTTATGGGTTATTTGTGGGTCCTAGGGGGGTGCGAGTGGGGCTCGGGTCTCGGCGCAGGTGTGTCTCGAGGTGGCCGACGAGGTGGTGGCTTCTGATCGTGGTCCGGGTGCTTGTGGTGGCGTGCGTGTAGGAGGAAGAAGGGGTGGATGTTGGGTTCGGCCGACGTGAAGTGGTGAGGAAGAAGGAACCCGTTTCTTTTTTTTATTATTATTTTATTATTTAATTATTTAATTATTTAATTACCCAATCTTTAAAAATTCATAACTCTTTCATACGAGGTCCGTTTGACGAACCGTAAATTGCGTTGGAATCACAAAATTAAGAGCTTCGCGATGGCGCAGACCGCAGTTGAAAAGGAGACAGTAAAATTTTGGCCAAAAATCTAGGTGAGAATTCTAATTTTGATTATTTAATTGATTATAAATTGTTTTCTCGCGTTAAAATAATTGTATTATTATATTTATTCAATTCTGAAATATTCTGTGTTGTGTGAATTATTGATTGTGCTTGTGATGTGATTTGTTGTGTACGATGTGTTAGATTTGCATTGAAATTGCAGACATTATTAAATTTATTCTCAGTTAGAGAATTAGATCTAAAAATAGATATAAAACATAGTTATGTCAGATTTAATCGTATTTATTCAGATTTAGATGTTAAAATTTACTTTGTATAAATTAAATATTATTTTTATTTATTGATTCAACAATAGAATTAGAACAACAAATAAAATATTATTTTTATTGTTTATTTACAATAGAATTTGAACAATGAATAAAATACATTTTCTATTTGTTTAAATTAAAAGGAATGAATTAAGAAGAATATATTCTTAATGTAAATTTGTTACATTAAGAAGAGTAAATTAAAAAGCATTTATTTTCAATATGAAATTGTTTCATTAAAAAGAATGAAATTAAAAGATTACATTTTTTTTTTTTTTGTGTCATATTAGGATTGAAATTAAAGATTTGATTTTTACTGTCTATTGTTTTCAATAATAGTGATTTCAATAAAATGACATACTATTTGTCACCTTAATTTCAATAAAGGCGGTAACATTAGAAATCTCATTTTTAATGAAATATTGTTTTTGATTAAAGAAGTAATATAAAGAATTTCATTTGTAAGGTAATAGTGATTTCAATAAAAGAAGCAATGTAAAGGATTATATTTTTATGTGTTGATTGTCTTCAATAGAAAGACGTTGCATAAAAAGATTATATTTTTAATGTGGTGTAGATTTCACTGTAAAGACGCAAATAAAAAGATTATATTTTTATTTTCATTTTGTCGCAATGAAAAGTTCATAAGCTAAGATAACATTTTTATTGTAATTTTATTCATTGTAATAAATAGAAAAGATTACATTTATATGTAAGGAAAGAATGAATAAAGAAGTTATTATTTTCATTGTAAAATAGAAAAGGTCAATATTTTTACATTGTAAAATAGAAAAAGACATATTTTCTTTGCATAACAAAAGTTACATTTTTATATGTGCTTTATATATGAATTTGCACTGTATGACAAAAATTGCATTTTTCTATGATATAAAAATGTAAATTTACATTGCATGATTTAAATTACATTTTTCTATGTAATTTAGAGATGAATAATAACGGTAGAATGCAAATTACGTTTTTTTCATGTAATTAAAATGTGAATTTGCGTTGTAGGATAAAAACTACCTTTTTAGATATAATTTAAATATGAATTTATGTCGTATGATAGGAATTACATTTTTCTATGTAATTAAAATATGAATTCCCATCGCATAATAAAGATTACATTTTTCTATGTAATTTAGAGGTGAATTAGAACGATAAAATAAAAATGACATTTTTCTATGTAATTTATATATGAGTTATAACGGTATGATAAAAATGTAGAAATATATCTGTTTACATTTTCTTATGTAAGTAAAAGAATAGAAATTGAAAATACATTTATTTACATTTTCTTATATGAATAAAAAGAATAGAATTTAGAAATATATTTATTTACATTTTCTTTAGTCGGTAAAAATAGAATTGTTAATGTTGAGTATTTTATCGTCATTTTGAATGCGGTAAAAATAGAATTGTTAATGTTGAGTATTTTATCGTCATTTTGAATGCGGTAAAAATAGAATTGTTAATGTTGAGTATTTTATCGTCATTTTGAATGCGGTAAAAATAGAATTGTTAATGTTGAATATTTTATCGTCATTTTGAATGCGGTAAAAATAGAATTGTTAATGTTGAGTATTTTATCGTCATTTTGAATGCGGTAAAAATAGAATTGTTAATGTTGAGTATTTTATCGTCATTTTGAATGCGGTAAAAATAGAATTGTTAATGTTG
Organism: Allium sativum; assembly: GCA_030737875.1. Classification (NCBI taxonomy): domain Eukaryota; kingdom Viridiplantae; phylum Streptophyta; class Magnoliopsida; order Asparagales; family Amaryllidaceae; genus Allium; species Allium sativum. The sequence continues at coordinate 919,864,655 of CM060924.1, read as the reverse complement.
AATATTTTATCGTCATTTTGAACGCGGTAAAAATAGAAGGGTTAATGTTGTCATTTTTATCGACATTCTTTGTGCGATAAAAATAGACAATGTTAGTGATTCATTTTTATCGACATTCTTGGTGCGATAAAAATAGACAATGTTAGTGATTCATTTTTATCGACATTTTTAGTGCGATAAAAATAGACAATATTAGTGATTCATTTTTATTGACATTTTTAGTGCGATAAAAGTAGACAATGTTAGTGATTCATTTTTATTGACATTTTTAGTGCGATAGAAGTAGACAATGTTGGTGATTCATTTTATTCGACATTTTTTATGCGATATAAATAGCGATGTTAATAGTACATTTCTATCGTCTTTTAGTTGTGATAAAAAAAGAACAAAATAATGAGAATCTTTTTATTTACATTTTCTATGGTAATGAAAAAGAACAAAATAATGTGAATCCTTTTATTTACATTTTCTATTGTAAAGAAAAATAACAAAATTGTGTGAATCATTTTATTTACATTTTCTATTGTAAAGAAAAGTAAAAAGAGAGTTATATTTCTTATATGCATTTTTAGATGCAAATAAAGCATAGAAAGAAAATTTCACTTTTATTTGTCATTGTTTTGTTAAATAAAAGTAATAAAAGTTTAAAAGACATTTTATTTACCATTGTTTTGTTAAATAAAAGTACAAGATATAAAAGAACATTTTTATTAACATTGTTTTGTCAAATAAAAAGACAAATACATGAGATACACTTTTATTTGTGTTTTATGTACAAATAAAAGTACAAGATTAGAAACACACTTTTATTTACATTGTATTTGTTGAAATAGAATCGTTAACAAAATGAGTGTATCACTTTACTCATCTTTGTTGAAAACAGAAATTATGTGAAAATATGAGAATCACTTTTATTTGCATAATATACAGTAGAATTTATACGCAAATATAAAATCCAATTTTTATTTGCAAACTTGCACTAGAATTTATATTCTAATATACAATTGTATTGTTGGTCAAAATATACAATGAAAAGTATTGGTAAGAAACTTCATACAAATATAATGGAATATATATTCCATTTGTCATCCGCAATAAAGCTGTATAAATAAATTACTGTTTATGTAACTTTAGAAGTATATAGGGAAGTCATAAGAGTAAAATACATTTTACTTGATATAAGTGACATGTTAAGTGAAATTGAAATTGGTTAAACCTATTAACCAATTCTATATTTATTTATTTGTATGAACTGTTGTTGGCCGAAAACCCCACACGGGTATTGGGACGATACTTGAATGACACAAATCCCAATGTTTAATTATATGTCTATCGATTGATCGACAGACTGCGATGAGCGTTATTATTTCATTTTAACGCTCACACAGTTGAAATCGTCACTCTGGTTGTTAATGGATGGATTGGGAATTATTTTCTGTTATTACTCTATACATGAAATGTATGAAACCCATATGACCCAAATTATATGGTACATGGTTGAGTCGCATTCCAATGCAGAATTTCTTTTTAAATAAAGAATTTTATATATAATGAAAGGATCTTTGTAAAATAAAAGATTTTGTATTATAAAGAATATTTTACATTCAGAATCTTTTATATATAGAATATTTCATTGATTATTTTAAAATGTGTTTTTTTTATAGTAATGAATTAATATCTTTAAGATAAATCTTTTATTTAAGATTATTAGATTTTAACAATTATGTTTGGTGATTGATATGTAGATTGGATTTGCAGTGGACGATGTTTTAAATAACATTTATCCTTTAATCCAATTTACATTGAAATTACTATTTGAAATTTATAAATCTATTTTATAAATTAAATCAAAATTGGAATATTAATAAATCTTTTTAGAAAAAAAAAATTATTTTATTTTATCTTGATAAAATTAATGAGGACCTTTTAACATAAATAATAATTTTTATTTAAAAGGATATTCAAAGTTGGAATGTGGCGTATGGTTGATTTTAATTACAAATACGCGAGTTATTCAGAAAGATCGGGTCTAACCCATTCTGAATAATCATCACGACGATCAAGAGTCAAAGATGAAGACGGTGACTGAAGACCGGAGAGCTTCACATCGTTTGGTTGATGGTGACTAATATCTTGAATTGGGACTGATCCCCCAAGGCAAGGTAAAAGTGATGATCTTCCAGACGTACTGGAGATCGACGGATACGTTGTTTCGTTCAGACCCAGAACGGACTTGTAAATGGATAGCATGCCTGACATTGAAATTTATTTCATGTAATTAAATTGGTTTTTATTTAATATATAAATGCATGGTGGCGGAGGATTTATTCTCTTGCTTAACACCCTTTTGTATGTTAAATATTTACCGATCGCATGATATGAGTTGTTGATGTGGTATGCCAAGTTGCACTTGATCAAGGCTTATTGTTGCAAAGCAGAGCCTTGTGGTTGATGATCAAAGCATAGCCTGTTTAGGCATAGCTTTGTGTATGACGTGACCTCGCGAGCCTCATAGCCCGGTAGAGTCTAAAACGGGAGAAGGGAACGCAGGGAGTGCGCACGTTTCTTTCTAGCTAGAGTGGTGCCAGGGACCTACCAGCGCTGGCATTTATTCATTGTGGTTGTTGGATTGTTCGAGGCCTCGGTTTATGCGGTCGCTACTGGCCGTAGTATAGGTCCAAAAGGACCGGGAAGCGTGTGTTCAGGAATTGCCAATCCACAAAAGCAAGTGTGGACCGGCCCTGCAGGATTCAAGGGTTGGACAGAGTACCAATCCTGGGGCATTGCTAGAGTGTCTCGAATCGGTAAGGATCTCCTCCCTAGCCTTGACTCAGATGGAAACCCAAATTTCCAATACGACATCACGCGGTTTTGATTGTATACCTATATATGGCGACATAGTGGGATAGGGCACTCATGCCGTCTAGGATTGATACATTTACTTTGATGTATTTCAAATTGGTTGCACACTATTATTATATAATACCGTGTTTATCGTATCATGCATCTTTTGATCATTATAAGGTAAAACCCTATCCTCCGGTTTGCGTTGCATTGTGTGATGGGACTTGGGTCTTATAATGGTTTCATTTTTCTAAAAAGCATTGCGCTATTTTGACGATTTACTTTAGTCATGCACTGGCAATCCATAGGAGAAAACCCGTTCCGCGAAAGTGGCGTGGTCCTGTGATTAGCCTTATTATATTATATAGGTTAAGTAAATTTCTCACACCAGTCCCATGACTGACCTGTAGTTTGTCCACTGGCAAACTCGGGTGCCCATATTTTCCACACGGGCAGTCGAGTAGCTATTTTTGCAGATATATTAAACAGGATTCTGGGTTGAAGCTTAAAGCTGTGTCCAGAGATAGAAAGTCTTCCGCCGTGTTCTTCCGTTGCAGTATATTACATTTTTTGTATTTATCTTCCGCTGTAATTATATTCCAATGTACTCTGATATGTATATTCTGTACTCTGATGTAACATTATATGATGATATGTTATAAAAGTCTTCTGTTGTTGTTTTAATATGTTGTATGCCCAAAGTTAAAGTATTCGTAGATTTTCACTTTTTGGGTCAGACCTGTGTGGTTTATGGTCGATTCAAAGGGTGGGGATTTGCGGGTCTTTACATCGCACGTGCACAATCACGAAGCAAACAATTCTAGAGCAACTAACATTTCATTCAACATTTCAAATCATTAAATCACTTAATGAAAATATTAGTCTGTGAGTGAGTAGAAACTCACCTTCCCGAAGCAAGACAAGATGACTCAAAGCAAACTGACACAGAATTGATATAAGCATGGTTCCATGTAGCAAGGATGAACATGTGCAAAACCAGTTCATGTACATATATGCACACGTAGTGTGTATATATGTACACATACAACTGGAAATTCCTAAGCACACGACCAACGACGATCTCAACCCAAGTATGAAAACCCAATTGATTCGATCCTAAACAAAACTGTAAAATTTTCTAATTAATCAAATTTGAATTATACCAATAGAAAGACATATATAAATATTCTCACTTTTTTTTTACGTATAATTAAACAAAGGATGGTATACCTAAGCTTAGCGGAGACGAGCAGCGAAGGTTACTGTCTTGCATGAGGCAGTGGAGAAGCTGGACAGCAGCGACTCAAATCTAGGTCAAGTACACATTTTTTTCACTGACCAAGGAGTTTATAAGCATCGTGAGGCTTCACGTGTGATGTCAGGCGTAAGGGATGATGAACTTAGGGTTTTCGAGCAGCACGGGGAGGACGATAGGAACAAGTGCAAGCTCAAATTCTGACTTGGCTTGCGTGCGCGAGGAAGATGGCGGAGGCGTTCAATGCTGGTCGTTTGCTGCTTCGATGTGTTTTTTTTTCTTAGAAAATCGTTGTCTTGATTCATCAGAGAAAATAGAAAAACATGGGTCGAGCGCGGATGCTAGAGCCGATCGAAGATGAACGCTGGCGAAATTTCGATGTGAGCTTCCCTTTTTGCTTCCAGGTCGCACCGGCTAGGGTTAAATCAAAGAAAGAAGAAGGGAGAAAAGGGGTCGGCTGGTGAGGAGGGATTCGCGTCGATGGGGTTTGCCAGAGGCGGCATGCAATGGAGGCAACGATGGGATTTGGTTTTTTTTTTCTCTTCTGCCATTTCGATTTAAGGAAGAATGATTAAAGGGAAAAACAAACTGGAAAGGTACAGAAAAGGGAAAGAGGTCGGTTTGTAAAGAAAGGGAGAGAGACGCGTGGTATCTGTGTAATAAAATTTGAACGCGTGTACTAATTTCACTGATGTCTCTGCAACGTGTTAATACAAATGTTTTTTTAGTTCTGTTTATTTATTTAGAGATGGAAACGTTTACCCAGGAAAATCGAAATACATGAACAAACGATGGGAAAAAGATACACCAACAAATATTAAATGTAAGTTATTATCTACATTTTTTTTTTCAAGACTACAAGTTCAAGCGTTCAAATACATGTTCACAACGTAATTTCAAGATTTTAAGTTTCAAATTCGAACTTTAAATTATGAACGTTCACTTAAGACCTTAACTCTTTAAATAAATTTTATATTTAAATATGTCAAAATTACTGGTTCGTTACATTCTCCCCCACTCAGCGCTTTTCGTCCTCGAAAAGGAAAGTCGTATATGATTTCACGTACACATATATCTACCTAATATCGTTGCTTAGTTCAAAACTTATTTGAGGGAAAATTAAGTTATAGAATTTCAAAACTCAATTTTTTTTCTAACGCCTGGATTTACGGAAAATTTCGGCAGCACCTCCCCTGCACGGTTCGATCGGGAAAATTTTCTCGTACACAAAAACAACAAAGACACAAAATATACATCTCATCTATACGATGAGGCATCCCAAATTAGGGGAATCAAAACAAAACCCACAAAAGCGATAAATAATACGAGATACGTACCTCTTTATAGCATTTTAAAGTATATATATTTTTTTTTTAGCATTTTGGGCGCAAAAGCGAGCTCCACAAGCAAAGCGCGCCATTGTACCTACTAAAACACTCAAAACATATAGTGAGAGTTGTGCAACTGTATAGAAAAATAAAATTACATAGTATAAAACAATATATGACAAATGAGCATGCATAATACAACATGTGTGATTACAACAATATACAAAATCCATTATCATCTTCTAATGCAAATTAATTTGTTTACATTAATCTCATTTGTTGTTCTTGTACATTCCTATTTCCTTTGTTCTCAAGTTATTAACCTACATCTATTTTACTTCACATATTCCTGAACATGCATACAATCTGCATAATCATCAAACTATAGTATCCTTAGAGCGCATGTCTCATTCCTCATTTTCTTCAATTCATTCATTTGTTTTGTTGAATAACTATAATTTAAATGATTCATTAAATCCATGCATATCCTTTTCTTTAATTTATGTTCATACATCATCGCTTCTCCTTTCATTTTACTATATGAGATTTTCTTTCAATTTATGTTCATTCATGTTATGCATACCAAAATATCTTACAATTCAAGTTATAGGTATCAAATAAACATAGCAGCAACAATTTTTTTTTTTTTTTTCATTCATGCGGTAGCCTTAACTGCTGCTGCGGCGGAAAAGGGAAAGGCAGCAGCTCGCTGCTGCACATCAGCCCCAAGTGATCTTCTCTCTCTCTTTATTTTTTTTCAAGGAGAAACTCATGCATGTTTACTATCCTTTATTTCTCTATTTCCGCCAACTGAATGGAATTAACCTTAATTGCTTTTACGAATAATCAATTACTCATTTGTTTGATCAACTCTTTGATTTAATTTCATACTTATTTATTCATATCCAACCCCTAAATTTTAAGTTCAAAAACATATTGCGTCAAAATGTCTTAATGTAATTGTTTTTTTTTCTTTCAAAAATTAGCATTTCAAGTTCATAAATGTTTTGATCATTGAAGTTCCTTAACGTGTAGTTTATAAATTCACAAACATACAACTCATTACTGGATTTTTTTTTCCACACCACTACATTTATCTCAATGGTATTTTTACTTTCCATGACCATTAAGAATTTAACCAAACCATTTACTTTCCGATCATCTTACAAGTTCTACTTATATAATTCCTTAATATATTATTTATTCGCTCGTCGTCGTATAATTCATTTCAATTTATCACCAAAATGCTTATTTTATTAAGGTTTTCAATTATCTTGAGAATTTATGATCCATAACTTCCACATTCTTAGTTTGATTAATTAAATTCAAGTATTCAATCACAACAAATGTTAACATTTTCATTATTCATTCACACAATACTTGTCATCATTTAACTGGCAGATGTTATTATTTCACAACCATTTTGAATTCATTAGAAGTATCCCCAAATTATCATTCTACATGTCACACTTGTATAAATTTTGTTAATATGGTTTTTTTATAAATTCACAACATATATCCATTTCGATTTTATTTCTTTAAAAGGCTCATTTTATTGAAGGTTTTCAATTTATTCTTAAGAAAAAAAAACTTGCATACTATAGATTTTTTCTCAATTCTCTTAGTTTAATTTTAGTAACCAAAGATAGAAAGCTATATTTTAGTTTTATTTGATTCATAAATCATCTTAATATAAGGTCTATAAGTTCGCAACATATAACCTTATTTATTGTTCGTTTATTTCATTAAGCTCTCACTTATCTAACAAATTATTATTCTTATCTATTTTCCATAACATTTTCAAATATACTAAAATGCTTTTCAGTATCGGTTCAATGTCTCAAATTGAAATATTTATCTCACTTTCAAAGCCTGAAAATGAATACTGGTGATGTCGCGATCATCCCCAGAATTATTTTTAAGCGACTAGAGTGTGACTTTGCATCTATCTAGTGCATCTAGGATTTAGTACATACGCTGGCCAGGCGTATATTCGAAATCTTGACATGCCCGATAGTCCAATTTTGACATTCCATTAAACATTTGGTATTCTTATTTTTAAAATCAAAGGTTTATACTATGATTAAAATATATGTATATGCGACAAAATAATATATCTCAAAATATTTCTTATAATAAGGTTTCAACTAGGGAATTTATATCTCCCCCACTTATTTGTTGCCATATTATGGTTATAATTGCTATTTATATAAGATCTTAATGGCAAATCATATGTCATATGATCTTTTCCTTCCAGCCTTTAGTCTTCAACACACATTGTTTTCACAGCTTAAGTTTATTGTTTGCTTTCTTACACATATACACGAATCAAATTAACATTCGTACTTTGAACTCATTTTGCTCTTACTTATGAAGTTTATTATCTTCTAGTTATTCATTTTCCAATACTTCAGTCTCACCGATTCCGTTCACATACCATTTTCTATAGTTTATGAGTTCACAACATTTTAATCGATGGAACTTCCTTTAATATAAGATTGTAATTTGTCTTGACTCCTATTGGATTTACACTTCAAATTTTAACACTTAGTTGCTTATTCGAGTTTATTTTATATCCTCTTGTCTACGTTAATCCAATTCGAGCTAAGTTCGAACATAGGTTAGAAATTGAAGTATCGATTGAATCAAACCAATAGAATTTACCGGGGAGATGTCAAATAAATTGTAGATTCAAGCTAGAAAGCGACAAATCCAAATTTTCTAAGCAAGGACCAAGCACGATCGAGACTTGGATTCGAAAAAATCTTAATTTAGGAAGGGTCCAGTCGAGGGATGAGTTCAAGGGAACGAGATTTAAACAAGGATATATTTATAAAACAAGGCTAAAACTTCAAATCATTATATATATATATATATATATATATATATATATAGAAAATCCCTTAAAATCGATTAAAATACTTTTATTTTCAAAATACGCTCTCCCGGTTGTGATTCTAAGATAATCACACTCATTCTAGAGTATTTCTACTCCATTTCTAATGAGTGTTTCAACTTCATAAGCTAAGCCTTGTATAACCAAAGCTCTGATACCAACTGTAACGACCTAACATTTTAACCGCTCCAAGTCGATAATTAAACCAACTTGAACCGTTCAAAACGACAGATTGTTATTGCTTATGAACTTGAATATATAAATCATCATAGAATCACAGACACAGAACATAGAATATCTCACAGCGGAAGCAAAATTTATATATATACGATAATACAAAATCATTAAATTTACATGATATCAGAGTACATAAGATAAATTACGGAACCAGCGGAAGACTAAATGTAGAATCATACTGACATCAGTAATAAGTAGAGATGGGCCTAACTGCAGCGGAAATAACAAGTGGATGACTGGAACTCCAACGAATTTCAAGCTCTAAAAGATAAATCTCCAAACTGGAATACTCGGTCTGACCCGGGCATTTTGCAAGAAATAAAACAACAAAATACACGTGTCAGGACTAACAGTCTCATATACGTGAATTAACTCAAATGAAGTGTTCACTGAAATGTGCAATAACTTAAAGAATGTTTGGGATTTCCATCCTCTAAGGATCCGCAGAACTAATATCTATATAATAGTACGCTATTATTGTAATGTCTATTCAGTAAAGTATAAATAATGAAAATAGCGTAAGCGGGATTACCATATTACCCTTACGCCGTTTATAAGCATCAACAGTCTATACAGTACCGTAAATTCACCGTACTGGTGTTATCAGAGGGCACTCCATAGAAAGCAACACTAAATCAAAATCGTATGGGGCTCGTATGGGATAAATATGACAAGGCACTCGAGGCAATACCCAGGGTAGGATTCTACCAGTTGCACTCCCGGACCGGTGGTAACGCATAGCAGCCACTACCGCCCACCTCGGAACACACTCCCATAATCAAAAAGGGCGCCCAAATCATTAACATAGTCATAGAAATGGTATCGAAGAAGTGCGTCCGATCAAAGGTGCTACCTCAATTAGTCACGGTATAGCTCCTGTTTTAGTCATTTCAATTATGACCCGAAGGTCAAGGACATTTCGTTATCGTTCGCCTTCTTCAATCCAGTAATCACCTTCAATTCATCATGCTTATTCCGGATACGTCATCACGTACACAGTTGTTAAAGTGGCATCGGCACTGACAGAGAGTATGCCACTTGCCGACTCCGGTCTCTTTAACAACCAAACGTTTACATTTTTCACACCATGGCCATTATATTTGTAATCATATTCCAAGTATCGCAAATCGATTTACTTCAAGAATTGCCCCAAATCGATTTTGACAAAATAATTCATGATTGACTTGGTTGAAATTTCCAAATCTCAGTTACGATTACTGCTTGTCAAACCACTTAATTTCAGATTTCAAATTCCAAAAAATTTCAATTTCTTGAAATCTTTATTAAAAATCACTTATTAAAACCATTCAAGTTGGTTTCCATTTTTCTCAAATATCATAGTCGCTCTAGATCTTCCCTTTATTTCGTTTGGATTCATTAGCTCGGACTAGACATGGATTCATTACAATGATAAAATATTTAGAATAGTAAATTTGAAAATATTGTAATATAAAATTGAAAATAGTATGTATGTACTTATGTAAATAGTATAAGAACTTGAATTGCCAAACATTGACTTATGAAACGTACTTGGAAAATAAAATTTTGATATAATATATATAATTGAGAAATAGTTATTAACAGTCACAAACATTTGTATAGCCAACATAGTTTAAATTTAGTTGTTAAGAAATATAGCATGTAAACCAAGTAATGCAAAAAAATCACTTTTATGAAATTATAGTTCTATTCACAAATATTTATTCAATCCAATCTAAATCCATGTCCCGCCATTTCTTTCCAACTAGATTTCATAATCAAATCAGCTTCCCTTTTGTTTGGTTCAATTTCCATGCTTCATGGTTAAACGATTCCCAAACATTTGTTTACCTTAGACTTCGTACATTTTTTCTTTATAATAATTCCCAAAACAACCTTTAACTGTAGTTAGAAATCAAAATGTCAAGGCCAACTTGTAAATCAACTAGTATTCGCCATGACTTAGATAAACACATTCCTTTTACACTTGAACACTTTCCGTTGACAAAATTCCATCTTACATTCACATGGCGAAGGTTTACTTGACAAATCATATGTCAAATTAAGTTCAAAAATAGTTACAAGTCTTTGCAAATCTTTTTATATCAGATCATCCAATTTTAACATATGTCATGTTAATGAAATTTATATGAACATAAGTTAGGTAGAATTTATTTAAACAAATTAATTTTGCGTGTCAACTCGCATAATCTCTTTTAAACATTTTTTTTTTTCAAAATGAATCTCTTGTAAAATTCAAATGAATATTTGAACAAAGTTCCTTAAACCTTCTTCACGTTACATGGAAAATTCCATTTGCAAAAATCGATAAAATATTTTAAAATGTTTTATTTCATTGACCACGGTGTCCTTGTATAATTTTCTACCCTATGGTCAAGTGATACGGATATTTATCATTTCAGTCCATTCTTTAAAATATTCGAATCCCGGGTATGTATCATTTCAACCCGCATCCCATACCGATTCGAATAAACAAAGGGGTCTGGGTATGTATCATTTCAACCCGTAATGTTTCTAATCTAAGGGGGAACATGCATGATGAGAAAATAAACATAACATGTCAAACATACATCCATATTGTGTCATAAGATATAATAGTGTGTATCGCACGTGCACAATCACGAAGCAAACAATTCTAGAGCAACTAACATCTCATTCAACATTTCAAATCATTAAATCACTTAATGAAAATATTAGTCTGTGAGTGAGTAGAAACTCACCTTCCCGAAGCAAGACAAGATGACTCAAAGCAAACTGACACAGAATTGATATAAGCATGGTTCCATGTAGCAAGGATGAACATGTGCAAAACCAGTTCATGTACATATATGCACACGTAGTGTGTATATATGTACACATACAACTGGAAATTCCTAATCACACGACCAACGACGATCTCAACCCAAGTATGAAAACCCAATCGATTCGATCCTAAACAAAACTATAAAATTTTCTAATTAATCAAATTTGAATTATACCAATAGAAAGACATATATAAATATTCTCACTTTTTTTTTACGTATAATTAAACAAAGGATGGTATACCTAAGCTTAGCGGAGACGAGCAGCGAAGGTTACTGTCTTGCATGAGGCAGTGGAGAAGCTGGACAGCAGCGACTCAAATCTAGGTCAAGTACACATTTTTTTCACTGACCAAGGAGTTTATAAGCATCGTGAGGCTTCACGTGTGATGTCAGGCGTAAGGGATGATGAACTTAGGGTTTTCGAGCAGCACGGGGAGGACGATAGGAACAAGTGCAAGCTCAAATTCTGACTTGGCTTGCGTGCGCGAGGAAGATGGCGGAGGCGTTCAATGCTGGTGGTTTGCTGCTTCGATGTGTTTTTTTTTCTTAGAAAATCGTTGTCTTGATTCATCAGAGAAAATAGAAAAACATGGGTCGAGCGCGGATGCTGGAGCCGATCGAAGATGAACGCTGGCGAAATTTCGATGTGGGCTTCCCTTTTTGCTTCCAGGTCGCACCGGCTAGGGTTAAATCAAAGAAAGAAGAAGGGAGAAAAGGGGTCGGCTGGTGAGGAGGGATTCGCGTCGATGGGGTTTGCCAGAGGCGGCATGCAATGGAGGCAACGATGGGATTTGGTTTTTTTTTTCTCTTCTGCCATTTCGATTTGAGGAAGAATGATTAAAGGGAAAAACAAACTGGAAAGGTACAGAAAAGGGAAAGAGGTCGGTTTGTAAAGAAAGGGAGAGAGACGCGTGGTATCTGTGTAATAAAATTTGAACGCGTGTACTAATTTCACTGATGTCTCTGCAACGTGTTAATACAAATGTTTTTTTAGTTCTGTTTATTTATTTAGAGATGGAAACGTTTACCCAGGAAAATCGAAATACATGAACAAACGATGGGAAAAAGATACACCAACAAATATTAAATGTAAGTTATTATCTACATTATATTTTTTTTTCAAGACTACAAGTTCAAGCGTTCAAATACATGTTCACAATGTAATTTCAAGATTTTAAGTTTCAAATTCGAACTTTAAATTATGAACGTTCACTTAAGACCTTAACTCTTTAAATAAATTTTATATTTAAATATGTCAAAATTACTGGTTCGTTACATTTTACATAACAAAAATAGTTGTGTGTTGAAAGAAATATAGATTCATGTGTTGAATAGAATATATATTCATTTGTGGAATAGAATAAAGAAGTTTTTTGAAAAATATAAAGCCGTGTTGATTAGAGACGTGCTATTTTGACGTGAACAATATTTATATCGATTTTATTCGTTTTATAATGAGTATTAAAAAGTAATTTCAAAATTTAATATTTTGAAATGAAATTCAAATTAAATTAGATTAAAATTCAAATTGAAATTTTATTGAATCAATTTGAAATGAATTCGAATCGAATAGAAAATGAATTCGATTCGAATTGAATAGAAAGTGAATTTGAATTCGAATTGAATAGAAATGAATTCAAATTGAATTAAACTGAAATTGAATTAAAAACGAATTGAAATCGTTTTGAATGAAATTTAAAACGAACTGAAATTGAATTGAAATCATATTTGAAATGAATTCGAATCGAATAGAAAATGAATTCGATTCGAATTGAATAGAAAGTGAATTTGAATTCAAATCAATTAGAAATGAATTCAAATTGAGTTAAAAACGAATGGAAATCGTTTTGAATGAAATTTAAAACGAATTGAAATCAATTTGAAATGAATTTGAATTGAAGTGAATGGAAGGTAAATTCAAATTGAATTGAATTAAAACGAATTAGAATTTGAATAGAATTGAAACGAATTTGAATTCGAATTAAATAAAATTGAAATGAATTCGAATTGAATTGAAATCAAATCGATTTGAAATTGAATGTAGCGTTGAAATGGTTTTGAAAACAAATTTAAAACGATTTAGAAAATACGTTTTAAAAGTAAACCGATGAAATATATATAATATATATATATATATTATATATATAATGGCCTGAATAGAATGGGCCGCGCCGCGGCAGTTCGTGAATTTCGACCATTGACTTCGAATTGACGTTGCGGGAGATCCGACCATCGGATTCTCCTAAAACTAGAACCGTTGGTTTTGTATCGAAAAGAGCTTTCCAATGAATATTAGAAATTTGAAATCTAACTGTTGGATTTGGAATTATGTCCAAATCAAATTCGAAAAAGGTCGCTGTAAGTGCAGTTCGATGGCCGTGGATGGAAATCGACTGTACGGGCCTTGATAAAATTATTAAAAATATTCATAATTTGTGTAAAATCATAATTTGTGTATTGGAAAGAACTGGGATTAAAAACTCCACATTTGAAATGATAAAAATAGATTTTTATCGAAATGAACTAGTTTTGAACTAGAATTAAAATCAATTTATTTTTGAAATAAATAAATTGAATTTGAAAGTGATTTTAAAAATAATCAAAATTCCCAATACGTGAATTGAACTGGAGTTGAATCGAAATTATCTTCAGAATATTTCGATGTTGGATTTCGTGACTATACAAATACTGTTATGGGGATTTGAAAGATATATTTTATATCGTTATTTCCAATACGATATTTGTTGGTTTCAGAATTTGATATTGAATATAAGCCGGTATATTTTCTATTCAGAGCCTTGTATTTAATATCAAATGTGATTTGGGTTTATCGTGAATCGTGTTTTAGATGACATTGGTTCTTTAACCCATTTAAAGGCAAGATGTTGATTTTTGAAAGGATTAAAACTAAGCGAAGTTTTAATGAATCTTTAATTAGATTAAAATGTGAATTGATAATTTAAATTATCAAATCTGAAAAGTGATCGAGAGTGGAGTATCACCCGTTTTGCTCCAAAGCGATAGTTAAATCTTTAATTAGTTTTGAACGTGAAATGGTAATTAATTTTACCGATAACACCGTGGTGTTAGATATGGAGTATTACCAGTTTTTCTCCATGGTATATATAAGTTGGGATTGGGAAATGAAATAAATAATTACTTCGGTGTGCTTCGCTAATCCCGACTAGTTTGAAATGATATCCAAAGGAAGATTATAGAATAAATTTAGAAGAATTTATCTTGGATAAAATTAATGGGAACCTTTCCCTAAGAATGTGATTTCGTGAATAAAAGGATATTGTGAATTGGAATGAGGCATTTGTTGTGTTTGTGTAACATTTGTTTATTATATACGTGGGTTATTCAGAAAGGCCGGGTTATACCCATTCTGAATAACCGATTCGACGAGATGTCGAAGATGAAGACGGTGGATGAAGACCGGAAGTCTTCACATCGTTTGGGTGATTACTGATGATCTTGATTGGGCTGTACACCCAAGATGAGGGAAACAGTTGGTGATCGTCTAGACGTACTTGGAGATGGATGGATATGCGAGGAAAGTGCCTCTGGTTTCGATCAGACCCAGAACGAACTTGTAAATGGATTGTGTGTCTGACATTGGATTTTATTCTGTGTTGATTGATCTCTATTAAATATACATCTGTTTGGCGGCGGAGAATTTATTCTCTTGCTTAACGCCCTTCTCTGAGACGTACGAGCTCAGAGGTTGTATATCGATGGACATCAGTCGCATGGAGTGAATTGCCAGTGTGGCACACGTAAGTGGCAATTGATCAAGGCTTCTATTGAAAAGCAAAGTCTTGTGGTTGATGATCAAAGCACGGCCTGTGTGGCATAGCTTTGTGTATAGCATGAATTCGCGAGCCTCACACCTCGGTATGAGTTAAAAACGGGATACGGGCCAAAGGAGTGCACGATGTTTCTTTCTAGCAAGGGTGGTGTCAGTGACATACCATCCCTGACATTTATATACTTTTAACCTGTGTGGTTGTTGGATATGAGGCGCCTCGGATATCGGTCTGTAAGGACCGGGAAACGTGTGTTCAGGAATAACTAATCCTCAAAAGTAAGAGAGGACCGGCCTTGGAGGTTCCAAAGGATCAGAGTGGGGTCCTGAGGCATTGCTAGAGTGTCTCGAACGCGGAGAGGAGCTTGCCCCTTGCCATGACTCATGATGGAATCCAATTTCCAATACGTGATATAGCAGTTTTAATTGTAGAACTAGTAGGCGACATGATAGATGGTACCCATGCCGCCTATGGTTGATATTTATGATTTGAATTGTTTTGACACTATACACTTATAATAGTATCAAATGATTTGTTTTAAGCGTACCAAGCATGTTTGGCTATTATAAGGGAAAACCCTATCCTCCGGCTTGCGTTGCATTATGTGATGGGACCTGGGTCTTATAATAGCTTCGTTTTTCCAAAAAGCATTGCGCTGTTTTGTTATGTGCACTAGTGTTCTTGGGAGGAAACCCGTTCCGTGTTATACGGCGTGGTCTCTTGAATTACTATCTTTAAAATAAAGTTTTAAATAACTGTTTTAGTTCTCACACCAGTCCCATGACTGACCTGGAGTTTATTGTTTTAACCTAAACTCTGGGTGCCCCTATTTTCCACACGGACATCTAGTAGTTTTGGTTTTGCAGATTTATATTCACAGGGTCCTGATTTACAGCTGGAACGATGCTCGGAAAGCTCTGTATCCGTGTATCACTTTCAGTTGTGCTTTTGTATATTTTTCCGCTGCTATGTAATTTATTGTAATCTCTGATATTTGTCGAATGTAATTTATTCATTTATACTCTGTATATTCTTGTATCTGATGGAATTGTTGTAATAACAATGAAATGTTCTTCCATCTGCGTTTCAATTTGTCCTGTTCTCAAAACGATCAGGGGTTTCGAACGGTCTTAGTCGGTTTAACGATCGATTCGGATCGAGCGAAATTCCTTGCCGTTACAAGATTATTCATTTCATACGGGGTTTAAGAACAGTGTTATTTAAGACACTGTTCACGACAAACCCAAAATCCAGTTTATTTAATTTAACTTCAATTAAATATTAGCAAATGGGAAAACTTCATTAAATCTAAATTTAATGATTGATCCTAGTTAATAACTAGTTCATTTCAATAAAAATATATTTTTCTAAAATATATTCTTTTTCTAAAATATTCTTTTTCTAAGATATTTTCTAAAATATTCTTTTTCTAGAATATTCTTTATTGGAATGTGACTCAATCAACAACCATATATTGCATGTAATCAATAATCATGATACATAATTATCAAACATCCAAATAACAACCAGAGTGAATTCTACAAAAAAATATTGAGATTAGTGTCTGTGAAATATCATCCCAATACCCGTGTGGGGTTTCATCCAACAAACAAATAATAAATTATTTGTGCACTTGGGCGATGTGTGAAAATTATCGTCCCAATCACATAAACAAGTCGGATGACTTGTAGATGGAAGTGTAATATTTGGTTTGAATATACTAACATTATATTTAACACATCAAACATTTCAACATCACAGACATATATTTCAATTCTTTTTATTGTGAACAAATGACAATAAATATCTAGTCTTTTAATTCAATTCTTTTTATTTTTGACAAATGACAATAAAAATCTAAAATTTCAATTCCAGTGACAAATGGCAATAAAATGTCATTTATTCTAATGGCACAATTTACAACAAAGTGTTCTTTTAAATCTAGTGTCACATTTATAATTAACATGCATGTCATTTAATAATTAACATAAATGACATCATATAATTAACATATATGTCATTGTTGTTTGCATACAAATTCTAATGTATGCATTTACATTAGAATGATATGTTCCTTTTGAATTTAATCCTAATGTATACATTTGCATTAAAAAGGTATTTTCATTATGCATATAAATCCTAATGTATGCATCTGCATTAAAATAATATTTCCTCTTTTATATATAAATTCTGATGTATACATTTACATTAAAATGACATTTTTGTTTAATCCCTTTTAAACGAACAAAAATGTAAATCTTTGTCTAATCCCTTTTAAATAAACCATAATGTAAATTTTTGTCTAATTCTTTTAAATATACAAAAATGTATATTTTTATCTAATTTTTTTAAATATACAAAAATGTATATTTTTATCCAATCCTTCTAAATGACCCACAATGTATATTTTGGTGTAATCCTTTCTAATTACCAAAAATGTTTATTTTGGTCTTATCATTTTTAATTACCAAAAATGAATATTTTTATTTCATTCTTTTTAAGTGACAAAAATGTCTATTTTTGTCTGATTCTTTTAATGTAAAAAAAATGATTATCTTGTCTAATTCTTTGATGTAAACAAAAATGTCTATTTTTGTTTAACTCTTTTTAAGGAGCAAAAGGATTATTTTTAACTACTTCTTTTTAATATACAAAAATGTACCTTTTTTTCTAATTCTTTTTAATATGTCAAAATGAATGTTTTTAATTCATTCTTCATAAAGTGACCAAAATGAATGTATTTACTTCATTCTTTTCAAAGTGTCAAAGTGAATGTTTTTATTTGTTAAACATGACATTTTCCCTATTTCATTCCTTTACATTAAAGATGTGCATAAGAATACAATCCTCTTTATATTGCATATAAATATAGTCTTTTTGGTATTACATAAAAATGTAATCTTTTTCATCGTATAAAAATGTAATATTTCATAAAAGAATGTAAACTATTTTGTTTCCTAAAAATGTAAACTTTTTACGTCACATAAAAATGTAAAAAATTTCTATTCTTTTATTACATTATATAAGAATGTAATCCTTTCTTTAATCCTTTTTAATTGATCAAAATGTAATCTCTCTTCTTAATGGACAAAAATGTATTTTTGGTTAAACTCTTTTTAATGACCCAAAAATGATTATTTTGGTTAAAATCTTTTATTTATGACCAAAAATAAATGTTTTTGTTTCATTCCTTATAAATGACAAAATGTGTATTTTTACTTCGTTCTTTTCTAGTGCGACAAAAATATCTCTTTTTGATGTAAACAAAAATGATAATTTCAATTTAACAAAAATGTGATAATTTGTTTGATCCTTTTAATGTAAACTGAATGTGATGATCTTGTCTAATCCTTTTAATTTAAACAAAATATTAATTTTGTATAATCCTTTTTATGTAAACCAAATGACTATTTTGTCTAACCTTTTTTTTATAAACAAAAATGTTTCTTTTATCATTTATCATTTCTAAACAAAAATGTTTCTTCTATTAACTAATCAAGTTTTGACAATCAATATGACATGTTTATGTTAACATAAAAAGGTATATGTATTCACAGATTTCTAATCTCATTTAGCAAAATAAAGATGCTAACTTTATTTCAAACATGGAATATATGTTTTCATCTATTTCATAACAGACATGATGTATATATATTTAATTTATCAATTCCCTAATTAACAAAATTGTTAATTTCAACAATTTAACAAACATACTACTAATAGATCAAACCAGCCCAAACTTGGTTATGATTATCGAATATTAATTATATTATAAAAAAATATGATTTCTCACCTTGATTTGAAGCGGATCTAAAATTATAACAAGTTCAGATTTTGTTCTACTCAGTTTAGAAGCATAGATCTTACTGAGGCAATTCCAACGCAATCAGTTTCCTGTCATTCCGTTCTGATTTGAAGAAGTTATGATCATTTATATTCTGGATTACAAAATAAAAATAATTAAGATAATAATTTAAACTTTAATTACATTCTTAGGCCTCTAATCCTTCTTCCTCTTCTTCGTTAACAACAGGAACCCATAAACCCAAACTTCGATTATTAGGTTTCCAAATCGCAGCCACCATAGGACACCGGAACACGATCGGCCTTCACCACCTCCACCGCCTTGGAGCCCTCCCCGTGCGCTGCCGACATGGGCCAACTCGCACGCATCTTGAGGGAGAAAAAGGGGTTCGAACGTGCCACCTCCCTTGCCGGAATTCCACCTCCACGTCGTCCTGAAACCGATCACCACCCTATAGAAATGGAGCTGGAGAAGATCTCAACTATTTGGCTTTGGATCCATTGATTAATTCGAAGAGGGATAGGAGATATTAAGGATTGAATTTAGAGCATCTTCGGCCATTGGTTTCATGTATATGGCAGCTGTACATGTTAGTGGATTAGGGATTTGGGAAAAAGGACAAAAGCATTTCTATAATACTTTATTTCTAATTTTATAATTAAACCCATACATTCTTATTCCTTAATATAATTGGAATATTTTTGAATCGTCCAAATTTAACATTTACATCTTTCCAATTAAATAGTGTGTATATTTGCTTTAATATAAAGCTATTATGTACCAACTTATATACTCAAGAATGTATTCCATATTTAAATAAATTTTATCTATAGTAGATTAAGACCATATTTCGACTCATATAATTTTCTTTTTATTAAAAGTTATGAAACTAAAATAGGAAATCATATCAATTTTAATTATCTATCTTTTTGTAACATTTTTTTTTATTATTATTAGCAAAGAAATTCAGTAAGCCAATTATTTGGCGAGTATGTATATCAACCATTTTCAGCATGTAACCAACAAGGCAATTACAAATTTGACAATGGGGCAAAGTTTTGTTTTTATTACAGAAACCATGCATGTGTATTACGAATAAATACGTTTTATGTTTTAATTGTGTTTTTATAAATGTTTCCTTAAATCCCTTTTTGATTACATGCTATAATGACACATTTATTCTATTTTTTTTATTATTCAAATTTCAAAAGTAGATGACAATGAAAGAGAGAGAGAGAGAGGATAAAATGGAAAGAATTAATGTTAGATTAATGCTATTTGTTTATGAACATATAGTCTACATTTTGAATTTCTAAAAGTTAAATTTGAATTGACAGGGGAAATATTTAAGAGGACAGCCAAAGATATTTACATATATATATATATATAATATATATATATATATTGTCAGAATTTATTTCATTTATAACCTACACATTATTTTCAATCAATGAATTAATAAATGTCACTAAAGTTCCTAAGACATTTTTAATGATAACATATTTGTCAGTCAAGCATCCTATTTTTAATGAATCATGCATATTACATATTGCACATTTACAATAAAAATATAATCTTTTATTTTAAGCTTCTTTACATTAAACAAATGTTGCATAAGAATATAATCTTTTTATATTACAAAGAAAAAAAATGTAATCCTTTTTCCCTTGTAAAGAAAACGTGATCTTTTTATTAGCAAAGAAAATGATATCTTTCTATTGTAAAGAAAATGTAATCTTTTCTATATTACCGAAAAATGTAAATTTTTATGTTACATCATTTAAACAAGCTATGAATCATTTTATTGAATCATTATTACATAAAAATGTGAATTTTTATGTTATAACAACTTTCCTATTTAAACAAATGTTCATTTTTCCTATTTCCTTCTTTACAATAAAAATGCAAACTTTTTATTGTTTAACCTTCCTATTAATAATATATATATATATTTTAAATTTCTAAATTCTGATGCATTTTCTATTTAAAATTTCTTAAAATAAAATTTTAAATTGGTTCTGATTTTTCGGGTTTTTACAACTTGGTCGTCGAAGAAGCCGCGCAACAAGATTTGTAAATTACTCCCGAATTGGCAGTGTGAAGATAGCCTTTAAAGATTATTGGCAAAGAAACTAAAGAGCTGAGGAACAAAAAGGTTCACTTAGTCAATGTATAATGGAGTGGAGATCCACGAGACTGTACTTGGGAAACAGAGGAGAGTATTAAGAAAGCCTATCCCAATTGCAGGGTGGATATCTCTGATTAACTCTGGTGTAAGGTACATTCATCATATTATGCATTTCCATTTTGTTTTCTACCTTGCTGTTGCTTCCTTTTCATGGATGTAAAATTTTAATTATATAGTCTGAATGATTTTAAAAGAGTATATGAATTAATTAGTATATTTTTGAAATAGTTAATCAATAAATTATTTGTTGTTTGTGTTGTGTGATTATGAATTTGATTAATCAAATTATTGGAATGATAGTTAATCTAATCCATAAGAGAATGAATGGTAAATTTATTCGAATGAATCAAGTATCTAACTGATTTGAAAATTGATTGGAATTCATGCATGTACATTATATATGTTTGAAAAGGTAAATGGATTTGTTGTTGAGTAAAGAATTTATTTGCGTGCCCGACAAATAGGTAAACCTTAATGAGTTGGATGCGCAGTTTTATTATTATATCAACTCCTGTGAATGCCATTGGATGCGGAGTGCTAGTTATTCTATGTGAAATAATAAACGCCGCCATAGGATAGTAACAATCAATTTTGGACTACACTACATGGCATACTTCTTGATGATAACCTACTCTATCATATACCATATAAGCATTTGGAGCTTGTGTGACAAGGCTGAAGATTTACCATACGAGCGAGAGGCTTGTATGGCGATGAATATATTACAGGTTGAACCGAAGACTGATATGGACTATATAAAATGTAACGATAAATTTTCAGATTAATAAAAACCCCACACGGGTCTGGAGAATACAATAAACACGTCTCTCTGGTCATTAAGGCACAAAAACCCTTTATAAGGTGATGAGAATTTATTCTTTGGAGTTATGATCTATACACACTCCCCTATGGACACCGGAATATATCACTATAAATATGTGTATGCTTTTTAGGATTTATTGGGTACATAAAACGGCTCAATAAATTTCCAAATCCCTCCCCGTACAAAGGAGGTTACGGCGAAATTTTTCGAAAATTTAGGGTGTTAGCCAATTTTTGAAGAATTAGAAAATTATTAGAAAGTGAAAAGTTGAAGAATGAAAGCCAGGATGAAAGTTGAGTTGGTTAGTTAAACAACTTTCAGCTTCGTTTTTCTTTTCGGGGAAGAAAATATTTTAAGTGGGGGAGATTGTAACAACCCGGAAAATCAGAACCAATTTAAAATTTTTAATTTGGCTATTTTAAAGGATTTTGAATATTTAAAATAAATTTTTTTAAATAATAACGACCAAAAATTTGTTTTGGTCGAAGTTATAGTGAATATATTTATTTTAATTATAAAACAAGGCCTAAAATGGCGCGGTAGTTTGAAAATTTGAATTCGAACTTTGACTGACTGTACAGGATGCAAAATAAAACGAATTTTAGTGAAACAAAAAATATTTAAATCTGTTTATAAATATCTTTCTAGCGAATCTGAAAAATCGAAATTTCATAGCGGGAATCTAAAGTTATGGCCAAATGAATTTTCAGAAAGGTCGCTTTGGAGTTTATATAGCCTTTGAAAATAGACATTTTGCAAACGACCTACGTTTTCGATGAAACCACTTTTGTTGGATCCGGGATGTCGAATTATTGCTAGATTTCAAATTCCATATTTTTGGAGTTAATATGTGAGCGTGGCAAAGGAAAATGTGTTGGTAAATTTCAGTCAATTTGGATCGACCAGAAAATGGACATTTGTCAAATGGTCTCCAAATTCGACGAAATCAGTTTTGTTGGGACCGTATCGTCTAAACATAGCAAGATCTATTTTTCTAGAATTTTTGGGATCAGTATGTAGCCCCGGCAAATTAAAATGTACGTTCAAATCCATATTTGAATGTTTTATATTTTAATTTGAAGAAAAACTGACTAGAACAGTCGAATGGGCCAACGAAACGTATTCCATTGTGTTTGGAATGGGGGTGTTTAGCTAGGGGCGACAGTCGTTCGGTTTAATTTGGAGTTCGTAAGGAGAAAGGGGTATTTTTGGATTTTAAAATAAATATAAAAGGGCCGGGCCAATCAGAATTCACCATTTTTTTCTCTCTCCTCGATCCCTTTGAATCACGAGCGACAGAAAAGCTTTCTTCTCTTCCCAACCCGATTCCTCTCAAACCACTCCACGAATTCAAGTTCCCTGGTTAAGCTTTTTGTAGATCTCTCCATTCTCTTTAAATCCATATAGGGAATGTAATTTATCTCTCAGTATTTTGTGAAAACCACCACCTCGAAGTCGCCGACTTCAAAGCGCCGCTGCCGTCGACTGTGACCACCGAAGTGGGTCCCTCCACTACACACAGGAGCGCGGCTCCTTCCCCTTCGACGCTTCAAAGCCTGATCGACAAATCACTACACGGATTGTAAGATTTTTGCAAACCTAGTTTTCAACGAATAGGCTGAGGTATGGTTTTTATTTATTTTAACTGTTTTCGACAAACAAAAGCATTGCAAACTAATAAAAATCATATCTTTTTGCCTCAAAATCCGGTGAAACAAGAGACATTTTAGAATAGGCTGAGGTGTGGACGCCTTCTACATTTTAGAAGAGACTGGAGAATTTTTGGAGCTTCCTACAATTTTTTAAGGAGTGGAACCCAATGTGAGATTTCTAAATTATAAACGATATGGAATGGCTATGTATAAATTATATAATCGATGTATAAGTTATATAAGCATTGTACACCTTATGTATAAACGTTTAAATAAATTATATGTGCGATGTATAAGTTATATATGCGTTGTAAAAATCATATGTGCGTTGAATGGAATTGAAATGATATTGAAATGAAATCGAAATATATTTATATACGTATATCTATATATATACCCCCTTCGTCCACATACTATAGACGATATATATTGGTTGTGATTGTTTGGATTTTGATTGACGTGATATTTGGTGAATATTACGAATGGTTGTTGGTTGATGTGATTGATTGTGGTTGAAACCCAATAGGATTAGTTTATGGGAAAATTCGTCTGCGTACGAACTAGATATTGAAATCCCCCTTGTTAAAAGTTGCGAGGCTTTAAGGTAGAGCGAGGAGCCATACTCGGGACAGTGCCGGTTTTAACTACCCTACCGTTATGCTGCCGAAATTTTCTGAAATATTCTTGTGTTTGATTTATATTCATGTATTGAAATATATTCATGTGTTGGAAAAATATTCATATGACGAATAAAATGTTTGAAAGATAAAAATCACATTTTTATAATATATATGAATCGCTAAAAATATTCATTTTTGAAATAAATTGTTTTAACAATAAAAATCACGTTTTTGTAATATATATGAATCACTAAAAATATTCATTTTTGAAATAAATTGTTTCAACAACAAAAATCACATTTTTTATAATATTTATGAATCGCTAAAAATATTCATTTTTGAAAAAAATTGTTTTAACAATAGAAATCACTTTTTTATAATATATGTGAATCGCTAAAAATATTCATTTTTGAAATAAATTGTTTTAACAATAAAAATCACATTTTTTATAATATATATGAATCGCTAAAAATATCCATGTTTGAAATAAATTGTTTTGATGATAAAAATTACATTTTTATTATATACATGAAGTGTTAAAAATTGTCATGTGTTGAAATAAATATTTGTTAGACAAAAATATTATTTTTATCACATATATGAAATGAAAATGGTTTGGAAATCGAAGAACGGATTATATATATATATATATATATATATATATATATATATATATATATTAAATTAAATCGAAAACGATGCTGCAGTTTGTATTTTGAAATCGTAACTTCAAACGAATATTGCGGGAGATCCGACCGTCGGATTTTCCCGAAACTGAAACCATTGGGTTCGCTTTGAAAGTATCTTTCCAACGATATCAACTTTGCGAAGATCCAGCAGTTAGATTGTGTGAAATGTTTAATTCAAATCTGAATGAAAGCTGCGCCAGAATGGATTATATTTATATATATATAATTAAAATAAATCAAATAACGACGCCGTAGTTCGTATTTAGAAATCGTAACTTCAACCGATTGTACCGGGAGATCCGACCGTTGGATTTTCCAAAAATTGGAACCGTTGGGTCCTCTTTGAAAAGATCTTTCAAATGTTATAAAATTTGTAAAGATCCAATGGTCAGATTTTCAAATATGTGTAAATCAAATCTGAAGAAAAACAGCGCCACAGCCGCGTTATGGCCTGAAGCGTCGTTTGAATAAATTGGCTATTTGTTAAAATAAATAAAAATAGCGATAAATCTTTATAAAATATTATAAACGATATGGAATGGAAATAAACTGGATTTACTCGGTTTATTGGAAATTTGATGGTTGAATGTGTTTGACATGAAAATTGCATTAATGAACTGAATTATGGATGTCTAATAATTTAAATAGAAATTAAATTGATTTGAATTCTAAATATACGTGAATTATTTGAAAAGGCCGAGTTAATTCTCATTTCAAATAATGGATCGACGGTTAAAAGTCGAAGATATGAAGACGGTGCAAGACCGATGAACTTCACATCGATTGGATGACTACTGATGCCTTTGATGAGAGTTGCTGCCCTGAAGGGGTTACAAAGGTGGTTGTCCGGACGTACTTGTTGATCGTTCGGATGTGCGAGGACCTCTCTCCTGTATTGGACATACGGGAGAGGAATAAGGTGCCTCCGGTTTCGTTCAGACCCAGAAGGGTCTTGTAAAGGGATGTGTGTCTGACGTTGTAACTTGACAACGTCGCATGCAGAGATGCTATGATCAAATCTTTTGTTGAAAAGCAGAGCTTTGTGGTTGATGATCAAAGCACGACTTTAAATAGCATAACTTTGTGTATAGCGTTGATTCGCGAGCCTCACACCCCGGTATGAGCCAAAAACAGGAGAGGACATCAGGGAGGACATGTGTTTCCTTCTAGCTAGGAGTGGTGTTTTGGGTTTTACACGCGCGGACATTTTACTTATGTGGATGATGGATAGAGAGGCGCCTTGGTTATTTCGGTCTCTGCTGAGTCGATGGATGGTCTTTATACAGACCAGTTTGACGCCCTAGAGGGCGGGGAAATGCAGTGTTCAGGCATTTTAATCCACTTTGTGTGGACTGACCCTGACGATCCAAGGTGCAGTTGCGGCTGTTCCTGAGACACGGGCAAGAGTGTCTCGAAGCGATAAGGGCGATCCCTTGCCTTGGTTCATGACGAAAATCCAATTTCCAAATACGACATAGTGCAGTTTTGATTGTAAACCTATATATGGCAACATGATATGTGGTACCCATGCCGTCTATGATTGATACTTATGATTGAAATTGTTTTTGAAACATATAAACACTAGTAATAACATCAAATGCTTTTGTTTTATTCGTAACAAGCATATTTTGGCCATTATAAGGTAAAACTCTATCCTCCGGTTTGCGTTGCATTGTGTGATGGGAACTGAGTCTTATAATGGCTGCATTTTTGTAAAAAGCATTGCGATGTTTAAATGATTTACTTGTTTTAAACACTGGCTATCCAATGGAGAAAACCCGTTCCACATTAGTGGCGTGGTCCTGTTATTGGCCTTATTATAAAATAAGTCAAGTAGATTTCTCATACCAGTCCCATGACTGACTCGTAGTTTGTTTCACTTGCAAACTCGAGTGCCCCTATTTCTACACGGGCAACCTTGTATTCAGGGTTTAGCAGGCTCTATCTGGATAGCTATGGGGCTGAAGATGGATTCTATCACTTCTTTCTTTTTATGCTGTTCAGCTCCTGTTGTACATATTATGTTTTTATTCCGTTGTAGACATTTTATGTAAAGTTGAACTGTATTTTGTACTAAGTGTGATATTGTATGCTGTGTAACTCTGATGATTATTATTTCTAGTATATTTTTTATGTACATTATCTGGTGTATTTATATATTTCTGTTCTGCTGCTACTTGTTAATGTGTTATATTCCAAAGATTACCCTTGCCACCGGGGAACGGGGGTTTGGGGTCATCACATTAAATTTCATTCTGGCTTAAGTTCTTCAACTTTTCAGTTTCTAAGAACTTTCTAATTTCTCAAAAATTTGGTTAACACCCTAAAGTTTCGAAAAATTTCTCCATAACGTCCTTTGTACGGGCAGATCGGTAATACTACAACTTGCCTCACAAGGCCCTCATCAATTAAAAAGAAAAAGCCAAGCGGCTTGCCAATCGGCTCATAAAATCATCAAACCCAATGAATATAGTAAACATGTACCTATTTGTCGGGCATACAATTTTATTCCTCCTCTTAGCTTTCATGCTATGACAAGTTCACACATATATATGTACATGTATGCAATCCCAAACAATTTCCAATTCAGTTCAATATTTGATTCTATTTGGCTTAATTTATCATTCATTCTCATGTTGGTTAAATTAATTATCATACCAATATTTTTATTAGTTATACTAATAATCAGACATCACAACCAGCAATCAATTTGTTGATGAAATTTTCAAACATATACCTTTCTATATATACTTAAAAATCTATTTTTAGTGCCAAATCGCAAACAAAAACTTCTAGCTAAGTTTTGGTTCTCACACCAGTCAATTGGAAATATATAAATATCCCACTTTCGAAACACGAAAATAACGCTGATGATGGGGCCCCATCATCAGAATCATCCCCGATCGACTAGAGTGTGATTCTATATCTATCTAGTATATTTGAGACTTCGAATATACATTCATGATGCGTATATGCAAAATCTTCATATACTCGATTGTCCAAAATCAATATAAAATAAAATACGCAAATACGTATAATAAGATATAATTTTCAAACTAAATTCTTATTTTTTCTTTCAGAAATAGCACTCTTCAAACTCATTCTAGGGTATTACTAACCTTATCTCTAACGAGTTATTCTTATAGGATGTTACTAATCCTATCTCTGATGAATTCTTTTGTTCGGTTCTAACATATCTTGTTCTCCGGGCTTTGTAAACCGAAGTTATGATACCAACTGTAACGATCCAAAATTCCCCGATCTCCGAAGAGACGGAGGAGCCCGGATTGTTTTGAGAACATGACGCATCAGACACAAACAATAGAACATTTAATTGCTATTACAACAATTATATATGAGTCAAGAATAAATCAGAGTATGAATAAATAATATACAACGGAAAATTTCAAAGAAATAAATTACAAAGCAGCAGAAAATAATACATGAGTAAAATTGTGGAGAGGATATACATTAACTAATACAACTGAATAAAATATACGGATACAAAGATTTCAGAATATAGCTCCAGTTGTAATCTAGGATCCTATGAAAAGAAATATCTGCGAAAACCAAAACTACTAGCTGGCCATGTAGAAAATATGGGCACCCAGAGTTTAGGTTAAAACAATAAACTCTAAGTAAGTCATGGGACTGGTGTGAGAACTAAAACAGTTATTAAATCTTTACTTTAAAAGTGGGGAAATCATGGGACCATGCCATATAACACGGAACGGATTTACTCCAAATGAATCTCATTTCAAAAATAAAACAACGCAATGCTTTTTGAAAAATGAAGCTATTATAAAACTTGGGTCCCATCACACAATGCAACGCAAGCCGGAGGATAGAGTTTAACCATGTAATAGCCAAACATGCTTGATAAGCTTAAAACAAAATATTTTGATATTACTATAAGTGCATAGTATCAAAATCAACTTCAAATATAAATGTATCAATCATAGACGACATGAGTGTCCCATGCCACTATGCCGCCATATAGGTTTACAACTAAAACCGAAAACTCATGTATTGGAAATTGGATTTCCATCATTAGTCAAGGCTAGCGATGGATCCTTCCAATTCGAAACACTAGCAAATGTCTCAGAATTACACACTTTGGGAAACCCTTGGTTCTTGCAGGGCCGGTCCACACTTACTTTAGTGGATTAATTATTCCTGAACACGCGTTTCCCAGTCCTATCGGACCTATCTCTGAGCCACTAGGGACCCATATCTGAGGCGTCTCATTCCATCATCCACATAAGTAAAAATGTCTGCGCTCCATACTATGACACCACTTCTAGCTAGAAAGAAAAGTCTTGCACTCCCTGCGTCCCTGATCCCGTTTTAGACTCATACCGCGGTGTGAGGCTCGCGAATTAAAGTTATACACAAAGCTATGTTATTTAAAGCCATGCTTTGATCGTCAACCACAAGACACTGCTTTTCAACAAAAGCCTAGATCATTTGCATCTTAGCATGCCACATTGGCAATTCATGCCATACAACTAATGTCTATCAATATATAACCTCTAAGCTGGTACATCTCAGAGAAGGGGGTTAAGCAAGAGAATAAATTCTCCACCACCAAATAGATATATATTTAATAGAAATCAATCAACATAGAATGAAATCCAATGTCAGACACACATCCATTTACAAGTCCGTTCTGGGTCTGAACGAAACCGGGGCACCTTATTCCTCGTCCCATATGTCCAATACAGGAGAGAGGTCCTCTCATATTCGGTCGATCTCCAAGTACGTTTGGACGATCACTACTTATTACTTTGTCTTGGGTGTACAGCCCAATCAAGACATCAGTAATCATCCAAACGATGTGAAGATCTTCGGTCTTCCACCACCGTCTTCATCGTTGACTTTTAGTCATCGTATTAATTATTCTGAATGGGTTAAACCCGGTCTTTCCGAATAACTCGTGTATTTTGTAATCAATAATCAAGTGATATAAAAACACATCATATGCCTCATTCCAATTCAAAATATTCTTTTATTCAAATATTCACATCATTAAGAAAAGTTTCCCATTAATTTTATCAAAGATAAATTCTTTTTAATTTATTCTTTAATCTTCCTTTGGATATCAATTTCAAAAGATTTTATTAACTAGTCGGGATTTTCGTGCCTTACCAAATTAATCATTTATTTTATCTTTCCAATCCCAACATATTCATCCCATTGAGCAAAACTGATAGTACTCCATATCTAACACCCACAGTGTTATCGATAAATTTAATTACCATTTCATGTTCAAATCTAATTAAAGATTTAATGATCGCCTGGAGTAAAACTGGAGGTACTCCATTCTCGATCATTCCATGAATTCGATAAATTTAATTATCACATTCTCATTACAATCTAATTAAAGATTCATTAAAACTCTAGTTTAGTTTTAATCTCAAAAATCATTACTTTATGATTATTCAAATTTTAGGGAAATTAATCCTGTCTTAACTGAGTTAAAGAACCAATATCATTTAAAACACAGTTCACGATAAACCCAAATCATCTTCCATCAAAATGAAATCTTCACGGAAAATAAATCAATATATAATCGATATAAATTTTCATATCAAACTAATACTATAAACGGAATAACGACAAGGCTCGTCATAGAATCTCATTTCGATTATTACCAAACCGAATTTCATTCAATTCCGATTTAATATGTTAAATTGGAAAACTTTACCTTGGGAAATATCCATTAAATCTTAATAAAAAGATTTATAAATTCCAAATCATAACTTCACTATTAATTGGGTTAAAGACACCGTTCACAATAAACCTGAAATCCATTCCCATTTCAATTTGAATTAAATATTAATTAATTGCTAAACTTCTCTAAATCTTAATTAAAAGAATTACCCTTTTCTAAACTAGGTTTAAGAATAGTGTAATTTAAGACACCATTTGCGACAAACCCAAAATCCAATTTTATATTAAACACAAGGCTCTAAATAGAAATTATATCGGCTTATATTCAATATTAAATTCTGAAACTAACAAATATCATATTGGGAATAACGATATATATATATATATATATATCTTCCAAATTCCCCAACAATATCCGTATAATCACAGAATCCAATATTGAAATATTCCGAAGATTATTTCCATTCCAATTCATACATTGGAAAATACTGGTTATATCAAAACCATTTCAAATCAAATTTATTTATTTAAAAACATTGGATTGTTATTCTAGTTAATAACTTGTTCATTTCGATAAAAATATATTTTTATCTTTCCAAACTTGGAATTTTTCATCCAAAATCTTTCCAAATCAGTTATTAAGATTTTACATAATTTTTCTGTATTTTAAAAAAAAAAATTGGGCCCTTACAGTCGGTTTCCAATAACGACCGCCGAACTGCATTCATAGCGACCTTTTCTAAAATTGATTTGGACATATTTCCTAATCGAACCGTTAGATTTCAAATCTTTATATTCATTAGAAATCTCTTTTCGATACGAACCCAACGGCTCCAATTTTAGGAGAATCCGACGGTCGGATCTCGCGTTACGTCAATTTGAAGTTAATGGTTGAAATTCGCGAATGGTCGTGCGCGACGCGTTCTATTCAGGCCATTTAATATATATAATATATATATCATCGATTTCCATTCAAAACGTATTTTATAAATTCATTTTAAAATGATTTCAATTTTATTTTCAGTTTTAAATCAAAATTGAATATTCCTATATTTTCGTGTCCATCTAAAATTGGACATCAAAATCATATTTTGATTATTCACTGAACATTATTTTAAAATATTCATTATTTTAAAATATTCGTTATTTCTGAATTGGAATTCAATTCAATCATTTACCATATAATTTTAGTTATATGGATTTCATACATCACATGTACTCTACAGTAATGATAAATAATCATTCAACATTCAAACATCATCCAGAGTGCAATTTACAACTGTATAAGCGTTAAAATAAATAAATAGCGCTCATCACCGCCTGTCAACCCATCGATTGACATACAACTAAATATTGGGATTAGTGTATGTCAAATATCAGTCTAATACCCATGTGGGGTTGTCAAACAACAAAGTTGATTTTTATTTGTACGGTTGGGCGATGTGTAAAATTTATCATCCCAATCAAAATAAGTTAAATAGGTGTACATAAACAAACCGTCTGATTTGTAAATGAATATTTATTCTAATTTCTTTTCATGATAATCTTTATATAAATAATTTTATATACAACAATATCAATCAGTGACAATCCCAATCACAATCCAAACAAACAATCAACCATGGTTTGCAAAATAAAATAGTGTCAAGAGCTACTAAGCCCCATCTGCAACCTATGACATAATAACTGTAAAATAATTTGAGTGAGAGAGAGTTCTCATAGTCGATTTCTACTTCGTCATTCTTTATTGGACGGTTTGGGTTTAAATCTGCCCTAAATTCTAACAAGCTACAAATTGGATCCAGTTAGTCTTGTTGTGAAGCTCTCATCCCCACGATCACAAGGATCCTGTTTCATGCGATTTGGAGTTTGTATGGGAAAGACATGCTATTATAAAGATTAATGACATTTTAAAATTAATTAATATAATAATTAATTAAAATAAACAACCTTTCTTCCGCTAAATTACATAGCCGCGTTCAGAACAGTTCCTTCGATATTAGGGTTTGAATTTGCACGAAATCAGAGGCGATTGGCGATGATTAGCCGCTGCCACGACGTCGACCTTCGAAAGAGCTTCCTAACCCCCCCTCTTGATGAACTCGACGGTCACTACTAGCCGGAATTTTCCACGAAATGACGGAGTTCAGGTGAGCGGTCTGAGGAAAATGCTCAACGAAAATCGATCAAGCATATATGGATTTGAAGCTCTTGGAGAGCTCTTCGATTTACCCTCTATGAATTTCTGAAATTATTTACTAGTTTGAAAGATTTTTAAGGAGAAAGAATAGAGTGATTTCGTGCGTTAATTCAAAGTGGTAGCTCAGAATGATAGTGATTAAGGTTTTCTGGAAAATAGTTTATTTATATATTTATTTAATAATATTTTATTCAGAAATTACTTGTTTAATCATACGAACTCCGAATCAAACCCAACGACAGGCGCCCTTAGCTAAATACCCACATTCCGGACATAATGGAAAATTGGCTAAGCCAATTCTAATGTTTTGACTAGTTTTTGTTTAAATTAAAAAATAAATCAATATATATTTTGAATTCTGTATATTCATTTAAATTTTAAAATCGAATTTTCAAACCGCAGCGCTATTTCGAGTTCATTTTATAATTAAAATAAATTTACATGTTCTAACTTTGATATAAATAAATTTTAAATTATTATTATTTAAAATAAATCATTTTAAATATTCAAAATTCATTAAAATAGCTAAAATAAAAATTTTAAATTGGTTCAGAAATTCCAGGTTGTTACACGAGTGGATATTATAACTTAGGTTATAATAAACTAGTAAGGACATGAGATAACTGGTGAAATGAGATTAGTGGGACTTAATTTTAATTAAGTAATCAGTAAATGGGAAAACCGAAAACCAGTTGTTTATAATAAGTAGAGAAAAAGGGGAAGTTTATGAAATGTAAGAAATTGTATTTAATTATGAATTAAGTAATTTGTAAACTTGGAAGTATGAAATTTGCTGATAAGAATAACATGTTTAGGCTTGTCCTATGGATAACTGGGAATTAGAACTCAGGTTATAAGAAAACAAGGAAATTGGAATAACTTATGTTATGAGATAAATTGTACTTAATTGTAAATTAAGTTATTTGTAGGAACAAGAATCTGAAATCTACGGATTAGGACAACATAAGTTATGTTTATGGGAAGAGAAATTTATTGGTGGACCTTAGTTCAGAAAACTAAGTTAATAAGTAAACAACGATAAGTTGTGGTGACAATATAAAAAGGAATTATGATTAAATGAGAAAGAATGAGGAAAACTTATAAAATGAAATAAGTTATATTTAATAATAAATGATAAGTGACATGTTAATTAGAAAACATGTGAATTAGGAGATACTTAATAACATATTAAGTAGAACATGTTATTGTAACCTTGAAATCAAACAAGAATATAAAGGGAGTGTGGATTACAGACCTTGGATCACAATCTAGGAAATAACATGTTGTGGGCTTATTAATAAACTTAAATGGGTTAAGTTATATGACTTAAATTAATAAGCGAGAGAAACTTGGTAACTTGATTAAGAATTCAATATGAATGGGAATAACCAAGTTAAATTGAAACCTAATGAGGTAAGGCAAGCGCATAAAAGAATTTTTAGACATAGGGTCTAATAACATGTTAAAATGAGGCGCTTGGACCAGTCCTCACGTCTGAGGGTGAATAACCCAACGGGATAGATCACCATGGTGTCATGAGGCATGGGGAAGACACCAACTGGATGTTTAGAATATTTGTTAGGGGAAATTCATTTGGCTCTTGTAGCCTTTACTAGTTGTGGGAGGGGCCGAGGTGGGGCCATAGCCACCATGAAAACAGACCCTAGGAATATCTATATTTTGAGACTCTTAAAGTCGGGCCTGTATAGATATGGAAAAGCTCCCGACCGAGTTCTGCGTTTCTAGTGTAGCCCTACCACAGAATTCGGTGCACATTATGTGCAGTTAAGGCATCGAATACGATTGACGATATGTATGTCGGACAGTCTAGAAACATGCATGTCGGCTCTGCGTAGTGTATCGTAGACTTGAGGGCATTACTCTGGTATGAAATCTGATTGGATTGACGGTGGCAGTCTGTATGCTTACGTAGCGTAGTAGTGATAGATTTATGCAGAATGTAACATTGCAGATATCCGTACGTCACTCCGGCGTAGGATAAGGGACTACGTTCATTTCTATGGCATTACAGTGGAGACCGTGCGAGTGGGGTACAATGGTGTGTACCTCAGTATTGAGGGGTAGCTACATATATATTGTATTTGGTTAATCTACTGGGAAGTAAATGGGTACTACGTGTGCGTAAGCCTTGAGTGCTGTTAACCCAAGTAAACTAATAAATAAGGAAGTGTGATTGAACGGTATATGTAGGATTATCCAAAGTGTATAATTTAAATCTAGTCACCAGAACTTGTGTTCTGATCCCCTCCTCATAACTTACTTGCAGGTTAGATTTGTAGCAGAGACATGATAGGTTTGGATACTGGTTAGGCAGTATTATTAATACGGTAAGGCTATACTTTGGTTATATTATATTTTATCCATTCCGTTGTGAGATATTTTCTGAGCTCTGACATGTTTTATGTCCCAGTATTTTCTATAGGATACCAAAGCAAACCAATCCGGGTTTCGATAGATTAGAATTTTGATGAAAAAAATTGGTCTGTCGGAATTCGGGTTGTTACATCTAGTATCAGAGCTTAGGTTTAGGATTCCTGTATAAATAGTGAGTGAACGTATTTGTATTTTTTAAAATATAAATATATTATATATATATACATATATCTTGATTCATAGAGGAACCCACTAAATAGAAAGAGTATAATATGGTAAGAAATAGGTTGTTTGTTTTGTACACAAAAGGAATGAGTATGGAAATTTGAGACCCTTAGGTAATTCAAATGGAAAAAGTGTACAATGTACTTTGTATGGAAGGAAGGTGAATCCCATATGATTATTATTTTAGGTTAGTGGGTTTGGCAGTAAAACCTTATAAATTGGAAAAGGTTAAAAAGGAGAAAATTGGATTAGGAATATATATAGTTGAGAGAATTTACCTTGGGATGTGTCTAGGAAAGCATAGAAAAATTGGAAACCTTCTTTGAGTCTAACCACATTGTTAACTTTTAAGAACTTGAAATTGTAAATGTTTTGGAAAATGGTTTATGTTGTTATCAAGTTTTAATCTTAAAAGTTATAGTTGTAAATATGTAATGTATACATATTGAGTTTTAAAGTAAAATAGGGCATATTTTGTGAATAGTGATTTCTTGCGAAAACTTTGTCTAAAGTAAAATTCTCTCAGTAAAAGGTGCATATTATGGAGCATGTATAGCTCGCTATTTTTCTTGTTATATTTCATACATGTATTTTTAATAAAGAATGTTTTGAAGTCTCTATTCTTTTGACAATCATTTTTGATAAATTGTTTAAAAGAGAAATTTTTTTTGGGTGGACAAAATAAGTTATAGAAATTAAAAACAGAGTTGATGTTCGCACCTTGTAGTAAGAGACTGAACCAACCTTACAGGTGAGAACAAGTTATAAACCCGATTGAGAAAAAGTTGACCTTATCTACTCCAGTTTTTGTGATCTGAAAAGAAAATTGATTTACATTTTTTTTAAGATGAAATGTTTTTATGGTTTGGCAAAAAAAGTTTTCATGTGGAAAATAAAGTTTTTAATTTTTGGAAGAAAAATTAAATAAAAAGGTCGAACCAAGTTTTAAAAGGATGGAGTAGGTAAGGATTAGAGCCTCGGAAAGACGGGAAAAGTTTTTAGGATATGAAGTAAATAGCGAGAATTATCTTGGAAAAGTGGTAAGTTCTCGTAGAATGTGTAAGCATTGGAAAGCCTAGGGTGTTGCTTAAAATAATTTTTGGTACATGGCGAGGACTAGTGGTGACTACTAGATAGTAAAAAGGGCAAGAAAGTGTTTAGATCCTGTTGTTAATTTTCATGTTAGAGGAAAAACACATTACTGCATTTCTGTTGGGATCGGTCCATTATTCTATTCTTGTTGG
This sequence comes from Allium sativum, assembly GCA_030737875.1. Classification (NCBI taxonomy): domain Eukaryota; kingdom Viridiplantae; phylum Streptophyta; class Magnoliopsida; order Asparagales; family Amaryllidaceae; genus Allium; species Allium sativum. The sequence goes on along the minus strand of CM060924.1, from coordinate 919,827,969 downwards.
GTAGTTAGGGTAACACCTAAACCTATCGTGGATCCCATGGTTTGGATTTTTCTGTCTAAGGAGGGATATAGTCCCGAGATTCTTGGTCCTTAGTAGTAGCTGTGTAGGGTGTTTGTTCTCCCAGTTTTAGTTGAAAGACTAGAAGGATTATTTAAAATTAAACTTAGATCAGATGATTAAATAAGCTATGAAAGAGAAATGGCATAACTAAAAGGGAAACAATAAATTCAGTAAAGCATCAAAACATGACATTTAAAGGAAAATTTTGAGAAAAGATGGATAAAACTAAAAATTTCCAAGATAGGATGAAAAAGAGAATCTATAATAAAAAAATTCTTATGTGGGCTGTGCTTGGATAGGAAAATAGGGAATCTTTATAAATAGTTACATAAAATCCAAGTAAGGTTGGAAAAGGGTACATAAAAGAAAAACAGAAGAGGTGAAATTTTCCGTCGTCCACCTTTTTGTAACATAAAATATCGAATTTAGAAAATTAGATTTTTCTGAAATTCGATAAATAAAGTTAGTTGGTAGGATTTTGGATGCAAAAACTGAATGAACTACGCTCTTACTCTGTAAGAGTGTGGGAAAATTTGGATGAAAAAGCATTTTGATTTTCAAAATATTGCATTCATGTAGAACTGTCAGTATATTTAGGATGTGAGCATCATACTTTAAAAGGATTTTTGAAAAATTTGCACACACCGAAGAGGTACCGCTTAGGCATACATGCATTATTATGTTGTATTTCACTTCGCACAAGTGCACAATGATTGCAAAAATTGGATGAACACATGATGGACGTATATTATGCGAGGGGTTACTTGATTCTTACCCTTATCAAATTTCGGCGACGAAAATTCCTAAGGGTGGAAGAATGTAACAACCCGCATTTTTAACTCAAGATAATAAAATAAGAATAACTTAATTAAATATTCATAATTAAGTGAAACAGACTGCGACGTTGCGTTCGTCTCGGAATTCTAGTCAAAAATACACCTGGTTTGCATAAAACGGACATCGTATGAAGAAGTTATGAGCATTAGAAGTTTGTATACATATAAGGAACTTATATGTATATATATTTAATAAAGATATATCCAGAAAAATCAAAAATCGGTTCTAAAATCGAAAAGGAGGTGAGCGGGAAATCTCCCGCCCAGGGGTGTCGACCCCTGCCGCTAGGACAGATCTGGACAGATTTTTTCTCGGGGTCGGCGGCTATATATATGGCCTCACTTCTCTTGTTTCTCCACACCAAAATAATGGAGAACTAGATGTTGCCTCTACTCAGATTAAATCAAGTCTTTTCCTCTTCTACAATCAAGTTATTCAAGTTTAGAGATCGGTGATTCAATATCTGCAATCCTTCTTCTATTTTTCTAGATCTAATCACAGCGAGTCTACGTTAATTTTAGAACTCTTATCAAAGTGAGGTAATTCCTAGATCTGGTCTATTTTCAAACTTATTTTCTTTCTTTCCTTTTTCTTTTAGTAAAAATCGTAGATCCATGGTTGTTAGGTTCTGAATCCAATTAAGAGAAAAACCATGGAAGATTAGATTTGGACAAAATCCAGGACTGGGAAAGCATATAAGGTGAGTGGATTTAAGCTATATCATTTTAGGTAATGATATGTTATCATTCCAGCATTCCCCATTATTATGAAATATGAAAAAAAATGTTAAGATGCTTTTATAACAAGTTGACATGTTGGGAAATTCATATGATGAATCAGTTAAAAGTTAAATGTTTATGTATTGAAAAACAAACTTGTTAGAAATGGGTAGCAACTACTGTTGTTCGTATTACATGTCAACTTGTCACATTTATATACATGAATCTTTACTTATATGAATTGGAATAGTTATATGATTAAACGATTTCATGTTAGCATAGAATTGAATACATGAATATAGATTTGGGTCATAAATCAAATTATGATTAAAGACCATAATTCGGGCATATGGTACATAGTAAATATGACTTGGGAAAGAGGAATGAAAACTTACAATGAAATAGGAATAATGGTTAAAGAATGAACATGCCAAGATTCATAATAATTTGACACTGTAACGCTCTTAGACACGAGGTTAGATTGCACTTGTGATAGAAGTCTGCCCGGAGCCGCCCGGCATATCCATCATTCACAAGTGGTAAATCTAGTGTGAGGGGTCTAAGTGCGTAATTAAAACATGTAGTGGCGCTATGACACGAGGTTAAGCCAACTTGTGGTAGAACTCTGCCCGGAACCACCCGGCAAATCCTGCATCCACAAGTGTAGGCTTAATGTGAGAGGTCTAGTGCATGAATATATACATATACATTTATAAATATATGTAAATAGAAGCAATGATAAACAACATTAATTGTAATTAATGGGAATAAGTGGAATTGTATGAAAGATAATTAAAACTGTAAAGGGAAGGGAATAAACTGGGAATGATAATAACCTATTATAAATAAATTACATTAACGAGAATGTTATATAATAGGTAGACTTGTCCTTGGGACAAGTGGATATTACAACTTAGGTTATAATAAACTAGTAAGGACATGATATAACTGGTGAAATGAGATAAGTGGCACTTAATTTTAATTAATTAATCAGTAAATGGGGAAACCTAAAACCATTTGTTTGTAATAAGAATAAAAAAGGGGAAGTTTAAAAAATGTAAGAAGTTGTACTTAATTATAAATTAAGTAATCTGTAAACTTAGAAGTATGAAATCTGCTGATAAGAATAACATGTTTAGGATTGTCCTAGGGACAAGTGGGAATTATAACATAGGTTATAAGAAAACAACAAGGAAACTGGAATAACTTATGTTATGAGATAAATTGTACTTAATTGTAAATTAAGTTATTTGTAAGAACAAGAATCTGAAATCTACGGATGAGGACAACATAAGTTATGTATGTGGGAAGAGAAATTTACTAGTGGACCTTAGTTCAGAAAACTAAGTTAATAAGTAAACAACGATAAGTTGTAGTGACAATATAAGAAGGAATTATGATTAAATGAGAAAGAATGAGGAAAACTTATGAAATGAAATAAGTTATATTTAATCATAAATGATAAGTGACATGTCAATTAGAAAACATGTGAATTGGGAGATACTTAATAACATATTAAGTAGAACATGTTATTGTAAACTTGAAATCAAACAAGAATATCAAGGGATTGTGATTACGGACCTTGGATCACAATTTAGGAAATATCATGTTGTAGGCTTATTAATAAACTAAAATGGGTTAAGTTATATGACTGAAATTAATAAGCGAGAGGAACTTGGCAACTTGATTAAGAATTCGATATGAATGGGAATAACCAAGTTAAATGGAAACCTGATGAGGTAAGGTAAGCACATAAAAGAATGTTTGGACATAGGGTTTAATAACATTATAAATTAAGGCGCTTGGACCAGTCCGCACGTCTGTGGTTGAATAACCCAACTGGGTAGATCATCGTGGTGTCATGAGGCATGAGGAGGAGCGCACGTTCATCTAATCATTCTGTCGGCTCCGAAGGACTGGAAGGGGAAGCACGTGGCTTCCTGAGATATGAAAGGTGCTCCTGGTAGCCCTCTGTGTGGTGAAAGACGTTTAGGCTATGCCCGCCGAGGTTGGATCTGCGCGTAACTATCAGGTTGGTGGGCCTTGACTATAAGAGTAGCTTTGCAGTTATAATGTTTTGACGAGGTGACACTAGTGTAATTTGGCGATCGCCTCAACGGGAGGCGAGGTCAGGACCAACAAGGATAGTAGATCATCGGGTACCCGTCATTGGCAGCTAATGGGATGCGAAAAGACTAGAGCTAAAACCAATATATCATTCACCTTTCACTATCGAGGTACGGTGGTCGAGGGAAGATGCCAACTGGATGTTTAGATTGTTTCTTAGGGGCAAGTCGTTTAGCTCTTGTAGTCTTTACCAGTTGAGGGAAGGGCCGAGGTGGGTCCATAGCCACTATGAAAACAGACCCTAGGAATATCTGTGTTTTGAAACTCTTACAGGCGGGCCTGTACAGATATGGAAAAGCTCCCGACCGAGTTCCGTGTTTCTTGTATAGCCCTGCCATGGAATTCGGTGCACATTATGTATGGTTAAGGCATCGAATACAATTAACGATATGTACGTGGGATAGTCTAGATACATGCATGTCGGCTCTGTGTGGTGTATCGTAGACTTGAGATCATTACTCTGGTATGAAATCTGATTTGATCGACGGTGGCAGTAGCGTAGTAATGATAGATATAAGCGGAACATAACATTATAGATATTCGTACGTCACTCCGGCATAGAATGAGGGACTGTATTCATTTCTGTGGCATTACGGTGGGGACCATGCGAGTTGGGTACAATGGGGTGTACCACAATATTGAGGGGTAGCTACATATATACTTATTAGGTTAACCCACTGGGAACAAAATGGGTACGACGTGTGTGTAAGCCTTAAGTGTTGTTAACCCAAGTAACCTAATAAATAAGGATGTGTGATTGAACGGTATATGTAGGATTATCCAAAATGTTTAATTTAAGTACAGTCACTAGAACTTATGTTCTGACCCCCTCCTCATAACATACTCGTAGGTTAGATTAGTGGCAGAGACATGATAGCTTTGGATACTGGTTAGGTAGTATTATTAATACGGTAAGGTTATACTTTGATTAAGTTATATTTTATCCATTCCGCTGTTAGATATTTTCTGAGCTTTGACATGTTTTATGTCCCTGTCTTTTCGGCAGGATACCAAAGCAAACCAATCCATGTTTCGATAGATTAGAATTTTGGAAAACAATCGGTCTGTCAGAATTCAGGTTGTTACAATCAAAGCACAGCTTTAAGTTGCATAACTTGTGTAGCATTAATTCGCGAGCATCACACCCCAGTATGAGTCAGAAATGGGATAAGGGACGCAAGGAGTGCATACATTTCTTTCTAGCTAGAAGTTGTTTCGTGGTATGGAGCCCAGACATTTTTATTCATGTTAATATTAGATTGCGAGGTGCCTCGGATTTAGAGCTGACTAAAAGGCTTAGATAGTCGACGTACTGAACATTTTGGAGGTCTGATAGGACCGAGAAACGTATGTTTAGGAATAACCAATCCATAAAAGTAAGCGTGGACCGACCTTGTAGTATATCCAAGGGTTGCCCATAGGTGTGATCCTGGATCATCTTGCTAGAGGTGATCCGAATCGGTAAGGAGACTATCCCTTGCCTTGACTCATGATGGAAATCCAATTTCCAATACGACATTTTTCGGTTTAGTTGTAAACCTATATGGTGACATAGTAGGATGGGGCACTTTGCCGTCTACAATTAATACATTTATATTTGAAGTTGCTTACCACACTATGCACTTATAGTAATATCAAAATGATTTTTTTTAAAGTGTGTCAAGCATGTTTGGCTATTATAAGGTAAAACTGTATCCTCTGGTTTGTGTTTGCATATTGTGATTCGACCTGAGTCTTATAATAGCCTCATTTTTCGAAAAGCATTGCATTGTCTACAAATTGTTTTTATTTAAGAGGATTCATGGAAGTGAACACGTTCTGTGTCATCCAGCATGGTCTCGTGAATTATCTTATTTTTAAAGTAAAGTTTAATAATTGTTTTAGTTCTCACACCAGTCCCATGACTGACCTGAAGTTTATTATTTTCGCCTAAACTTTGGGTGCCCATATTTTCCATACGAGTAGTCAGTGGTTTTGGTTTTGCAGATTTCTATTTAACAGGATCTTGGTTTACAGCTAGAGCTATATTTGAAAAGCTTTGTATCCGTGTATTCCTTTCAGTTGCGGTAGTTGATGTTTTCTGCTGTGCATTGTATTTATACATTTTTATTTCCGCTGCTATGTATTTTATTCTCAAATATTGTATTTTTCCACTGCGTAGTATTTCTTCATACTTTGATGAATATTGTTGTATTCACGTTAAAAATTATATTTTCAACTATAAAATATTTTTAACTACATAAATATTTTTTCATTTCACATCACATCACACAATCAGCTACACATCAAAATCAAACAAGCAAGCATACAAGCCGTCCATGGTCTGTGGACGATGGGTGTTGGGTGCTACTAAACACCGTCTGCATCCTAATATATATTTCAAACTAGAAATAAATTAAAGGTGAGGAGTTCTTACCGGCTAGCTAAACCAAACGCCACGACTCTTCTTATGTAGAAATCTTCGCCGTGTTTTCAACAAGACCTGTTTCACACGGTATATGTTAAAAATCAGATTTTTAACATCGCTACATATATAGAAAATATTATATTTTTACAATGCTATTTATATGGAAAAGATTATATTTTTACAATGCTATTTACATGGAAAAGATTATATTTTTACCTCTCTACTTCTTATATAAAGATCGAATTTTTACATAACCAAAGATCTAATCTTTTCCCTACTAGAAATATGATCTTTTCACTTTTAAAAATCAAATCTTTATGGTTAAAAATCATACCTTTCTCGCTCAAAAAATCTAGTTTTTGAACAAATAAAATCGTATATTTTTTTTTTTAGGCAATAAACATCGTATATATATTTTCTCCAAACTAATACATATAAAAAAATTCGATTTTTATTGAGTTACAAGGTTAATTAAACAAAATAAAATAAATCAAAGAACTTACATTGTTTTAAGGAGGAGGGGGGGTTTCACCTCGTTTATGGTCTGGAGCTTCGGGCGGAGGCTGGGCGCGTTGGAGCTGCTGTGGGGGTCGGCGGCGAGGTCATCAGGTGGCGGGTTGGGTTGGTTTTAGGGCATTGGGGTCGAATTGGGGAGGAGGGAGGCTAGAGGAAGGAGGAGGGTGATCAGAGGCGGCGTGGTGATCCTGGGTGGTGGACGGAGGAGGTGGGGTCAACGTGGAAGGCGACGACTGATTTGGGGATTAGGGCTTTTGTGTTGCGCGGTTTTCAACCGGAGGTGGAGAGAGGAGTGAGGGAGGGGAAGAAGATGGTCTGAGGAGCGAACGGGGCGGCGGTAAGGCCCACCAGCGGTGGCGTGGCGACGGTACGAAAGGGGCGATGGCTTTGTTCGTCGGGGGGGGGGGGGGGGGTTATTTTCTTTTCTTTTATCTGAGAGGGGAGAGAGAATGTGAGAGAGAGGATATTATATATAATTATTTATTTATCTAATTTATTCTCCAAGGGTTGACATTTTATTTCGAAGTCCAAATCAAATCCAACGACTGTCATCCCTAGCTAATTACCCCAATTCCGAAAACAATGGGATATGTATTGTATGCTGATTCGATCGTTTCGATCAGTTTTCGTCAAAATCAACATATGACTCTACATATTGAATTTGAACGTGCATTTCAATTTATCGGGGCCACATACGAACTCTAAAAATTCCAGAAAAATATTTTCTAGCTTCGTATTGACGATATGGTCCTAACAAAACTAGTTTCGTCAAATTCTGAGACCGTTTGAAAAATGGCTATTTTTTCTGGTCGATCAAAATTGACTGAAACTGGTCAAACGCGTTTCCTTTGCCACGCTCACATATTGATTCGAAAAATTACGAAATTTGAAACCTAGCAATAAATGGACATTACGGATCCAACAAAAGTGGTTTCGTCGAAAACCGAGGTCGTTTGCAAAATTCCCATTTTTAAGGGCCAGAATTCCATAGCGACTATTCTGAATTTTCAACTAGACATATCTTTTTATCCCCGCTATGAAATTTTGATTTTTCTGATTCGTTGGAAAGATATTCTCAATTAGATTCTATTATTTTTGGTTTCACAAAAATCCGGTTTATTTTGAATCATGTACATTCATTTGAAATTCGAAATCGAATTATCGAACTACCACGCCATTTTCAACTCCTTTTATAATTTAAAATAAATATTTATATTCTAACGACGATCTATATAATATACGTTCGAATTCTATTCAAAATAAATTTCTCGTCGTTATTATTTAAAATAATTCATTTTAAATAATCAAAATTTGCTAAAATTGCCAAAATAAAATTTTTAAATTGGCTCGGATTTCGGGTTATTACATGAACTCTGTACACTGAAAAAAAGTGATTTAAAAAGATGTATCCTGAGTTTTTAGGAACTGTTTGAATCTTAATTCAGACAGTTCCTAAAAACACGGGATTATGGGGAACTGGAGAGTATAGAGAGCGTCGAGGAAGAACACGCCCTGAAACAAAGAATTGCGGGGGTAAATCAAGGAACCACGCCGTATAACACGGAACTGGTTTCCTCCCAAGAATACTAGTGCATAAAATAAACAACGCAATGCTAAATAAAGAACAATCTAGCTATTATAAGACTCAGGTCCCATCACACAATGCAACGCAAGCCGGAGGATAGAGTTTTTACCTTTTAATAGCCAAAAATGCTTGGTACGTGAAATTTCATCTTTTACTATTACTATACAATTTCAATCATAAGTATCAATCATAGACGGCATAAGTGCCCCATACCACTATATCGCCACACTAGGCTCTACAATCAAAACCGAAATGTCACGTATTGGAAGTTGGATTTCTGTCTGTGACCAAGGCAAGGGATCGCCCTTACCGCTTCGAGACGCTCTAGCCCGTGTCTCAGGCAAGTACTCAGTCAAACCTTTGGATGTTAGGGCCGGTCCACTCGATGTGGATTAAAATGCTTGAACACTGCGTTCCCCTGCCCTATGAGGGGTCAATTTGGTCTGTATGAAGATCGTCCATCGGCTCTGCAGAGACAGAAATAATCGAGGTGCCTCGTAATCCATCATCCACATAAGTAAAATGTCAGGGCTAGTAAAACGCTAACACCACTCCTAGCTAGAAGGAAATGCATGTCCTCCCTGATGTCCTCTCCCGTTTCTGGTTCACACTGGGGTGTGAGGCTCGCGAATTAACGCTGCACAAAGCTACGCTATATTAAAGTCGTGCTTTGATCATCAACCACAAGACTCTGCTTTTTAACAGAACCTTGATCATTTGCATCTCATCATGCCACACCAGCCTTTCACGCTATGCAACCGATGTATATCAATCACACAGAATGAAATCCAATGTTAGGCACACATCCATTTACAAGTTCGTTCTGGGTCTGAACAAAACCGGAGGCACCTTATTCCTCCCCATATGTCCAATACAGGGGAGAGGTCCTCGCATATCCGGTCGATCTCCAAGTATGTCTGGACAATCACCACTTATTACCTCGTCTTGGGTGCATAGTCCAATCAAGACATCAGTAATCATCCAAATGATGTAAAGACCACTGGTCTTCGACCACCGTCTTCATCCTCGATATATCGTCGAATCAGTTATTCAGAATGGGATAAACCCAGTCTTTCTGAATAACTCGCGTATATAATAAACAAGTGCTATAAAAACACAACATACGCCTCATTCCAATCTAGAATATTCCTTTATTCAAATATTCTTATACTTTGGGAAAGGTTCCCATTAATTTTATCAAAGATAAGTTCTTTAAATTTATTCTTTAATCTTCTTTTAGATATCCATTCAAACCATTTTAAGGTTTTCGAAACTAGTCGGGATTAGCAAATCTTACTAAAGTAATCATTTGTTTAATTTACCAATCCCAACCTATTCATCACATGAAGCAAAACTGGTAATATTTCATATCTAACACCATAGTGTTATCAGTAAATCCAATTACCATTTCATGTTCAAATCTAATTAAAGATTCAACTATCGCTTGGAGCAAAACTGGTGATACTCCATTCTCGATCATTTCTTGAATTTGATAATTTTAGTTATCAAATTCATATTCCAATCTAATTAAAGATTCATTAAAACTCTAATTCAGTTTTAATTTCAAAAAATCATTACTTAATGATTATTCAAAGTTAAGAAATAAATCTTATCTTTAACTCGGTTAGAACTAATGTCATTTAAAACAAAGCTCGCGATAAACCCAAAATCACATACCATTAATAATGGAATCTTTACGGAAAACAGATCAATATATATAATTGAGATGAACTTCCATATCCAACCGATACTATAAATGGAACAACGGCAAAGCCTCTTAAATTCCATATATAGTAACAATCTTCCTCCACAGAAATACACTTCGATTATTACCAATTCGAATTCCATTCCATTCCAATTATTTTTATTAATTGGTAAGCTTCACTTTGGAAATTTTCTTTTAAGTCCTAACAAAAGATTAATAAATTCCAAATCACATTTCAGTGTAAATTGGGTTAAAGAACGATTGTCATTAAAAACACAGTTCACGATAAACCCAATTCACATTCCATTTTATTCCAATTATTAAATATAATTGGAAACTCTAGCAATCTTAATTAAAAGATTTATTCTTTTCACATAGGGTTTAAGAACAGTGTTACTGAAGACACCGTTCACGACAAACCCAAAATCCCATTTGATATTAAATACAAGGCTCTAAATAGAAAATATATCGGCTTATATTCAATATCAAATACTACCACCAACAAATATCATATTGGAATAACGATATAAATATATCTTTCAAATTTCCATAACAATATCTGTATAGTCACGAAATCGAACATCGAAATAACCCGAAGACAATTTCGATTCAAATCCATTTCCAATTTATATATTGGAAATTCCGGTTACTTTTAAAACCATTTCAAGTCCAACTAATTTATTTTAAATATAATTGGATTATAATTCCAGTTCATAACAAGTTCATTTCGATAAAAATCTATTTTCATCTTTCCAAATATGGAATTTTTCATCCCAATTCTTTCCAAATCATTTCTTATGATTTTACACTAATTAATTATATTTTTAATAATTTTATTAAGGCTCGTACAGTTGATTTCCATAAACGGTCATCGAACTGCACTTACAACGACCTTTTCGAAATTTGATTTGGACAAAATTCCAAATCCAACCATTAAATTTCAAATCTCTAATATTCATTAGAAAGCTCTTTTCGATACGAACCCAACGGTTCCAGATTTAGGAGAATCCGACGGTCGGATCTCCCGTAATGACCATTCGAAGTCAATGGTCGAAATTCGCGAACTACCGCAATTGTGCGTTCTATTCAGGCCATTATATTATATATATATATATATATATATATATAATATTTCGTTGATTTCTGTTTAAAACGTATTTTATAAATCGTTTTAAATTCGATTTCAGAACGATTTCAACTTCATATTCAATTTCAAATAAAAATTGAATATTCCATATCATCGATATATAAATGATAATATTTTCAAAGCATTAGATTTTGAAATCAATTCCTTTTTGATATGCATTATAAAAATGAATAAAATCGATATAAATATCGTTCCTGTCAAAATGGCGTTAATCTATCAACACGACTTTATATATATTTAAATATAATCGTGTCCATCCCAAATTGGACATCAAAATCAGATTTTGATCTTTTATTGAATATTATTTTAAAATATTCATTATTTTAAAATAATCGTTATTTTAAAATATTCATTCTTTCTGAACCGGAATCAGACACAGTCAATTACCATATAATTTGATTATGTGGATTTCATACACACATGTACACAACAACAGTGATAAATAATCATCCATCATCCAGAGTGTATTCTACACTGTATAAGCATTAAATATAAATATTTAAGGCTTACACACCTTGTCAACCAATCGATTGCGACTAAATATTGAGATTAGTGTACGTCCAATATCATCCCAATACGCGTGTGGGGTTTCAATCAACAAATAATGAATTTTATTTGTGCAGTTGGGTGATGTGTAAAATTTATCATCCCAATTTATATCAGTAAAATGGGTGTTCATAAACAGATCGTCTGATTTGTATATGAATATTTATTTTATTCATATACATGCTAAAAATTATATTTTTTAACTATAAAAAATTGTTAACCATAAAATATTTTATTCCATTCCACATCACACAATCAAATTTCACAATAAAACCAAACAACCAAACAAGTCATCCATGGTCTGTGGATGACGGATGTCGGGTGCTGTTAAGCACCGTCTGCATCCTAGTTTATATTATAACTAGAAAATGAATTAAAAGCAAGAAATTCTCACCTTTGGGTTCTACTCCTCCATTATCTATTTCCTTCTGAACTGTTTGGATTTGTTCAAAATTCCAACGCATCCTTTTCATGCTGGTCATATATAAAAATTATATTTTTATCGCTTCATTCTAATAGATAAAAATCATATTTTTTATTTCTACTTCATAATTTTTACAACGCTTCTTTCTATATAAAAATTATATTTTTATATTTCTACTTCTTATATAAAGATCGAATTTTTATTTCGTTACATATATTAAAATCATATTTTTATTACATATATAATATAAAAATCATTTTTTTATTCACTACATATATAAAAATCATATTTTTATATCACTATAATATAAAAATCATATTTTTATTATCTCTATAATATAAAAATCATATTTTTAATTTGCTAACGTATATATAAAAATCAAATTTTTAACATGCCATTCGTGCAATCAAAATCGCATTTTTATATCGATATTTTCACTGTAAAAATCATATTTTTACTTTGCTAATCAAACAATAAAAATCATATCCATTCCACTATACGTGTATTAAAAATTATATTTTTATCATATTAAAAATCATATCTTTCCCCAATTAAAAATCAAATCTTTTCTGGTTCAAAAATCTAATTTTTACTTCTTTAAAAATCTAATCTTTACTCCTTTATTTTATATATAAACAAAAGATAAATTTATATATAAATAGTATATAAATATTTTTTTTAAACAATGGTTTAATATAAAATAAATCGGATCTAAATGGAAACAATGCTTATTGGCTATAAATATAAATAAAAAGGAAAAATATAAAATAAAATAAAGAAAAATGCTTACAGGTTTTTTCTTCTCTAGCGGGGAGGGGGGTCTGAGGTGTCGTGAGGTGGGACCTGGCGTAGGCAAGGCAGAGGGGGAGTGCGACCATCGGATGTAATGACCCGCATTGGCAGAGGTTTTATAATTAATTAATTTAATTTTAAAAACGGTGATTAAAAGGATTTAATGGTGGTTTAATTAAATAATGGTGAATATTTAATTAAAATAATAAATTAAATAGTATATTTAATTCTGAAATAATCAAAATTGGCTGAAATGGCGATATGGCGTGAACTAGATCATCTGTGATATTTAATTCAGTTCAGAATTGAATTAGAATAACGAATATATTATTTGAACGACAGTTTGAACGTAGAGTTATAATATAATTCAAATCGAGCTCGAAATGGCGATGCAGTTCGTAAATTGGCGATTCGAACTTCAACTGAATGTACAGGATTCGTTTTAAGCCGGATTTCTGTGAAACAAGAAACGTGGGGAGCTGGTGGAGTATATCTCTCTAGTGGAAGAGAAAAATCGGGATTTCGTCGTGTAGATTTTGATTTACGTCCAAATCAAATTTTAGAAAAGTCACTGTGGAATTCCTTTATAATATGCAATGCTTTATTTACGTTATAAAAGAGTTTTCAAAATAATTGAATATCGGGTTTGAATTTAGACGAGGTTCTTTTGGGATATAGTGATAATTTAATTTTTAGAATTTTACTGTAATTTTTAATTAATTAAATAAGCGACTTTTTATTTGAAGTATTTCGCACCCCGAAATCAACATTTTAAAGTTTCAAAATATGAGTCCATCTACCGATATTATTATATTTTTGGGATCGTGGTGCAATACTGAACATGACTACATTTTTATTTCTGTCCATAGAAATACATAACTATATGAATTAATAAAAATGGATTTTTAAAAATCAAATAGAGTATGATAAACTTTATCCTACCAATACCTATCATACCAACTACCCTTAACTTTCTCCTATGGCCTAAACAAAGCCCCGTCTCCTTCTATTTTCAGCCACATAATTCTTATGCTCTTCAATCAAAAATGTGGAAGGTTAACCTCCCCTTAATCAAAAAAGAAACCCATATATAATGTCTTCACTGATAAATGAATGCGTCGCACACAAATCTCATCCCTCATTCTCTTAATCCATCCACACTAGAAAATAAAAGAAAACGCAAAGCTATCCCCTAAAACTCCACTTCTCCCTCGTCTATGTTCTTTTCTTTTTATATATATACTCGAGCAACCAGAGAAGCTCGTTTGTGAGCAGTATTGTGAAGTAGCAGGAGCGTATGATTCGTATTAAAGGAGAGGGTACACGCGTTTTCCCTGTATGCAGAAATACTGGAAGACGTGAGGGATTTCTTTTGGCACTTGAGTGAGATGCATGGGGTAGGAGTAGAAGAAAGAGGAGATGATAGAGAGTTCGAAATGGGAATGGGTGGTGGAATCGGATTATGGATTCAGTGGAAAAAGGTGTCGCGAATTTTGCCTGTAGCAGGAAATGGGAGATTGCGATGTCATTTTAAGTATAGACCGAGTTCACCATTTGGTTGTTAAGGGGGATGAGTTTCGGATGAGGGAAAGTTTGGAAGTGTGTTTGGATTTAACGGTTGAGTATGGAGGAGGAGGATGGTGTTTAAAGTTTGGTCATGGCGGTTGATTACTGGTAGGAGCGTGTTTGGGGAAGAAGAAATTTAAATACGGTTCTGGGCTTCAATGATGTGGATGGGTCAGAATAATAAAGCTAAGGCCCAAGTTTTATTATCAATTCAAGTTTTTATTTATTTAAAAGTGTTCAAACTTCGTAATGCTATAACTTGGTCATACGTAGACGAAATTCAGCGAAACAAGATCCGATAGGATCGTATGGACGGGAGCAACATAATGAGAATGTACTGGGAGTGAATCCGAGCTCATTACAATTTATGGCGAAATAAATTGTCCGACTCAATCAAAGAACGCAAATCGATTATTTAACGATGGTCGTCCAATGTGAGTAAATCTCACTAACTCTGAACAGTTTATAATTTCATGTTGTATTTGTAGAACTGTTAAATATTGGCTGATTATCTGAGTGTTGGCTGTTTGATTGAACTGCTAGTCAGTTAGTTGAATTTCTATATTGATTTTGCTTAACAGAATATATCATATGGAACTGGAAGTCATGTTATCTATATTGTTTAACATCTGTGATGCTGGGAAAACAGGTTGGAGGAATCCAACTGGATTCCTCAACATTTATTTTACTGTGATTCATATATTGTGATATATGATGTGATATATATTCTGTTGTTGATTATGTGTGTTTGGACGATATTTATCGTTGTTATATGGTATGTTAAGTACCATAAGAAATAATGGATGTGGAAAAGGGAATATTTTCAAAGTGATATTTGAAATTAAAATATTTATAAATGGAATATTTTCTAAATAAGAAATATTTATAAATTGGAATATTTATAAATAGGAGATATTTAGAAAAGGGAAATTATAAAATCAAAGAATAGATTTGAAAAGGAAATATTTGCAAACCATTTGCAAATAGAAGATTAGAAAAGGAAATATTTGTAAATCATTTACAAATAGAATTGATAGGAAATATTTGGAAATAAATAGAGTTAAAAAGGGAAATTTATTTATAATGGAATAGGACGTTATAAAAGGGAAAACGTATAAAAAGCAAACTGTTATAAAAAGGAAATCATTTTTAAAGTGAAGAACCGTTACTAAAAGTAAATCTTTAAAAATGAATAAACGTTGTTAAAAAGGAAATCTTTATAAAGCGAAAAAGGAGTTAAATCGAATATGGTATTCGAAAGGAGTTAAATCGAATATAGTTATTCGAAGGGAGTTAATCGAATATGGTATTCGAAAGTTAGTTAATCGAATATGGTATTCGAAAGTTAGTAAATCGAATATGTTATTCGAAGGGGGTTAGTCGAGTCGAGTTAGTTGAGTAGAGTTAATCGAATCTTGGTTACTCGAATAAGAGTAAATCAGTTAGAATTAATTGGTTAGAGTTAATCAGTAAGAGTTAATCGGTTAGAGTTAATCAAATAGAGTTAATCGATTAGAGTAAATCAAACAGAGTTAATCGAATAGTAGATATTCGAAGTGAGATAATCAAATCAGAAATATTCGAAGTGAGTTGATCGATTCTAGTTATTCGACAGGAGTTAAATCGAATAAAATTTATTCGAAGAAAGAGATTATCGAGTATAAGCATTCGAAAGTAAGCAAATCGAATTAGTTATGCGAATTAGTTATTCGAATAGAGTTAAATAAATAAGAGTTATTCGAATTAGTTTTTCAAATAGAGTTAAATTAATAAGGGTTATTCGAATTAGTTATTCGAATAGAGTTAACACGTAGGAGTTATCGAATTAGTTATTTGAAAGGAGTTAAGTAAAAATCGTTAATCGATTTGGGTTAAATAAATAGAGTAAATCGAATTTAATTTATTTGAAGAAAGGTTAATCGAATCTAGTTATTCGTAAGGGTGATTATCAAATATAGTTATTCGAAGGGAGGAGTTATCGAATAGAGATTTATTCGAATGAAAGATACGTAAGGAAGTGTTTAAGATTTAAAAGACGAACTTACACTAATTCGAGATTTGAAATATTGTTCAGTTAAGGTCTGAGAGGTAGTTATACCCCAACTTGATTGATTTCGCTTTTAATTTAGAAATGGTTAAGGTTCGATAGTGAAGGTGGGTTAAAGGAATTTAGTTAATAAGAGTAATGGTTTGAGTTGGCATCGCGATGGTTTGTTTAAACATCTGTCTAAGTCCAATGAAGGAGTTTGGAAATGTTTTCCAACCAAGAACCAGAAATGTTTTCTGATAAAGAAAACAAGAAATGGAAATGTTTTCCAATGGTAATAACATATATTTTCTAAATTTAGAAAATAAGAAATGTTGAATATAGGGAAACATGAGATAAGTAAATTTATGAAATAAAGAGATAAATGTTGAATGATGATTGATCGATATAATTTCCTCTTGGAAATAATGTCGTTGTTTGCACACTTGTTTTTCTTTGATGGTTAAATCACAGACTATCGAAGTTTTTGACCATTTTAACGTTGTTAATATGGAGAGACCGGTTGGATTATTATCCAAAGAACCACTCTGTATTGGCATAAGCGTTGCGAATCATATATGCCAAAGATAATTGAAGAAAGAGTAAAGTGCAAGGCTGTTGTATAAATCTAAGAGAACAGTGTCTAAGATGGATATACTGAATAGTGCCTTCGGTTCATCCTGTTCCTGGATGACTTGTATGGATGAATATCTGACAGAGTATTTCCAGAATGGTCACGTACATTGATTTCTTCAACCGTACCAAGAGTGGAAGCGGAGAAGGAAACTTCTTTTAGCTAACACGTAATGTATGGTTGTAGACGTCAATCAGTGATTTGATGGATTTGACGATGTGACATTCGAAGTGAATCTGGTGTGATGATGAAGCATAACCTCAAGCCTCATCAACCGGTAAATGACAGAAATCGGGCAGCAGCATAGCTAAGTCGGTCGCTCCGAAGTAGGGTGTATAATCACCTGATCTAGAGTTTCATTTACTTCTAAAAATCTATTCTTGATGCTGTCCCATTCGGGAAACGGTTGCTGATCCAACCGTTGGTGATATACATTCGATACACTCAAGCGAAATGAGTGGTCGGTCATGTGTGGCCGCGTTGCAAGATGTTCTTGTTGAACCCAATGTATTTCTTTCTAGAGGTACACTAGCGAAAGGTTGTTCCATACCTTGTCATAGTTGGAAATCCATTACCCAATACGTGCTTGTGGTTTTGCTTGTATACTATATATGTAGAACATGAGATGAAAGCGTTTCTGCTAGATGATTATTATACTGTGGTTGATAGCCATTATTATAATATCAAAAGGTTTTTGATATAAAGATATTTTGGATTCTCATAAGGGAAAAACCCATTCCGTTATACGGCGTGGTCTTATGAGATATCATTTACTTGTTCGAACTTTTTTAAACCGTTTTACTCATACCAGTCCCATGACTGACTCGGAGTTTATTTTGTTGTTTTCCCTAAACTCTTGGGTGCCCAATTTTGTACGGGCAGTCAAGTAGTCAGGATTTACAGTTATACTGGAAGAGCTTGGAGCAAGAGGCTTCAGGATTATATAGCTATAGTTATTTCCGCTGTGTTGTAAGTGTTGTACTTTGATAATGATGTATATTCAAGTACAGATGTATATTTCAAGTAATGTTATATATATTATATGTTATTCATTCCGCTGTGAGGTTCGTTTTACTTTGATGATGTGTTCTTCTTCTTCTTCTATTCCAAGTTTCTGTCATATCTTTCCTTACCCTCTAATTTCTTTCATTAATCATCCGGTATTTTCGATCCTTGGATGTTCGATATGTGTTGTATATTGGATAACCAAGATCGACAAAAGCCCCCGGGTCATTATAGTTGGTATCAGAGCTTAAGTTAAGTGAATTACCTTGGCTCTGTGGCGTGACTCAGTAGAGATGGGGTTATTAACACCCTAGATTGAGTTGAGTGTATATATACGAGTGAACGTGTTTGTTATTGATATAAAAATTTGTTTTATATTGTGGAGATTTATTGGTTGAGTTGTTTATGGGTTCTGACCTATCAGTTTGATCCGCTGTATCGGTAGGAGTTACTAAACACTCGAATACGATGGGTCGTCACGATATGTTTTGAAAAGAGGGTAAATTAGAATAAGTTTACCCAAGGTATATCTTGATATAGAGAAGGTATATATATATCAAAATTTTAATATAGTGGATATATTGGTTGTTATTATAATCGAGTAAGATTATAAATTAAATGGTTATGTAAATAACCAATCAGAATTCATAAAAGTGAAATACGAGGAATTAGATGAGTTGAATCTGAAATTTTAAAACCAGAAATTGAGTTAAAACTCTAGAGAATTGGATAAGTGTTTGTAAATGGATTTAGATTAAAAATAAGGAAAATTTAAGATCCTGGGAAATTTTAAATTGTTTTACAAGCAGTGTGAATTATATTTTGAAATGATGTGGAAATGTTTAGAAATGGCTTTATAGTATTGAACTCACTTCGATCACTGGAAAATAGATTCTGATGATGACAGCTGCATCATCAGTATTCATTTTCGAGTTGTAAGTGACGAACTACTACCAGAGATACTGTTTTGAATTTGTTTTGGGAAAGGCAAGTGGTATTGAATTTCAAAAGGGAAAAATTGATTTTTGAAAGGAGTAAACTGTTTAAAACTCCCAGGGAAAGACTGTTTGAATTAAAAACAAACTTAACAGAAATTTGTGAAAGCAAATTTGAATTAAAGTAAAGCCAGTAAAGTGGTAAATGAGATTGAATTAGAATGATATCAAGACAAATTGGATTGTGAGATTCAAATTTGAAGTGTAATGTGATAATCAAGTTAGGAGTTAAGGAATTGAAAATCAAGAATTGAACTCGAGTTGAAATGGGATTTGGCTTGGTTAAAAGCGAATGGTAGTGTTGTGTATAAAAGCAGATTGGAATTTGATTGGGATGACCCTTGTATCCGCTGAATTGATAACAGGTGGAAAGGATATAATGATATGCCGACAAAAGGTACAAGTTTACATTTCTATTGGATATAAGATTTATGAGCCGAATTGGCAAGCCGCTTGGCTGTTTGATTTTCTTTTGGGTTGGAGATGGCCCAGAGAGGCGAGTTGGAGTCTGACCTATTGACCAGTACAATGGAGGTGCTGGCGAATTTTTTTGAAAAAGTTAAGGCGTTAGAAAATTTTCAGGATTTTTGAAAATTTTCATTGATAAGGATTAATTAAAAATTTAATTGAAATTAAATTGGTTCAGTTGAAACTGAAGATTAAGAAGTGAACAAATATGTTCTAACCAGTCGATAGGGTCGTCCTCTACCTTAGCAATTTCGAGGACGAAATTATTTTAAGTAGGGAAGAATGTAATGACCCACATTGGTAGAGGTATTATAATTAATTAATTTAATTTTAAAAATGGTGATTAAAAGGATTTAATGGTGGTTTAATTAAATAATGGTGAATATTTAATTAAAATAATAAATTAAATAATATATTTAATTCTGAAATAATCAAAATTGGCTGAAATAGCGATATGGTGTGAACTGGATCATCTGTGATATTTAATTTAGTTCAGAATTGAATTAGAATAACGAATATATTATTTGAACGACAGTTTGAACGTAGAGTTATAATATAATTAAAATCGAGCTCGAAATGGCGCTGCAGTTCATAAATTGGCGATTCGAACTTCAACTGAATGTACAGGATTCGTTTTAAGCCGGATTTCTGTGAAACAAGAAACGTGGGGAGCTGGTGGAGTATATCTCTCTAGTGGAAGAGAAAAATCGGGATTTCTTCGTGTAGATTTTGATTTACCTCCAAATCAAATTTCAGAAAAGTCACTGTGGAATTCCTTTATAATTTGCAACTATTTATTTACGTTATAAAAGAGTTTTCAAAATAATTGAATATCGGGTTTGAATTTAGACGAGGTTCTTTTGGGACATAGTGATAATTTAATTTTTAGAATTTTACTGTAATTTTTAATTAATTAAATAAGCGACTTTTTATTTAAAGTATTTAGCACCTTGAAATCAACATTTTGAAGCTTCAAAATATGAGTCCATCTACCAATAATATCATATTGTTGGGATCGTGGTGCAATACTGAACATGACTACATTTTTATTTCTGTCCATAGAAATACATAACTATATGAATTAATAAAAATGGATTTTTAAAAATCAAATAGAGTATGATAAACTTTATCCTATCAATACCTATCATACCAACTACCCTTAACTTTCTCCTATAGCCTAAACAAAGCCCCGTCTCCTTCTATTTTCAGCCGCATAATTCTTGTGCTCTTCAATCGAAAATGTGGACGGTTAACCTCCCCTGTAACGACCCGGGGTTTTCGACACCGAAAATCGACACAAAACCCCACGTCGACTGTTCAGACATCGAAAATACCGGATCATTAATAGAAAGAAATTAGAAGATGAGATAGAAAGATAGAACTAATAGAATGGAAGAAGAAGAAAAACCACAACTGAGTAGAATCAGAGTAAACACGAATCTCACAGCGGAACGAATAAAATATATTATATAACATAACTTTGAAATACAAAACTGTATTGTATATACATACCATTATCAGAGTACAATACATCATATCACAGCGGAAATAGTCTCTAAATACTAACGGTGAAGCCTTCTGCTTTTAGCTCCTTCAAGCGTATCTGTAAAAGCCTGAAACACTTGACTGCCCGTACAAATTTGGGCACCCAAGAGTTTAGGGAAAACAAACACAATAAACTCTGGGTCAGTCATGGGACTGGTGTGAGTAAATTCCAACCATACGGTTTAACTTTGAAAATCCTTTTTGAAACAAAAAGGATAATAGTAAGACCAATCCACACATAAACATGGACGGCTTTTACCTTACTATAACCCAAAATATTTTTGATATCAAAATCCAGTGATATTATAATAATGTCTAATCAAATAAATAACCAATTAGTAGAACGCTTGCATCTCACGCTCTACATACATAGTATAAAATCAAAACCCGCAGGGCGCTTATTGGAGATTGGATTCCAACTATGACAAGGTATGGGACCACCTTCCGATAATGTATCTCTAGAGGCGAATACACAGGGTTCAACAAGAACATCTTGTAACCCGGCCCACACATGACCGACCACTCATTTCGCTTGAGTGTATCGAATGTATATCACCAACGGTTGGACTCAAACCACCGTTCCCGAATGGGCAGAATCGATAGATTAAGAAACAAAAGGAATTTCTCTAGATAGGTGATTATACACCCTAATGGGAGCGACCCACATAGCCATGCTGCCTACCCGATTTTTGTCATTTCCCGGTTGTGAAGCTTGAGGCTACGTTTACCTTTTAGGACATCTGGCCACCATACACTTTGAATGCCACATCGTCAAACCCGTCAAATCACTAGTTGATCTTCCCAAAATATTACGGGTATAAAAGCCAAGAGAAACGAATTTCTCCGCCACCAGACGTAATACCTTGAAAAGATCGTCTTCTGTGACCCTTAGGAATACTCTGTCAGACATTCGTCCATACAAGTTGTCCTGGACTGAACAAACATAACAGTTCTTGAATTTCACTCCGTCTTCGATTATCTTCAACATAATCTAATTCGCAACGCCTATGCCTATACGGAGTGGTTCTCGGATATTAAATCCAACCGGTCTCTCCGTATCGACGATGGTCAAAACACTTCGATAGTCGGTTGTTTAACTATCGAAGTAAAAACAACATCCATTCAATGTACAACCAATATCACACAAATCACAGGCACTTTTTATTTAACATTCGTTCTTATATTTCTTTGGACAAACGTCATTACTTATTACTTTTGAATAAGTGAATTTCAAAACAAGCTGTTTTCCTTCCCTAGGAAGTGCTACTGTATATAAACATCACGCTTAAGTTTGGTTAACAGCGTTTCATTTATCGTTACAGTTCAAACTAGCTATACGCTGCTATATCCCTTTATAACTAATCTTGACATAACAGTCACGCTTAAGCCTAGTCAACAGCGTTACTTTACTGCTATAGTTCTGAGACTTGTAATATGCTACTATATTCCACTTTATAATTAATCTCAACACCTCTTTCCGTTACAAATTCTTGACATCTCTTTCCATTACAAAAATCTTGATATCTCTTTTCGTTACAAAAATCTTGATATCTCTTTTCGTTACAAAAATCTTTGATAGTCGGTGTTTTGAAAATAAACATCCATCAAACCATTTCACAATCTCGGCACTTTCTAATATTTCATTATTCATATTTTTCTAGATATTTCCAAAACTGTTTAACCTCATACTTCTTTGAAAAACCCATTTTCAAATATTATAGCACTTGTTCACCCACATTCTAGAAGATATACATTTATTTAATATCTGGAACATTTCCATCTTCCTTACCTTTCTTATTTTCTGTACTTTTAGAAAATACACATTATTAATGTTGGAAAAACATTTCAAAACTCCATTTCTAAACTTCTCATTAATCAGATCAATTTAGTTTAACACAAATAGAAATATCTACTTACAAAATGTTTACTTTCTGACCACTATTTACTTTTATTAAAATATCATTTCGCAATAGGAATCTAGACTCGTTTTACTACCCTCATTTCAAATACGATCATACTCCAAACATAGAATTATACTTTATTTCATAAGCATCTTTAAAATCGACTACTTGTTTTTGATATACTTAAAACAAGTCATCGCCTCCTTGTTTAATCAAGATTCAATTTCTGTTATTTAGAAATAATAAATAATCGATTCTTCCTATTTAAACTCGAATCAATTTATATCTAACTCACGGTATTAAAAATACCAGTTTATAATAGAACTTCTATTATAATTTATAATTTTGCTTCAATTATAAAGATATAATTTTTATAATTGAACTTCGTTGATTTGCTTGACGGTCAACCAATTTCTTAACAAAACGATGTGTTTATGGTTGACTGTTGCCACTTTCTAAATCAATATCGTTTATTTACTAAATCAACATAACGTTGAACTTCCATTCAACACAGTTCAACAGTGCATAAACAGTACATATAAATATTGAAGAATCCGGTTGAATTCCTCCTATCGGTTTCCGCATCCACAAATGTTAGTCAAACAATTATCACTGATTCCATACTGATGGAATCAATATCCAACCGGTGATGGGTACATATGCAACGATATATAATATTTCAACCAATTTAACCATAATCTGCCTAAACAACCATCACACAGCATTCAACCATTATTTAAAATATAAATAAAATATTTTAAATAAAACAAAGTTAGTGAATTTACTCACCTTGGCGCGTTAACCGTTAAATAACGATTTGCGTCAGTTGATTAAACCAGTGTTTTAATCTGTCTAGAATTGTGACGAGCTCCAAAACCGCTTCGGATCGACTCCAGTGTGTAGTCTGCGACCATCGTATCCAACGCAACTAACTGTGTAAAATTCCCCTTGTTACAACCGGCCCATCTCCATCTTTATACTATTGGTGCATCAAAACTTCTGCCATGCTATTTTACCAAGGATTTCCCATGCCATGGTTTGCTAACAACTTCGCTATCCTATTTTTAACCGAGCCTTAAACACATTAATCGGCCCATCCACTTCAAATATCAACCCAATTACAAAACAGACTACCCCTGTACTCATTTTTCCATTTCCATTCTTTTCACAGTTATTAACTACTTTTATCAAATACTGCATTTGAACATCCTATTGTAGCCCTCCAAAGCCATAGCCGTGGCCTTAGATACTAGTACCCTTCTTCACAAACTCATCTGTACCATGTACTCCACAAGTTATTTCGCTACTACGACATGTACATGCACAGGCATTAGATGCCTTCACGAACTTTGAACCACTCGGCACCGGCAGTTCCTCTCACTCACAGTATTTCCGATCGAACCCTGAATAAATCAAATAGTTCGCCTTCTACACTTTACACTAAAACACCTACACACCCATTCTTACCGCAACTTGTACCATGTGGCATCATCTTCCATCATAGCACAGTTGCATTTCTCGAACACCCCTTGCGTCGGAATCTCCATCAATTTCCTATCGTGATTTCCAGAAAAGCAGAGCACCCCTACAGTACATCATTGCAACCCTTTGCCACTATTATCGAACAGTTTGGCCATAAGCTTAAATCCTTCTCGGAGTCCCCCATCGTGCCCATTCTACACATAAATGCTTGGGTCCTTCGAATTCAAGAACAGCAATGTCGCTGATTTATTTCCAGCGAAAAGAATGGGGTTCATAGGCTTCAGAATGCACCCCTTTTCAAAGACCAATTTCCTTTCCTTGGGTACAAATTTTACCCAGTTCGAACACAGCGTCAACATCCTCCTTCCCTCGTGTACCTGCTCTCAGCCGGACCATACTCCTTGCGTCATTTGCTTCTCCCCTTCACACCCTCTCGGTTCAGTAAGTTCAACTGTTCCACTTCTTTTAAAGTGCCAAGCCCATCACGTTCTTGCTTTACGTTAACTACTTCATTTCACAAAACTACCCCAATGTAATACCTCCGCCTGCTCACGCTATCCCTCTATTTCCAAATTTCCAAGTCCTCATTCCCATTTAAAACATATTAACCACTTCATAGCAATATGTAAATCATCATACCTTCTTTGAATCATCTCCCAAAACACCCCTCTCTAACATCAACCCGACGCAACACTTGCTCCCCTTTCCTTCACTTCCGTGCCATCCAACTCGAGTCCCCACACCATATATGACATCGATCACCATCTTCTGGTCTGCACAGTACCGCGCTTTGCTTCCGGTCCCCAAAAGCCACCAGACTCGACTGTCAAAACAGCCCATCATTCGATCTCCTTTTGTTTTTATTTTGTTGTTCGTTGTTTTCTTTTTATGAAGCCATTGCCAAAGGTTTAGTTTAATTCTCCAGTTGGAAAAATGAAGAAAAAGATCGGTATATTTATAAACGAATTATCCTTGGATGCCAAGGAATAGGGTGGTAGGGTAGATGGCATTTCTTCAACGTAGGTTAGTGGGTTCATTTAAGTTGATACAGACGTGATGTAAACAAGTATGGCGGCGCATTGCCTTGGATATGAAGTATCAGAGAAAACATAGCTCAACAATCTTATCCAAGTCTCTGTGTGGTGTAGTGTTACTGTAGTATAGTATAGGGCAGGTACGGTTTTTAGTTGAGGTAGCAGCCGTTCATTTATTTGGATGAAAACAATAGACTGGGTCTGGGTTTTTATATACAACGGAGGCTACGTTTTCTTTCTTCGAGAAGTTGGAACGCGGACCAATGTTTTTGTTTTATGTTTATAAAATTATCTGAAAAATTTAGCAAGAAGTCTTGGGTGGTATGGCATGAGTTTTAGGGTAAGTTGTTTTGTCACAATACTAGGTGGGTAGTTTTCAGAGTATAGCCGATGTAAGGTCCGTGTATTTGATGCAGGTCTTCACAGCTATGTGCATTGTATAGTGGCATGGGGTTGTCTACATGGTTTCCATCAATCATATCATAGTCTGCGCGGTTTAGATTTCTAGGCTACAGCAACGCACAATTTCTTAGTCATGAATGTGTTGAAATTTTACCCTTTTATTTAAATGGCAATTTGGTTTGGTTATATAAATTTCATTCATGTTCGAGCTGTTACAGATTGATATAAGAATACGCCCATGCCCAGCGAAGTGCCCCGGTTCCAAAAATATAATAATACCGGTAGGTTAACTCATCTTTTGAAACCTCAAAATACTGATTCATGGTGCAAAATACTCCAAATAAAAAGTTGCGTATTTAATTAATTAAAAATTACAGTAAAATTCTAAAAATTAAATTATCACTACGTCTCAAAAGAACCTTGTCTAAATTCGAAACCGATAAGAAGTTATTTCAAATAAACCGTTATGGTCGATATACGATTTCATAGCGACTTTCTGAATATTTGATTTTGACATATCTTGCAATCTATACGACGAAATCTCAATATTTCACTTCTGTCAGAAAGATACAGTTCAACAGATTCCAATATTTCTTGTTTTGCATAAATCCGATTTAAACTGGTTTCTGTACACTCAATTGAAGTTCAGAACGTTAAATTACGAACTGCAACGTCGTTATGAGCTCGATTATATTGAATATATATTTTTATACGTTCAACTTCGTTTTAATTAATATTTAAATCTACTTATATTAAGAATTCAATATTTAAACTGATTTAAATATTCAAATATAAACCGATAAAAATGCGGGACATTACATTCCTTCCCCCTTAAAATAATTTCGTCCTCGAAATTGCTAAGGTAGGAAAAATGCTACAATTTCTGTTGTAAATATGTTAAAAATTCTTTTGGTTTACTTCATAATTTCAGTTCCAACTGAACTGATCAAAATATTAATTCCCTTCTTTGTAACGAAATTTTCAAAATTCTGAAAATTTTCTAACACTTTAATTTTCGGAGAATTTCGTCAGCCTCTCTACTGCACGGTTCATTCGGTACAACTACCACACGCCACTCTGGGCCTTCTCCCTTTATCGGGCATCTAACTTTCTCGCTTCCATTTGCAATCCATTCAGCATACCCGAATACATCTCCAACTGATCTCGAGTCAGTTTATCTTCAATCAATAATTTTCTTACATCCCGACTCAAATTTCTTTTCAAACTCCAGTTCAATTCCAATTCCAAATAATCAAATTTCCCAACCAAGTTCGGTTCCACAACTCAACTACTTTGCCAAATCAAATCCTTATTCTAGTGCATTTTCCACCTACTTGGCTTCAATTCAACTCAAATTTTATTTGACTTAGTCAAATTCATTATTTATATACTTCATAAGAAAAATTTAAATTTCAGAAATCAAATACCTGGGATTTTCATTTCCAGTCAGTTTGAGATCATATACACATATATACCTACAACATGGCCATTCAAACATTTGAATTTCTGACAATGTGTTTTACCAAAACACTTCAAAAACAAAACCTTTTGGTAGTAATCCGTCACTTAGCACTCGAAAATGAATACTAATAATGGTCGACTTCATCATCAGAATTCATTTCCCAGCGATCAAAGTGAGTTCAATACTATATCACTTTCAAAACTCATATTCAAATACTTTTATTTGAAATTACTTCAAAAATATCCTTTCGAAACTTGGATAATATTTCAAAATTTCCCCAGAATCTTAAAATTCCATATATTGAACCCAAACATTATTTCCAACTTCTTTCCAAATTTCTAGAGTTTTATTTCAATTCTGGCTTAAATTCAGATTCAGTTCATCTGATTTTGCATATTATATTCATTGGTTATCTATAATCACTTCACTTATCACCCTATTTGATTATAATTTCAACCAACGCATTCAATATATACTAGATAATTCCAATATATATGCTTTCTTTATATCAAAATATATTTCGGGTAAGATTATTTCATTTACCCTCTTCTCCAAAACATACCGTGTCGAATTTCTCTATTCAAGAGTTTAGAAACACCTATCGATACAGTTTGCATTACTGTTTCGACCAGAATTCATAAACCTCTCGACTGACCAGTCAACACGATATAAAACAGTTTTTATATTAATTTACAAATACGCGCTCATATATATACACTCAAACTCAATCTAAGGTACTGCTAACCTTATCTCTATTGAGTCACGCCACAGAGCCAAGGTAATCACTTAAACCTTCAGCTCTGATACCAACTGTAATGACCCGGGGTTTTCGACACCGAAAATCGACACAAAACCCAACGTCGACTGTTCAGACATCGAAAATACCGGATCATTAATAGAAAGAAATTAGAAGATGAGATAGAAAGATAGAACTAATAGAATAGAAGAAGAAGAAAAACCACAACTGAGTAGAATCAGAGTAAACACGAATCTCACAGCGGAACGAATAAAATATATTATATAACATAACTTTGAAATACAAAACTGTATTGTATATACATACCATTATCAGAGTACAATACATCATATCACAGCGGAAATAGTCTCTAAATACTAACGGTGAAGCCTTCTGCTTTTAGCTCCTTCAAGCGTATCTGTAAAAGCCTGAAACACTTGACTGCCCGTACAAATTTGGGCACCCAAGAGTTTAGGGAAAACAAACACAATAAACTCTGGGTCAGTCATGGGACTGGTGTGAGTAAATTCCAACCATACGGTTTAACTTTGAAAATCCTTTTTGAAACAAAAAGGATAATAGTAAGACCAATCCACACATAAACATGGACGGCTTTTACCTTACTATAACCCAAAATATTTTTGATATCAAAATCCAGTGATATTATAATAATGTCTAATCAAATAAATAACCAATTAGTAGAACGCTTGCATCTCACGCTCTACATACATAGTATAAAATCAAAACCCGCAGGGCGCTTATTGGAGATTGGATTCCAACTATGACAAGGTATGGGACCACCTTCCGATAATGTATCTCTAGAGGCGAATACACAGGGTTCAACAAGAACATCTTGTAACCCGGCCCACACATGACCGACCACTCATTTCGCTTGAGTGTATCGAATGTATATCACCAACGGTTGGACTCAAACCACCGTTCCCGAATGGGCAGAATCGATAGATTAAGAAACAAAAGGAATTTCTCTAGATAGGTGATTATACACCCTAATGGGAGCGACCCACATAGCCATGCTGCCTACCCGATTTTTGTCATTTCCCGGTTGTGAAGCTTGAGGCTACGTTTACCTTTTAGGACATCTGGCCACCATACACTTTGAATGCCACATCGTCAAACCCGTCAAATCACTAGTTGATCTTCCCAAAATATTACGGGTATAAAAGCCAAGAGAAACGAATTTCTCCGCCACCAGACGTAATACCTTGAAAAGATCGTCTTCTGTGACCCTTAGGAATACTCTGTCAGACATTCGTCCATACAAGTTGTCCTGGACTGAACAAACATAACAGTTCTTGAATTTCACTCCGTCTTCGATTATCTTCAACATAATCTAATTCGCAACGCCTATGCCTATACGGAGTGGTTCTCGGATATTAAATCCAACCGGTCTCTCCGTATCGACGATGGTCAAAACACTTCGATAGTCGGTTGTTTAACTATCGAAGTAAAAACAACATCCATTCAATGTACAACCAATATCACACAAATCACAGGCACTTTTTATTTAACATTCGTTCTTATATTTCTTTGGACAAACGTCATTACTTATTACTTTTGAATAAGTGAATTTCAAAACAAGCTGTTTTCCTTCCCTAGGAAGTGCTACTGTATATAAACATCACGCTTAAGTTTGGTTAACAGCGTTTCATTTATCGTTACAGTTCAAACTAGCTATACGCTGCTATATCCCTTTATAACTAATCTTGACATAACAGTCACGCTTAAGCCTAGTCAACAGCGTTACTTTACTGCTATAGTTCTGAGACTTGTAATATGCTACTATATTCCACTTTATAATTAATCTC
Source organism: Allium sativum (assembly GCA_030737875.1). Lineage (NCBI taxonomy): Eukaryota > Viridiplantae > Streptophyta > Magnoliopsida > Asparagales > Amaryllidaceae > Allium > Allium sativum. The sequence goes on along the minus strand of CM060924.1, from coordinate 919,798,022 downwards.
AACACCTCTTTCCGTTACAAATTCTTGACATCTCTTTCCATTACAAAAATCTTGATATCTCTTTTCGTTACAAAAATCTTGATATCTCTTTTCGTTACAAAAATCTTTGATAGTCGGTGTTTTGAAAATAAACATCCATCAAACCATTTCACAATCTCGGCACTTTCTAATATTTCATTATTCATATTTTTCTAGATATTTCCAAAACTGTTTAACCTCATACTTCTTTGAAAAACCCATTTTCAAATATTATAGCACTTGTTCACCTACATTCTAGAAGATATACATTTATTTAATATCTGGAACATTTCCATCTTCCTTACCTTTCTTATTTTCTGTACTTTTAGAAAATACACATTATTAATGTTGGAAAAACATTTCAAAACTCCATTTCTAAACTTCTCGTTAATCAGATCAATTTAGTTTAACACAAATAGAAATATCTACTTACAAAATGTTTACTTTCTGACCACTATTTACTTTTATTAAAATATCATTTCGCAATAGGAATCTAGACTCGTTTTACTACCCTCATTTCAAATACGATCATACTCCAAACATAGAATTATACTTTATTTCATAAGCATCTTTAAAATCGACTACTTGTTTTTGATATACTTAAAACAAGTCATCGCCTCCTTGTTTAATCAAGATTCAATTTCTGTTATTTAGAAATAATAAATAATCGATTCTTCCTATTTAAACTCGAATCAATTTATATCTAACTCACGGTATTAAAAATACCAGTTTATAATAGAACTTCTATTATAATTTATAATTTTGCTTCAATTATAAAGATATAATTTTTATAATTGAACTTCGTTGATTTGCTTGACGGTCAACCAATTTCTTAACAAAACGATGTGTTTATGGTTGACTGTTGCCACTTTCTAAATCAATATCGTTTATTTACTAAATCAACATAACGTTGAACTTCCATTCAACACAGTTCAACAGTGCATAAACAGTACATATAAATATTGAAGAATCCGGTTGAATTCCTCCTATCGGTTTCCGCATCCACAAATGTTAGTCAAACAATTATCACTGATTCCATACTGATGGAATCAATATCCAACCGGTGATGGGTACATATGCAACGATATATAATATTTCAACCAATTTAACCATAATCTGCCTAAACAACCATCACACAGCATTCAACCATTATTTAAAATATAAATAAAATATTTTAAATAAAACAAAGTTAGTGAATTTACTCACCTTGGCGCGTTAACCGTTAAATAACGATTTGCGTCAGTTGATTAAACCAGTGTTTTAATCTGTCTAGAATTGTGACGAGCTCCAAAACCGCTTCGGATCGACTCCAGTGTGTAGTCTGCGACCATCGTATCCAACGCAACTAACTGTGTAAAATTCCCCTTGTTACAACCGGCCCATCTCCATCTTTATACTATTGGTGCATCAAAACTTCTGCCATGCTATTTTACCAACGATTTCCCATGCCATGGTTTGCTAACAACTTCGCTATCCTATTTTTAACCGAGCCTTAAACACATTAATCGGCCCATCCACTTCAAATATCAACCCAATTACAAAACAGACTACCCCTGTACTCATTTTTCCATTTCCATTCTTTTCACAGTTATTAACTACTTTTATCAAATACTGCATTTGAACATCCTATTGTAGCCCTCCAAAGCCATAGCCGTGGCCTTAGATACTAGTACCCTTCTTCACAAACTCATCTGTACCATGTACTCCACAAGTTATTTCGCTACTACGACATGTACATGCACAGGCATTAGATGCCTTCACGAACTTTGAACCACTCGGCACCGGCAGTTCCTCTCACTCACAGTATTTCCGATCGAACCCTGAATAAATCAAATAGTTCGCCTTCTACACTTTACACTAAAACACCTGCACTCCCATTCTTACCGCAACTTGTACCATGTGGCATCATCTTCCATCATAGCACAGTTGCATTTCTCGAACACCCCTTGCGTCGGAATCTCCATCAATTTCCTATCGTGATTTCCAGAAAAGCAGCGCACCCCTACAGTACATCATTGCAACCCTTTGCCACTATTATCGAACAGTTTGGCCATAAGCTTAAATCCTTCTCGGAGTCCCCCATCGTGCCCATTCTACACATAAATGCTTGGGTCCTTCGAATTCAAGAACAGCAATGTCGCTGATTTATTTCCAGCGAAAAGAATGGGGTTCATAGGCTTCAGAATGCACCCCTTTTCAAAGACCAATTTCCTTTCCTTGGGTACAAATTTTACCCAGTTCGAACACAGCGTCAACATCCTCCTTCCCTCGTGTACCTGCTCTCAGCCGGACCATACTCCTTGCGTCATTTGCTTCTCCCCTTCACACCCTCTCGGTTCAGTAAGTTCAACTGTTCCACTTCTTTTAAAGTGCCAAGCCCATCACGTTCTTGCTTTACGTTAACTACTTCATTTCACAAAACTACCCCAATGTAATACCTCCGCCTGCTCACGCTATCCGTCTATTTCCAAATTTCCAAGTCCTCATTCCCATTTAAAACATATTAACCACTTCATAGCAATATGTAAATCATCATACCTTCTTTGAATCATCTCCCAAAACACCCCTCTCTAACATCAACCCGACGCAACACTTGCTCCCCTTTCCTTCACTTCCGTGCCATCCAACTCGAGTCCCCACACCATATATGACATCGATCACCATCTTCTGGTCTGCACAGTACCGCGCTTTGCTTCCGGTCCCCAAAAGCCACCAGACTCGACTGTCAAAACAGCCCATCATTCGATCTCCTTTTGTTTTTATTTTGTTGTTCGTTGTTTTCTTTTTATGAAGCCATTGCCAAAGGTTTAGTTTAATTCTCCAGTTGGAAAAATGAAGAAAAAGATCGGTATATTTATAAACGAATTATCCTTGGATGCCAAGGAATAGGGTGGTAGGGTAGATGGCATTTCTTCAACGTAGGTTAGTGGGTTCATTTAAGTTGATACAGACGTGATGTAAACAAGTATGGCGGCGCATTGCCTTGGATATGAAGTATCAGAGAAAACATAGCTCAACAATCTTATCCAAGTCTCTGTGTGGTGTAGTGTTACTGTAGTATAGTATAGGGCAGGTACGGTTTTTAGTTGAGGTAGCAGCCGTTCATTTATTTGGATGAAAACAATAGACTGGGTCTGGGTTTTTATATACAACGGAGGCTACGTTTTCTTTCTTCGAGAAGTTGGAACGCGGACCAATGTTTTTGTTTTATGTTTATAAAATTATCTGAAAAATTTAGCAAGAAGTCTTGGGTGGTATGGCATGAGTTTTAGGGTAAGTTGTTTTGTCACAATACTAGGTGGGTAGTTTTCAGAGTATAGCCGATGTAAGGTCCGTGTATTTGATGCAGGTCTTCACAGCTATGTGCATTGTATAGTGGCATGGGGTTGTCTACATGGTTTCCATCAATCATATCATAGTCTGCGCGGTTTAGATTTCTAGGCTACAGCAACGCACAATTTCTTAGTCATGAATGTGTTGAAATTTTACCCTTTTATTTAAATGGCAATTTGGTTTGGTTATATAAATTTCATTCATGTTCGAGCTGTTACAGATTGATATAAGAATACGCCCATGCCCAGCGAAGTGCCCCGGTTCCAAAAATATAATAATACCGGTAGGTTAACTCATCTTTTGAAACCTCAAAATACTGATTCATGGTGCAAAATACTCCAAATAAAAAGTTGCGTATTTAATTAATTAAAAATTACAGTAAAATTCTAAAAATTAAATTATCACTACGTCTCAAAAGAACCTTGTCTAAATACGAAACCGATAAGAAGTTATTTCAAATAAACCGTTATGGTCGATATACGATTTCATAGCGACTTTCTGAATATTTGATTTTGACATATCTTGCAATCTATACGACGAAATCTCAATATTTCACTTCTGTCAGAAAGATACATTTCAACAGATTCCAATATTTCTTGTTTTGCATAAATCCGATTTAAACTGGTTTCTGTACACTCAATTGAAGTTCAGAACGTTAAATTACGAACTGCAACGTCGTTATGAGCTCGATTATATTGAATATATATTTTTATACGTTCAACTTCGTTTTAATTAATATTTAAATCTACTTATATTAAGAATTCAATATTTAAACTGATTTAAATATTCAAATATAAACCGATAAAAATGCGGGACATTACATCCCCTTAATCCAAAAATAAACCCATATATAATGTCTTCACTGATAAATGAATGCGCCGCACAAAAATCTCATCCCTCGTTCTCTTAATCAGTCCACACTAGAAAATAAAAGAAAACGCAAAGCTATCCCCTCAAACTCCACTTCTCCCTCGTCTATGTTCTTTTCTTTTTATATATATACTCGAGCAACTAGAGAAGCTCGTTTGTGAGCAGTATTGTGAAGTAGCAGGAGCGGATGATTCGTATTAAAGGAGAGGGTACACGCGTTTTCCATGTATGCGGAAATAGTGGAAAACGTGAGGGATTTCTTTTGGCACTTGAGTGAGTTGCATGGGGTAGGAGTAGAAGAAAGAGGAGATGATAGAGAGTTCGAAATGGGAATGGGAGGTGGAATCGGAATATGGATTCAGTGGAAAAAGGGTGTCGCGAATTTTGCCTGTAGCAGGAAATAGGAGATTGCGATGTCATTTTAAGTACAGACTGAGTTCACCATTTGGTGGTTAAGGGGGATGAGTTTCGGATGAGGGAAAGTTTGGAAGTGTGTTTGGATTTAATGGTTGAGTTGGAGGAGGAGGATGGTGCTTAAAGTTTGGTCATGGCGGTTGATTACTTACTGGTAGGAGCGTGTTTGGGGAAGAAGAAATTTAAATACGGTTCTGGGCTTCAATGATGTGGATGGGCCGGAATAATAAAGCTAAGGCCCAAGTTTTATTATCAATTCAAGTTTTTATTTATTTAAAAGTGTTCAAACTTCATAATACTATAACTTGGTCATACATAGACGGAATTCAGCGAAACATGATCCGACAAGATCGTATGGACGGGAGCAACACAATGAGACTGACTAGGAGTGAATCCGAGCTCGTTACAATTTAGGGCGAAATAAATTGTCCGACTCAATCAAAGAACGCAAACCGATTATTTAACGATGATCGTCCAATGTGAGTAAACCTCACTAACTCTGAACAGTTTATAATTTCATGTTTTATTTGTAGAACTGTTAAATATTGGCTGATTGACTGTGTGTTGGTTGTTTGATTGAACTGCTGGTCAGTTAGTTGAATTTCTATATTGATTCTGTTTAACAGAATATATCATATGGAAAGTGATGTTATCTATATTGTTTAACATCTGTGATGCAGGGAAAACAGGTTGGAGGAATCCAACTGGATTCCTCAACATTTATTTTACTGTGATTCATATATTGTGATATATGATGTGATACATATTCTGTTGTTGATTATGTGTGTTTGGACGATATTTATCGTTGTTATATGGTATGTTAAGTACCATAAGAAATACTGGATGTGGAAAAGGGAATATTTTCAAAGTGATATTTGAAATTAAAATATTTATAAATAGAATAATTCTAAATAAGAAATATTTATAAATTGGAATATTTATAAATAGGAGATATTTAGCCAAGGGAAATTATAAAATCAAAGAATAGATTTGAAAAGGAAATATTTGCAAACCATTTGCAAATAGAAGATTAGAAAAGGAAATATTTGTAAATCATTTACAAATAGAATTGATAGGAAATATTTGGAAATAAATAGAGTTAAAAAGGGAAATTTATTTATAATGGAATAGGACGTTATAAAAGGGAAAACGTATAAAAAGGAAACTGTTATAAAAAGGAAATCATTTTTAAAGTGAAGAACCGTTACTAAAAGTAAATCTTTAAAAATGAATAAACGTTGTTAAAAAAGAAATCTTTATAAAGCGAAAAAGGAGTTCAATCGAATATGGTATTCGAAAGGAGTTAAATCAAATATAGTTATTCGAAGGGAGTTAATCGTATATGGTATTCGAAAGTTAGTTAATCGAATATGGTATTCGAAAGTTAGTAAATCGAATATTTTATTCGAAGGGGGTTAGTCGAGTCGAGTTAGTTGAGTAGAGTTAATCGAATCTTTGTTATTCGAATAAGAGTAAATCAGTTAGAATTAATTGGTTAGAGTTAATCGGTAAGAGTTAATCGGTTAGAGTTAATCAAATAGAGTTAATCGATTTGAGTAAATCAAACAGAGTTAAATGTAACGACCCAGAAAATCTGAACCAATTTAAAATTTTAAAATTGGCTAAAATAATGGATTTTAGATATTTAAAATAAATATTTTAAATAATGGCAATGAAGAGTGAGTTTGAATCGACAATTGAAAACGAATATAATTAATTATAATTATAAACAAGGCCTGAAAAGGCGCTGCAGTTTCAAAAATTGAATTCAAACTTTGTCGGACTGTACAGGGTGCAAAACAAAACGGATTTTAGTGAAACCAAAAATATTTAAATCTATTAGTGAATACCTTTCTAATGAATCTGAAAAATCGAATTTTCATAACGGGAAGCAAAAGTTATGGCCAAATGAATTTTCAGAAAGGTCGCTATGGAATTTATATAGCCCGTGGAATTGGCCATTTTGCATACGACCTCGGAATTCGACGAAACCACTTTTGTTGGATCCGTGATGTGAAGTTATTGATAGGTTTCAAATTTCATAATTTTTGAAGCTAATATGTGAGCGTGGCAAAGGAAAATGTGTTTTGGTCAATTACAGTCAAATTGGATCAACCAGAAATGGGCCTTTTTGCAAACGGTCTCAGAATTCGACGAAACTAGTTTTGTTGGGATCGTATCGTCAAAACATAGCCAGATTTATTTTTTTGGAATTTTTCGAATCAGTTTGTGGCCCTGGCAAATTGAAATGCACGTTCAAATTGAATATTGAATGTTTTATATTTTAATTTGAATGGAAACTGGCTGAAACAGTCGAATGGGCCTACGAAACATATCCCATTGTGTTCGGAATGGGGGTAAAATGCTAGGGACGACAGTCGTTGGGTTTGGATTGGGGTTCGTGGGCGAAAGGGGGTATTTTCGAAATTTTAAAATTTATAAATATAAAAAAAATCTCCCATTGGCCAGCGACAGTTTCTCTCTCCCCGATCATCAGGCGCGCGAGACGGAAAGGAGCTCCGAACTTCTCTCTTCAATTTCTCTTTCATTTCTCGATGAAATCAAGTGAGGTTGGATCCATTTTGAAGCTCTAACCGTCCTCTTCAAATCCATGTGAAGTTTGGCATTTATCGTGCAGTATTTCTTAAGTTGCGAGCTCGGGAAGATCGCCCCTTTGGAGCACCGTCGCCGCCACCGCCAGAGTGCACCGAACTGCACATCACCACCACGTGCACGAAGGTCTTTCGAAGCTCTTCGACGCTGTGTGAGCTGATTCTCCTATCACGCAACGGTTTGATCGAAAGATCAAAACCTAGTTTTGATCCATCGTGAAAGGTACGTCTTTTATTACATCTGAACTTTGAAAAATCATATCTTTTTGCTGTGTTGACAAAATTTGATGAAACAGGAAACATCGTGACCGTGTGGACGTCCTCTACATTCTAGAAGAGACCGTATATTTTTCTGAGCCTTCTGCTATTTTTGGTGGAGTGGAACCCAATGTGAGATTTCTAATTTATAAACGATATGGAAAACGACGATGTATAAATTATATAGTCGATGTATGAGTTATATAAGCGTTGTACACCTCATGTATAAGCGTTGTATAAGTTGTACGTTCGATGTATAAGTTATATATGCGTTGTAAAATTTATATATGTGTTGAAATAGAAGTGAATTGATATATATATATATATATATATATATATATATATATATATATACATACGCCCCTCGTCCACAAACCATGGACGATATTTATTGATTGTGATTGGTGTGAAAATTGATTGATAGCGAATGGTTGGTTGTGATTGTTTGTGGTTGATTGTGGTTGAAAAATACCCATTGGTGATTGAAATGAATTGGAAATATTTGTGGAAATAAAAATAAAACATGCCGCCTACGTGCGAATTAGATGCATGAATCCCCATTGTCAAAAACCGCGAGGTTTTAAGGTAGAGCGAGGAGGAGCCGTACTAGGGACGGTGCCAGTTTTAACTACCCTGCCGTTATGCTGCCGAAATTTTGAATAATCTTTGTGTGTTAGAATTATTTTCATATGTTGAAATTATCTTCATGCGTTGAAATTAAAGTCATGTGTTGAAACTATATCCATGTGTGGAAATGTTCGTGTGTTGAAAAGTGATGTGTGAAAATTAAATTCATTTGTGAATGAATGAAGTGTCTAAACAATAAAAATCACCTTTTTATAATATATATGAAGTATGAAAAATATTCGCCTTATATATAAATAGTTTCAACAATAAAAATTCCATCTTTCTAATATGAACAACATAAGTAAAATATCCATGTGTGGAAATGCTCATGTGTTGAGAAACGTGTGTAGTGGAAAAGTTCATGTGATGAATAAAAAGATCGAACAATAAAAATTACATTTTTATTGAAACTATGAAGTGTTGAAAACATCCATTTATCGAATGAATATTTTACATGATAAAAATATCATTTTTATCATATATGTGATATGCTAGAGATATGCGGACGTTGAAATAAATATTTGTGAAGAAATATTATTTTTTAACATGCATAGGAACTAAATAAAATAGTCATGTGTTGAAATCTATTTTAGTTCGCCAAAATTATCATCTTTGAAATATGAAGTGTTAAAAATAGCCACTTGTTCAAATAAAATATGCATGATTTGAAATATACATTAATTAGCTAATGATATGATTTTAGCCTATGCATGCAACATTAGAATGAATGGTGTTTTTAAACCAAAGTAAATCAAATATGAAGTAGAATAGAAAATGATAAGTGATAAAAACTGTATATATGTACGTGCATATTTATTGAACATGTTATAGCAAAGGGGCTAGAGAAGAGGAATAAAATTTGGTGCCCGACAAATAGGTACACATTTACTGTTTTGTTTGGGTGATGATTTTATGAGCCTGTTGGCTAGCCGCTTGGCTTTTTCTTTTTCTTTTTGACATGAGACGCCCGTGTGGCTATTTGGGAATTTTCCCAGCCCCTCCCGTACAAAGGAGGTTATGGCGAAATTTTTTCAAAATTAAAAGGCGTTAGTGAAATATTTGAAGTGAAAACGATATTGAAATTGTTGAATGAACTATATTTATATAAATATATAAATATATAAATATAAATAAAATTAAAATGAAACGTGGCCGTGCAGTTCGTGTTTTGAAACCGACCATTGGATTTACCCGAAACCGCAACCGTTGGGTTCGCCTTGGAAATATCTTTCCAACGGCACCAACTTTGTAAAAATCCAACGGTTGGATTGTCTGGAATGTTTAATTCAAACCTGAAGAAAAACAGCGCTAGAAATGATTATATATATATAGTTATATTTAATCGAATAACGACGCTGCAGTTCGTATTTTGAAATCGAAACTTCAAATGATGATACTGGGAGATCCGACCGTCGGATTTTCCCGAAACTGGAACCGTTGGATTCGTTTTGAAAAGATCTTTCTAATGATGTAAATTTTGTGAAGATCCAAAGGTTAGATTTTCAGATGTGTGTAAATCAAATCTGAAGAAAAACAGCGCCACGGCCGCGTTATGGCCCGAAGCGTCGTTTTGAATAAATTGGCTATTTTAAAATAAATAAAAATAGCGATAAATCGTTATAAAATATCATAGATGATATGGAATAGAAATAAACTGAATTTGCTCGATTTATGTGGTATTTAATGGTTGAATATGTTTGGTGTGAAAATTACATTAAAGAACAAAATTGGTGTTGTCGAATGATTTAACCATTGAAATAAATTGATTTGAAATTCTAAATATCCGTAAATTATTTGAAAAGGCCGAGCTAATTCTCATTTTAAATAATTGACCGACGATTGAAAGTCGAAGATGAAGACGGTGGTCGAAGACCGGAGATCTTCACCTCGTTTGGATGGTAACCGAGGTCCTGATTGGGAGGCATCCCGAAATATGGATAATGAGTGGTGATCGTCCAGACGTACGTGGTGATCGATGGGTTTGCGAGGTATATAGTGCCTCCGGTTTCGTTCAGACCCAGAACGGACTTGTAAATGGTCTGTGTGTCTGACATTGGATTTTATTCTGTGTTGATTGATCTCTGTTAAATATACATCTGTTTGGCGGCGGAGAATTTATTCTTTTGCTTAACGCTCTTCTCTGAGACACACGAGCTCAGAGGTTGTATATCGGTGGATATCAGTCGCATGGCATGAATTGCCAGTGTGGCATGCCTAAGTGGCAAATGATCAGGGCTTCTATTGAAAAGCAAAGTCTTGTGGTGATGATCAAAGCACAGCCTGTGTGGCGTAGCTTTGTGTATGACTTGAATTCGCGAGCCTCACACCCCGGTATGAACCAGAAACGGGAGAAGGACCTCAGGGAGGGCATGCATTTCTTTCTAGCTAGGGTGGTGTCAGTGACCTACCAGGCCTGACATTTATATACTTTTCACCTGTGCGGTTGTTGCTGTTGCGAGGCGCCTCGGTTAGATCGGACGATCCGGGTCCGATGGAGTCATTCGTTGGCTCATTTGCGCCCCATTGGGCGGGGAGACGTATTGTTCAGGCATAATAATCCACATCGGTGGATCGGCCCTGACGATCCAGGGGGCAGTTGCGGCTGTGTCTGAGACATGGATTTTATTCTGTGTTGATTGATCTCTATTAAATATACATCTGTTTGGCGGCGGAGAATTTATTCTTTTGCTTAACGCCCTTCTCTGAGACACACGAGCTCAGAGGTTGTATATCGGTGGATATCAGTCGCATGGCATGAATTGCCAGTGTGGCATGCCTAAGTGGCAAATGATCAGGGCTTCTGTTGAAAAGCAAAGTCTTGTGGTGATGATCAAAGCACAGCCTGTGTGGCGTAGCTTTGTGTATGACGTGAATTCGCAAGCCTCGCACCCCGGTATGAACCATAAACGGGAGAAGGACCTCAGGGAGGGCATGTGTTTCTTTCTAGTTAGGGTGGTGTCAGTGACCTACCAGCCTTGACATTTATATACTTTTCACCTGTGTGGTTGTTGCTGTTGCGAGGCGCCTCGGTTAGATCGGTCGATCCGGGTCCGATGGAGTCATTCGTTGGCTCATTTGCGCCCCATAGGGCGGGGAGACGTATTGTTCAGGCATAATAATCCACATAGGTGGACCGGCCCTGATGATCCAGGGGGCAGTTGCGGCTGTTCCTGAGACATGGTAGGCTAGATTGTCTCGAATTCAGTAAGGACTATCTTTTGCCTTGGTTCATGACGGAAATCCAATTTCCAATTACGTGACTGTGCGGTTTTAATTGTATACCTGTATATGGCAACATAGTGGTATGGGGCATTAATGCCGTCTATGATTGATAGTTATGATTTGAAATTGTTTTCAAAACATATAAACACTAGCAATAATATCAAATGCCTTTGTTTTATGCGTATCAAGCATATTTTGGCCGTTATAAGGTAAAAACTCTATCCTTCGGTTTGCGTTGCATTGTGTGATGGGAACTGAGTCTTATAATGGCTTCATTTTTATAAAAAGCATTGCTATGTTTAAAAGAAAGATTTGTTTTTAAAGCACTGACAATCCAATGGAGTAAACCCGTTCCATGAAAGTGGCGTGGTCCAGTGATTAGCCATATATTAAATGTGTTGAGTGGATTTATCATACCAGTCCCATGACTGACTCATAGTTTGTTTCACTTTCAAACTCGGGTGCCCCTTTTTCTACAGGGGCAGCCTTGTATTCAGGTTTAGCTGGTTCTTTCTGGATAGCTGGAGCTGAAGATGGATTCTATCATTTATCTCTTTTTATGTTGTTCAGCTCCTATTGTACATTATGTTTTTTTTTCCGCTGTAGACATATATGTATAGTTGAACTGTAATTGTACTAAGTAAGATCCTGTATATTGTGTAACTCTGATGATTACTTTTATCCAGTATATTCTATTGTTCACTTTCTGGTGTATTTATTTAATTCTGTTCTACTATTATCTGTTTCTGTGTTATATTCCAAAGATAACCCTTGTCTCCGTCAGTACGGGAAATGGGGTCGTCACATTAACCAAATAGTAGATATTCGAAGTGAGATAATCGAATCAAAAATATTTGAAGTAAGTTGATCGAATTTAGTTATTCAACGGGAGTTAAATCGAATAAGATTTATTCGAAGAAAGAGATTATCGAATATAAGTATTCGAAAGTAAGCAAATCGAATTAGTTATTCGAATAGAGTTAAATAAATAAGAGTTATTCGAATTAGTTATTCGAATAGAGTTAAATAAATAAGGGTTATTCGAATTAGTTATTTGAATAGAGTTAAACACATAGGAGTTATCGAATTAGTTATTCGAAAGGAGTTAAGTAAAAAGAGTTAATCAATTTGGGTTAAATAAATAGAGTAAATCGAATTTAGTTTATTTGAAGAAAGGTTAATCGAATCTAGTTATTCGTAAGGGAGATTATCAAATATATTTATTAGAAGGGAGGAGTTATCGAGTAGAGATATATTTGAACGAAAGATACGTAAGGAAGTGTTTAAGAGTTAAAAGATGAACTTACACTAATTCGAGATTTGAAATGTTGTTCAGTTAAGGTCTGAGAGGTAGTTATACCCCAACTTGATTGACTTCGTTTTTAATTTAGAAATGGTTAAGGTTCGATAGTGAAGGTGGGTTAAAGGAATTTAGTTAATAAGAGTAATGGTTTGAGTTGGCATCGCGATGGTTTGTTTAAACATCTGTCTAAGTCCAATGAAGGAGTTTGGAAGTGTTTTCCAACTAAGAACCAGAAATGTTTTCTGATATAGAAAACAAGAAATGGAAATGTTTTCCAATGGTAATAACATATATTTTCTAAATTTAGAAAATAAGAAATGTTGAATATAGGGAAATAGGAGATAAGTAAATTTATGAAATAAAGAGATAAATGTTGAATGATGATTGATCGATATAATTTCCTCTTGGAAATAATGTCATTGTTGGCACACCTGTTTTTCTTTGATGGTTAAATCACAGACTATCGAAGTTTTTGACCATTTTAACGTTGTTAATATGGAGAGACCGGTTGGATTATTATCCAAAGAACCACTCTGTATTGGCATAAGCGTTGCGAATCATATATGCCAAAGATAATTGAAGACAGAGTAAAGTGCAAGGGATGTTGTATAAATCTTAGATAACAGTGTCTAAGATGGATATACTGAATAGTGCCTTCGGTTCATCCTGTTCCTGGATGACTTGTATGGATGAATGTCTGACAGAGTATCTCCAGAAAGGTCATGTACATTGATTTCTTCAACCGTACTAAGAGTGGAAGCGGAGAAGGAAACTTCTTTTAGCTGACACGTAATGTATGGTTATAGACATCAATCGGTGATTTGATGGATTTGATGATGTGACATTCGAAGTGAATCCGGTGTGATGATGAAGCGTAACCTCAAGCCTCATCAATCGGTAAATGACAGAAATTGGGCAGGCAGCATGGATAAGTCGATCGCTCCGAAGTAGGGTGTATAATCACCTGATCTAGAGTTTCATTTACTTCTAAAAATCTATTATTGATGTTGTCCCATTCGGGAAACGGTTGCTGATCCCAACCGTTGGTGATATACATTCGATACACTCAAGCGAAATGAGTGGTCGGTCATGTGTGGCCGGGTTGCAAGATGTTCTTGTTGAACCCAATGTATTCCTTTCTAGAGGTACACTAGCGAAAGGTGGTTCCATACCTTGTCATAGTTGGAAATCCATTACCCAATACGTGCTTGCGGTTTTGCTTGTATACTATATATGTAGAACGTGAGATGAAACTGTTTCTGCTAGATGATTATTATACTGTGGTTGATAGCCGTTATTATAATATCAAAAGGTTTTTGATATGAAGATATTTTGGATTCTCATAAGGGAAAAACTTGTTCCGTTATACGGCGTGATCTTATGAAATATCATTAACTTGTTCGAACTGTTTTATACCGATTTACTCATACCAGTCCCATGACTGACCTGGAGTTTATTTTGTTGTTTTCCCTAAACTCTTGGGTGCCCAATTTTGTACGGGCAGTCAAGTAGTCAGGATTTACAGATATACTGGAAGAGCTTGGAGCAGGAGGCTTCAGGATTATATAGCTATAGTTATTTCCGTTGTGTTGTACTTTGATAATGATGTATATTCAAGTACAGATGTATATTTCAAGTTATGTTATATATATATTATATGTTATTAGTTCCGCTGTGAGGTTTGTGTTACTCTGATGATGTGTTCTTCTTCTTCTTCTATTCTAAGTTTCTATCTTATCTTTCCTCACCCTCTAATTTCTTTCATTAATCATCCGGTATTTTCGATCTTTGGATGTTCGATATGTGCTGTATATCGGATAACCAAGATCGACAAAATCCCAGGTCATTACATCGGAGGTGGCGGCGAAGAGCTCTAGGGTGGTGGCGCTATAGGGTATGTTGATTTGGGGCAGGAAGTTTAATCCGGGGGAGGAGAGAGTGGGGAAGGGGAGGTTTGCGGTGCGTTGGAGGGCGCCTGCGGCGGCATGGATTGCCGCGACGACGGCGAACGGGAGGGGGGGAGGCCTGACAAGGTCAACGCGGGACGGTTTGGGCATTTGTTTTTTATTTTTATTTTTTTTATTTCAGAAATGTGGAGAGAGAAGTGGGAAAGAGAGGGTTAATATTTATATTTAATTTATTTTTAAATTCTAAAAGTTTTTTTTCCGTTCAATCTCCAATCCAAACCCAACAACTGTCGCCCCTAGCTAATTACCCCTATTCCGAACGCAATGGGATATGTTTCGTGAGTCAATTCGACTATTTCGATCAATTTTTGTTTAAATTAAAATATAAATATTTATATTCAATATTAAACGTACATTTCAATTTACCGGGGCCACATACTGACTCCAAAAATTCCAGAAAAATTATTTTAGTTTCGTATTGACGATACGGTCCTAAAAACTAATTTCGTCAAATTTGAAGACCGTTTGAAAAATGACCATATTCTGGTCGATCCAAATTGACTAAAACTGACAAAACACATTTTCTTATGCCATGCTCACATATTGATTCAGAAAATTACGAATTTTGGAATCTAGCAATAACTCGACATCCCAGATCCAATAAATTGGTTTCATCGAAAACGGAGGTCGTTTGAAAAATTTCCTTTTTAAGGGCCAAAATTCCATAGCGACTATTTTGAAATTTCAAATGGGCATAACTTTTTATTCCTGCTATGAAATTTCAATTTTTTGGGTTCTTGGAAAGATATTTTCACTTAGATTCTAATATTTTTAATTTTGCTAAAATCCGATTTATTTTGAATCTTGTATGTTCATTTGAAATTTGAAATCGAATTTTCGAACTACCGCGAATAAATATCTATATTCTAACGTCGATTCAAATAAATATATACATTCTAATTCTATTCAAAATAAATGTCTTGTCATTATTAATTAAAATAAACCATTTTATATATTCAAAATTCACTAAAATTGCCAAAATAAAAATTTTAAATTGGTTCGGATTTTCCAGGTTATTACAATCTCCCACACTTAAAAATATTTTTGCCCTCGAAAAGGAACGGAGCTGAAAGTTGTTTTTACTAACTAACTCAACTTTCATTATTTTCATTATGGCTTAAGTTCTTCAAATTTTCAGTTTCTAAGAACTTTTCAAATTTTTCAAAAATATGGCTAACACCCTAAATTTTCGAAAAATTTCGCCGTAAACTCTCCTATACGGGAGCACCGAGAAAATCTCGAAATCGCCATACAGGCCTTTCCAATCCAAAAAGAAAAAGAAACAGCCAATTGGCTCATAAAATCATCCAAACCCAAGAAATTAGTAAACATATAGATATTTGTCGGGCATACAATTTTATTCCTCCTCTCTAGCCTCCTTGCAATGACCTGTTCACACATATATATATGTACATGCATTCATTTCCAACAATTTCCAATATAGTTCAATATTTGTTTCAATTTGACCTAAATTTACCTTTCTTTCACATGCTGGTTTAAATAAATAATCACAAAATACAATCAACAATCAATTAGTTGATTAGCTTTTCAAATTCATAATTTTAGTACATATACAGAAAATCATGTTTTTGATGCCAATTCACAACAATAAGCCCTATCTAGTTTTGGTTCTCATACCAGTCAATTGGAAATATTTAGATATCCCACTTTCGAAGCTCGAACACAAATTCTGATGATGAAGCTTTATTCATCAGAACCATCTCTGATCAACTAGATTGTGATTCTATATCTACCCAGTATATTAAAACTTTGAATACATGTTTGCAAGGCGTATATGCAAAATCTTTATATATTGGATTGTCCAAATTCAATATATAAATATTCAAATACGTATGAAATGGTTTAAATTTTCAAAACAAAAATTGTTTTCATTTTTTATTCTGAAAAATAATAATCATCACACTCGTTCTAGGATACTATGGATCCTATCTCTAACAAGTCATTCTCATTGGATATTACTAATCCAATCTCTGATGCATTCTTTCGTATGGTTCTAATATGTCTTGTTCTCGAGCTCTATAAACCAGAGCTCTGATACCACCTGATCGACCCGAACTTCCCGTAAAGGAAAGCCCGGATTGAGTTGAGAACAAAAGGAATCAGAACACAAATAGAAGAACATTTCATTGCTTATTACCACAATTCCATCAGAATACAAGGATATACAGAGTATGAATAAATATTACACATCATAAAATATCAGAGATTTAAATACATTACAACAGCGGAAAATAATACAAGACACAATTGAAGATGATATACGAATGCAGAGCTTTTCGGATATCATTCCAGTTGTAAACCAGGATCCTGTGAATATAAATCTACAAAACCAAAACTACTAGCTGCCCGTGGAAAATAAGGGCACCCAGAGTTTAGGTTAAAACAATAAACTCCAAGTCAGTCATGTGACTGGTGTGAGAACTAAAACAGTTATTAATTTGATTTTAACTTCGGAACTACCGAGCAGAGGCAAAAAGACAATAAGTAGATACATAAGATCGAGTGTATTCAGAAAACAAAAAAAAGACAATGAAAGAGCGGCCTATCATTGATCGGCCTTGAAGAGATCCCCGTATAGATGCCTGCCCGGCCAACCAGGTACCTCAAGATGTGTTGTCATATCACGGAACTCAACCGCTTCTTTGGGGATTCCTAGCGTTCACTCCAAGTAACTAGCTGCTTTTTCAAATGTCAGTAGCGAGACGTTCTGTCAATGCGTAATCTCAGTGTGCAATGTGTATTCTTGAATAATCTCATTTTTCAATTATTCAACCATTTAATTGAATCAGATATAAACATAGGCTAACTTATTTAATTGATGAACTCTGTACAATGAAAAAATAATAATAAAGTGAATTAGAAAGACGTATCCCGAGTTTTAGGAACTGTTTGAATCTTAATTCAAACAGTTCCTAAAAACTTGGGATCATGGGGAACTAGAGAGTATAGAGAGCGCCGGGGAAGAATATGCCCTGAAACAAAGAATTGTGAGGGAAATTAAGGGACCACGCCGTATAACACGGAACGAGTTTCCTCCCAAGAATACCGGTGCATAAAACAAACAGCGCAATGCTAAATAAAGAAAAATGAAGCTGTTATAAGACCCAGGTCCTATCACACAATGCAACGCAAGCCGGGGGATAGGGTTTTCCCTTATAACAACCAAAGAATGCTTGATACGTTTAAAACAAATCATTTGATACTATTATAAGTGCATAGTGTATAAAACAACTTCAAATCATAAGTATCAATCATAGGCGACATGAGCGTCCCATGCCACTATGTCGCCATATATAGGTTTACAAATAAAACCGCAAATGTCGCGTATTTGGAAATTGGATTTCCGTCTGTGAACCGAGGCCAGGGATCGTCCTCTACCGATTCGAGACTCTCTAGCCCGAGCCTCAGGAACAACCGCAACTGCCCCATGAAGCGACAGGGCCGGTCCACCGATGTGGATTATTATGCCTGAACACTACGTTTCCCCGCCCTTTGGGGCGTAAATGAGCCAACGAATGACTCCATCGGACCCGGATCGTCCGATCAAACCGAGGCGCCTCGCAACAGCAACAACCACACGGGTGAAAAGTATATAAATGTCAGGGCTGGTAGGTCACTGACACCACCCTAGCTAGAAAGAAACGCATGCCCTCCCTAAGGTCCTCTCCCTTTTTGGTTCACAACCGGGGTGCGAGGCTCGCAAATTCACGTTACACAAAGCTGTGCCTCATAGGTTGTGCTTTGATCATCACCACAAGACTTTGCTTTTCAACAGAAGCCTCGATCAATTGCCACTTAGGCATGCCACACAGGCAATTCACTCCATGTGTTTGATATCCATCAATATATAACCCCTGAGCTCGTACGTCTCAGAGAAGGGCGTTAAGCAAGAGAATAAATTCTCCGCGGCCAAACATATATATATTTAATAGAGATCAATCACACGGACTAAAATCCAATGTCAGACACACAGTCCATTTACAAGTCCGTTCTGGGTCTGAACGAAACCGGAGGCACCTAGAACCCCGTATATTCATTGATCTCCAAGTATGTCTGGACGATCACCAACTGTTTCCATCTTCTTGGGTGTACAGCCCAATCAAGATCATCAGTAATCACCCAAACGACGTGAAGACCTCCGGTCTTCGACCGTCGTCTTCATCTTCGACTTATCGTCGTATCAGTTATTCAGAATGGGATAAACCCGGTCTTTCCGAATAATTCGCGTATATTTTAAATAAGTGTTACACAAACACAACATACGCCTCATTCCAATTCATCAGTCGCTAACCGTAAATTAATCAAGAGAATAATTCCCCAAATATTAACCCCGAAGGCCGAAACCAACTTCAGATCAATATCCAGAAAACCATTCTGCTTAGCTAACCGACAGTTATTTTCTAAATTTCACATTCATAGGGAAAGGTTCCTATTAATTTTATCTAAGATAAATTCCTTCAATTTATTCATTAATCTTCTTTTGAATTTCGATTCAACTAGTCGGGATTAACGAACCTTACTGAAGTAATCATTTGTTTTAATTTCCCAATCTCAACCTATTCATCCCTTGAAGTAAAACTGGTAATACTTCATATCTAACACCATGGTGTTATCGGTAAATTCAATTACCATTTCACGTTCAAATCTAATTAAAGATTTAACTATCGCCTGGAGCAAAACTGGTGATACTCCATTCTCGATCATTTCAATCTAATTAAAGATTCATTAAAACTCCACTTAGTTTTAATCGCTAACTGGGTTAAAGAATCAGTGTCATTTAAAACACGGTCACGATAAACCCAAAATCACATTCCATTAATTATCGGGTTAAAGAACGAGTGTTATTTAAAAACACTGTCCACGATAAACCCAAAAATCAATATCAATTCAATTCCAATTAAATATTATTTAATTGGTACACTTCATTAAATCTAAATAAAAAGATTTAATCTTTTCTCAACTGGGCTTAAGAATAGTGTTAATGAAGACACCATTCACGACAAACCCAAATCACAATTGATATTAAACACAAGGCTCTGAATAGAAAATATATCGGCTTATATTCAATATCAAATTCTACGACCAACAAATATCGTATTGGAAATAACGATATATATATATATATATATATATATATATATATATATATATACATATATATATATATCTTTCAAATTTCCATAACAATATCTATATAGTCACGAAATCCAACATCGAAATATTCCGAAGATAATTTCGATTCAAATCCATTCCAATGCAATCATTGGAAATTCTGGTTATTTTCAAAACCATTTCAAATTCAATTTATTTATTTAAAAATAAATAGAATTATAATTCTAGTTCAAAACTAGTTCATTTGGATAAAAATCTATTTTTATCTTTTCAAATATGGAGTTCTTCATCCCGATATTTCCCAAATCATTTCTTATGATTTTACATAAATTATTACTATTTTTAATAATTTTATCAAGGCCCGTACAGTCGATTTCCATCAACGGCCATCGAACTGCACTTACAGCGACCTTTTTCAAATTTGATTTGAACATAATTCCAAATCCAACCGTTAGATTTCTAATTTCTAATATTCGTTAGAAAGCTCTTTTCGATACGAACCCAAAGGTTCCGCTTTCAGGAGAATCCGATGGTCGGATCTCCCGTAATATCCGTTCGAAGTCAACGGTCGAAATTCGTGAACTGCCGCGGCGCGGCGCGTTCTATTCAGGCCATTATATTATATATATATAATATATACTTCGTCGATTTCAATTCAAAATGTACTTTATAAATCGTTTCAAATTCATTTTTAAAACGGTTTTAACTTCATATTCAATTTCAAAACAAAATTGAATATTCCAATATAAATTCGTTTTAAATTCTTTTCAAATCGATTTCAATTCGAATTCATTTATATTCAAATTCAATTCGAATTCATTTCTATTTATTTTCAATTCAAATTCATTTCTAGATAGTTCGAATTTCAATTCTATTCAATTTCAAATCTATTCAATTTTCATTTAAGAATGAATAAAATCGATACAAATATCATTCACGTCAAAATGGCGTCAATCTAACCAACACGGCTTCATATGTTTCTATTTTCAAATATTCTATTTCAAATATTTCTATTTCAAATATTTCTTTTTCGAAACTGGAATAAGGCTCAATCAATTACCATATAAAGTTAATTATATGGGTTTTCTACAACACATGTATACAATAACAACGATGAAGAACCAACCATCATTCAAAGTGCATTCTACACTGTATAAGCATCGAATATAAATATTCAACGCTTATAGCAGCCTGTCAATCAATCGATCGACATACAACTAATTATTGGGATTAGTGTACGTCAAATATCATCCCAATACCCGTGTGGGGTTTCAAACAATCAAACACAGATTTTATTTGTGCAGTTGGGCGATGTGTAAAATTTATCGTCTCAATCAATGTCCTTCAAATAGGTGTACATAAACAAACCGTCAGGTTTGTAAATGAATATTTATTTATTCACATTCACGTTAAAAATTATATTTTTAACGACCAAAATATTTTATTCAAACTATGAATATTCTATTCAGTTTATTTATTCAATAAAATGATATTTTTATTTTTCTAACATATTTTAGAAAATTTCGGCGGCATAACGGCACGATACTAGAAACGGGACCAGGCCTAGCCTTATCCCCGGTGTAGTGAAGGCCCACGCCATTCACACATCAATCAAATCCATTCCATTTCACCAAACAATTCAATTCAAACCAAATAATCTAACTAACTACACAACCAAACAATTAAACAAACAAGCCATCCATGGTATGTGGATGGCGGGTGTCGGGTGTCACTAAACACCGTCTGCATCCTAGTATATATATAACTAGAAAAATAAATTGAAGGGTGAGAAGTTCTCACCTATAGCTATCCTACTCCACGACACTTCATCGGTAGAAATCTTCATCGTTCTCGCCTTTTTATCACCTTCGTTGCCCGTAGCCACTACATATATAAATCACACATTTTTATATTGCTGTCTTCTTAAAATAAAAATCACATTTTTATTTGTTTACTTTCAATTTTAAAAATCATATTTTTATAATCCCTTCATATATTTAAAAATCAAATTTTTACTTCGCTATTCAATATATAAAGACTACGCCTTTTCACATATTAAGATTCAAATTTTATTTCACTACCTATATAAAGGTGATATTTTTACAATCTTACCTATATAAAAATTATATTTTTATATTTCTACTGTTTATATAAAGATCGAATTTTTATTATCATACCTATATAAAAATCATATTTTTATTTAGCTACCTTAATAAAAATCCCATTCTTTTTATAAATAAAAATCGCATCTTTCAAGTGCTAGTTTCTATATGAAAATCGTATCCTTATACGCTAAAAACCTCCCCTTTACATATATAAAAATCTCCTTTCTATCGCTATCCATATATATAAAAAATCAAGTTTTTATATAAGCAAAAATTGAATTTTTTATAACACTTTAAAAATCGAACCTTTACAAAATATTGTATACAACAAAATTCGGATTCTTATTATTAAATAGCATTAAAAAAATATCAAGAAAAACACACCTTCTTTTTCTTGCCAAAAATTGATTTTTCTGTTGTAGGAGGACCCCACGGTGGAGATAGCGGCTGGGGATGGTGGCTGCGAGGTGTTGGAGCTAGGGGGTCGCGGTTGTGCAGGGGAGAAGCGGTGGGGTCAGGGTGGTCTGGGCGGCGAGTTCCTGCTCGAGACGGAGGGGCGCGAGGGGTTCAAAACAGCGGAGGAGAGAGCGGTGGAAGGGGAGAGTGTCCATCACGATGAGGGGAGGAGGGGTTTGGCGAGATGGCGGCGAGGTAGGCGTGGGGTCAGGCGGCGCGAGATTGAACGGCTAGGGTTTTTTTTCTTTTTTTTTCTCGGAAATGAAATAGAACGGGGAGGATGATTTGAAGAGGAAGGGAAATAAGAGGGGGGGTTTATAATAATATATATTTATTTAATTTAATTTAATTTTCAAAAAGCAACTTTCTATTTTGAACTCGAAATGAAACCCACCGCCTGTCGCCCATAGCTAATTACCCCCATTCTGAACACAATGGGATATGTATCGTAAGCTGATTTGGCCGTTTCGATCAGTTTTCTTCAAAATCATCATATAACTCTATATATTGAATTTGAACACGCATTTTAATTTACCGGGGTCACATACGAACTCTGAAAATTCCAGAAAAATACTTTCTAGCTTCGTATAGACGATACGGTCCTAACAAAACTAGTTTCGTCGAATTCTGAGACCGTTTGAAAAATGGCCATTTTCCAGTCGATTAAAATCAACTGAAACTGGTCAAACGCGTTTTCCGTTGCCACGCTCACATATTGATTCGAAAAATTATGAAAATTGGAACCTAGTAATAATTTGACATCACGGTCCCAACAAAAGTGGTTTCGTCGAAATCCGAGGTCATTTGCAAAATTCCCATTTTTAAGGGCCTGAATTCCGTAGCGACTATTCAGAATTTTCAACTGGACATATCTTTTGATCCCCGCTATGAAATTTCGATTTTTCGGATTCGTTGGAAAGATATCCTCGAATAGATCCTATTATTTTTGGTTTCACTAAAATCCGGTTTATTTTGTACCCGGTACATTCAATTGAAGTTTAAAATCGAATTATCGAACTACCGCGCCATTTTCAATTCTATTTATAATTATATATAATTATTTATATTTTAACGACGACGTATATAAAATATATGTAGAATTATATTCAAAATAAATTTCTCGTCGATATTATCAATAATAATTCATTTTAAATAATCAAAATTCGCTAAAATTGTCAAAATAAAAATTTTAAACTGGCCCAGATTTTCGGGTTGTTACAGATGTCCTCTCCCGTTTCTACTTCACACCGGGGTGTGACGCTCGCGAATTAAAGCTACACAAAGCTATGCTATATTAAAGTTGTGCTTTGATCATCAACCACAAGACTCTGCTTTTTAATAGAAGCCTTGATCATTTGCCACTCATCATGCCACACCGGCAATTCACGCTATGCAACCGATGTATATCAATCACACAGAATGAAATACAATGTCAGACACACATCCATTTACAAGTTCGTTCTGGGTCTGAACGAAACTGGAGGCACCATATTCCTCCCCCATATGTCCAACACAGGGTAGAGGTCCTCGCATATCCGGTTGATCTCCAAGTACGTCTGGACGATCATCACTTATTACCTCGTCTTGGGTGTATAGCTCAATCAAGACATCAGTAATCATCCAAATGATGTGAAGACCTCCGGTCTTCGACCAGTGTAACGACCCGTATTCTACGCATCATAGGATCGTAGGATATTTATTTCTTTCACATACGAAGTCGTATGGTCATGTAACTTTGGGAGACAACTATTGGGGTCATTTCCCATGTTCATGATTTTTCCCGATTTTTAAATGACCATTTTACCCCTAGTTGGCACTGTTTTGGCCATAACTTTTGACTGGAAAGGAATTTTGACCTGAAACCACATCCATTGGCTCCGGATGATGGTTTATCTTTCCGTAGAGTGGTCACATTAGACAAACGGACTCACCATTTGGGAGATATGGCTGAAACAAGTTTCTGATGGTGAATAACAGCTTAATTGGGCTTAACCGGGTGATTAGCAGCTAGGCCCAAAGGGGAATTTCGGGTTTAGAGGTATAGGAGGACTGATTAGGGTTAGGAAATCACTTTCATTTCGGTTTTGAGCCGCCACAAACCCTCTTGAGACCTTAGTAATGGCTTCCATTCTCTAAAATCACTCCAAAACACATTTTTAGTGAAGATTAAGCCTAAACTACATCAAAACAAGGCCAAATAGCATCAGAGCAAGGTTGGAGCTGCTGCTATACATAGGAATTCGACCCAAACAGAGAGTATTTCAGATTTGATGTTTCATTTGTGGCCAAGGTGAGTGATTTGCATAGTTTTTGCACTAATTACGGTAATTAAGGGTAATTAGTGAAGATTAGCGAATTTATACACTAAAAAATTCTGGAAAAATGTTTAAAAATTCTTAAATAATGTTTTATGCTTCTGTTAGAAATTTGGTTCGATTTGATTAAGTTTTGTTAACCCTATGATTAGTTTTACTTAAACATGCTTAAGGGAAAATAAGGAGTTTTGGCCACTTTTGATCCGTTTTGATTCGTTTGAATTGTTGTTTGGTGTTTGTGGTTGCTCTTACATGTTGATATGACTCTATGGTATGTTTTATGATTGATTAGAACAGTTAGATAAGTCGAAAACGCCGTCGAATGGCGTAGAAAGCTCGCTGGAAAGTTGCAGAAATGTGCAGGTTCCGAACCGGATCGGATCGGAGTAGGGGTCGGATCGGATTTGTGAACTGACCAAGGGAATTCGAACTGGATTGGAACTTGTCACTGGAGGAGGATTGGTGAGAAGGAAGGCCGTTTACTTAGAGTTGGAGTTGGGTAGAGGATCGGATCGGAGCCATGGAGCAGGATCGGATCGGAGTAGACTAGAGAGCGGATCAGATCGGAGTAAGCTAGAGAGCGGATCAGATCGGAGTAAGCTAGGGAGCGGAGCGGATCGGAGTAAGCTAGGGAGCGGAGCGGACCGGAGCAAACAAGCGAGTGGGAGCGGATCGGGCAAATGGAGAAGGACAGGATCGGATCCAGGAACTTAGAAGGGAGTAACCACCGAACCAAGCAGAGAATAGGCACTACACTTCCGAACCGAACCGAGTGGAGAGCCCGAACCGAAGGAGCACCGAACCGAATGGAAAGATGACTACCGAACCGACGAAGGTGATGACTATCGAACCGAACCGAATTCTAGGACTGTTAATGCGCGACAACTCTTCTGAAGACCCACTCCAATTCGACCAAACCCGAGATGCAAAGGAAGTCCAAATGAGGAGTTAGAGCTCAAGATCCAGATGGGAATCAACGAGTTCGCTTCATGGGTGGGCTTTGCTGCGGGACGCGTGCTAAGGGGTTTACGATGTCTATAGCTTTGGACCACTATGGTAGGAGGTACGGAGGCGGATTCAGGGCCATTATGGCATTGGTAGAACCAAGGGCTACGACCAATGAAGTGGGTCATTGAAATGTTTGGTCATGAATCCATGTGTTTAGCTTGGTCACAGCAGGGTTTCTACAAGTCGGGATTCGTCGTTACCTCAAGTCGTCTAGTGTCCCAAAGTGGTAGATATCGTATGCTTTACGCACTGAGTGAGAGATGTGAGGATGGTTGCTATGGATGATTTGTTTGCTATCATTGTGACATGTACACCCCACCCCCGTATTCTTACACTATTTATTATGGCACCTTAGAGTATTGTACGATATGTGGTACTAACTCTTTGGTTGCAGTTCCAAGTTCAGGTATGGTTTAGTATACCTGTTATTATTCTGTTAGATGCTTATCGCTCATACCAGGCTTTATGTCTGACCCAGAGTTTTATGTCTCCTCTTATTACTCTGGGTGCTCACACGAGCAGACTAGAGACAGGTTAGCTGGTGATGCTCGGGTAGATGATCCGGAGACGAGCAGGAGGCTTCCACGTAATATATATATAGTATTCTCCCTGTGTTGTTGAAGATCACTGCTTGGGCATTGGTGGTGCATCTTCTACTTTAGCTTTCCTTTGTTTAGAGACAGTAAATTTGGAAAATTGTAATAAGCTGTATTTGAATTTCCGCTGCTCTGATGATTGATGTTGATTTTAGTTATCAGCTTATGCACTGTCTCACCTGTTTTATGTCAAGTATGTTATTATTATATTTTATTCCATGCGCTGTGAGACATTCTACAGGTTTCTTGATCAGTTCATCCTTTTTTTCCTTTCTTTGGCGACCGTTCCGTGCTAGTCGGGCATGTGTACAGCGCACTTCCGGAGGAAATGCAGGCTGGTGCGGGGCGGGCCGTCACACTTGGTATCAGAGCTCTAGGTTGCGTAGTTAACCTAGGGAAGTTATCAGGGAGAGATAATATACGTATACGAGAGAGCGTATTTGTGATTATTTTGGTTTTCAAAAGCTATATATATATGTATACTATTAGTAGTATAAGGATGTAGTCGTACTGCACTAGCACCACTATGGAGTCGTTAATCGTTTCCTTTTTCAGATTGACGATGAGCCGATATACTAGAGGTGCTGGTAGGGGAGCCAATAATGGGAATGCTGCTGACATGAGGACGATGTTTACTGACCTCATGAGAGAGATGCTTAGAGACGTACAGAGGGCAGCTCCCAATGGTAGCCGAAGACTGAGGTTGCATCCGCAGATGAGCCAAAGCCACAAGCAAGTGGTGGAGGCAAGGGTGGTTCCCAGAATAAAAGAAAGCAGAGTCAGACTAAGGATGGCCAGAAGAAAAAGAATAAGCAAGATGTTGAGTGCTTCAGCTGTGGTAAGAAGGGCCATTATGCTAGTAATTGTCGGGCCAAGCCAGCGGATAGGAAGTGCTTCAACTGTGGCCAAATGGGACACCACAAGGACAAGTGTCCACAGCCCCCTAAAGAAAAGCAAATGGTGAAAGCATATGCTCTCAATGCTATTCCTTCTTCGTCGAATGCCCTAACTGCGGCAGAGAAGGGAAAGAATGTCGTCATTCAAGGTATGCTTTCTGTTTATGATGTTCCTGTTAGAGTTTTATTTGATACCGGAGCTTCCAGTTCTTTCATATCTAGTGACCTGGTAGATAGGTTGAGATTGGAGCCCGAGATTGTCGATAGACCTTTAGTAGTGACAAACCCGATCGGTGGTTCGACTAGCCTTAGCATGATTTGTCGTAATGTGGTCTTATCGAGTCATGGATGCATGTTTGTTTGTGACTGCTTTGTTTTGGGCTTTACTGGGTTTGGCATTATTTTGGGAGTAGATTGGCTCCAAAGATACGGGGTGGTGGTAGACTGTGAGGGCTTTTTGGTGACAGCTAGAGCGGATGATGGGCGGAGGATAGTGTTTGGTGGTCTACCCAGTGAGGGGGTATTGGCTAGTTTTCTGAACTCCCTTGACATTCCGCATAGTGAGTTGTCAGGTTTGCCCGTGGTTGGCCACTATCCGGATGTTTTTGAAGAAGTGACCGGACTTCCACCACACCGAGAGATTGAGTTCCGTATTGATTTGGTAAAGGATGTCAGGCCTATAGTGATGCCACTTCGTCGTATGGCACCAAGGGAGCAGCGAGAGCTCGAGGTGCAAGTCAGCGATCTTTTGAAGAAGGGATTTATCAGAAGGAGTGTTTCTGAATGGGGAGCACTAGTTGTGTTTGCTACCAAGGCGGATGGTTCCCTTCGTTTGTGTGTAGACTACCGCGAGTTGAATAAAGTGATGAGGAAGAACAAGTATCCTCTACCGCGGATAGATGATTTGTTCGATCAGTTGGGTGGCACGAGAGTATTTTCTCAGTTGGATCTCGCGACAGGTTTTCATCATCTTAGAGTGGAAGCTGAGAGTATAGCTAAAACGGCGTTTCGGACGCCGTCTGGATTTTATGAGTGGTTGGTCATGCCATTCGGGCTGACCAATGCCTCAGCATATTTTGTGGATCTTATGAATAGGGTATTCAGGGATCAGTTGAATAAGTTTGTCCTTGTGTTCGTTGATGATATTTTGGTCTATTCGAGGACAGAGGAAGAACTCAAGGAACATTTAAGAGTAGTGATGGAGGTGTTGAGAAAACACCAATTGAAAGCAAAGTTTTCTAAGTGTCACTTCTGGAAGAGGGAAGTGAGGTTCTTGGGCCATGTTGTATCAGAGAATGGTATTGCCGTGGACCCGGCGAAAGTGGCTATGGTACAGGATTGGCCTACGCCCAAGAGTGCAATAGATGTAAGAAGTTTCTTGGGGTTAGCTGGATATTATCGTAAGTTTATCCAAGGTTTCTCCAAGATAGCAGCACCATTGACCCAGTTGACCAAGAAGAATCAAGCTTTTGTCTGGGATGGAAGGTGCGAGAATGCATTTAAGAGTCTGAAGGACAAGTTGACAAGCGCACCAGTGTTAGTCATTCCTAAGGGGAATGAAGAGATGACGGTATACACGGATGCCTGTGGTACCGGACTGGGTGCTGTATTGATGCAAGGCGGTAGGGTTGTAGCTTATGCAAGTCGGCAATTGAAACCGCATGAGAAAAGATACCCTACCCATGATTTAGAATTGGCAGCAATCGTGTTCGCGTTGAAGATGTGGAGACACTATATCTTTAGAGAAAGATTTGAGCTGTTTACAGATCATAAGTCGATGAAGTATCTCTTCTCCCAGAAGGATCTAAATCTCCGACAACAAAGGTGGTTAGAACTCTTGGCTTCCTATGATTTTGACATCACATACACACCGGGAAAGGGCAATGCAGTGGTTGATGCATTGAGTAGAAGACATGCCAGCTTAGGGGCTATGTTCCTTGAATGGAAGCAACTGGAGTATATCGCGGGGTTTGATTTCAGACCAAAGTGCGAATTGGATCCAGAAATGTTAGCAAGTTTGACGATCAGACCCACTTTGATTGAGCGGATCGGCTCTAGTCAGAGGGACGACCCTAACCTATTGGAAATCATCTCCAAGTTAAAGATGGATATCGATGAGGAGATGAACAAGTATGGGCTTGATCGAGATGGATGTCTTAGAAAGAATGGAAAGCTTGTTGTACCCAATGTCAATGGATTGAGAGATGAAGTGCTTAGAGAATGTCATCACTCAAAACTAAATATACACCCCGGTGGTAATAAGATGTATCGAGACATGAAGCAAACCTACTACTGGGAAGGGATGAAAAGAGACATTGGGAAGTTTATATCCAAGTGCATGAATTGCCAACTAGTTAAAGCCGAGCAAAAGAAGCCCAGTGGGTTGTTACAGCCCTTAGAAATTCCCGAATGGAAATGGGAGCAAGTCTCGATGGATTTCATTGATGGTTTACCAAGGACTAGATCGGGACACGATAGCATTTGGGTAGTTGTGGATCGACTGACTAAAAGTGCAAGATTTATACCAGTCAAATCGACCAGAACGGCAGCTAAGTTAGCAGAATCGTATATGAAGTGGGTAGTGAGATTCCATGGAGTACCTAAAAGCATTGTGAGCGACCGAGACCCGTTGTTCACTAGTGGGTTTTGGAAGAGCTTACAAGAGGCTCTAGGGTCAGAGTTACATCTCAGTACCGCATATCATCCTCAGACCGACGATCAGACGGAGAGGGTGAATCGTATTTTGGAAGATCTCTTGAGAGTATGTATATTGGATTTTGGTGGATCATGGGATGACCATTTGCATCTAGTAGAGTTTGCATATAATAATAGCTACCAATCCAGTATCGGTATGGCTCCGTTTGAAGCTTTGTACGGAAGACCATGCAACTCACCATCATGTTGGATAGAGACTGGCGAGAAGTTTATGCTTGGACCAGATGTAGTGAGGGAAACTTCAGATAAAATCAAGACCATTCAACAACGAATGAAGGCTGCCTAAGATAGGCAGAAGAGTTATGCTGATAAGAGGAGAAGAGACCTAAAATTCTCTGTTGGTGACTTGGTGTTTGTCAAGATTTCTCCGTTGAAGAGCATAATACGATTTGGCAGGAGAGGCAAGTTGGCACCAAGATTCGTTGGCCCATTCCCTGTTCTTGAACTAGTCGGGAATTTAGCATATAGAATTGACTTACCAGAGAAGATGGCGGGAGTTCACAACGTATTTCATGTTTCCCAACTAAGGAAGTTCGTTCACGACTCAGATATGACTATTTCACCTGATCAGTTAGAGGACTTCGAAGTAGAACCCGAGGCGGTTGGGAACCGCAAGCCGGCCCGTATTGTCGAGCACGACATGAAGCAACTTCGAAGAAAGGCGGTGAAGCTAGTCAAGGTTCAGTGGGGCGAGGACAAGAATGATTGTACTTGGGAGACAGAGGAAAACATTAGGAAGACACACCCAGAACTCTTTGCCTGGTAAGATTTTGACTTCGATTTACTTTTCCGCACGCTAGGATAGGCTTGTTTGCTTGTTTTGCATGTTTGATTGTTGTATGTGGTTGTTAGGCATGCGGGATCCTTTGTGTGTTTAGGGTTAAGGAATTTCGGGGACGAAATTTCTTAAGGGGGGAGAGTGTAACGACCCGTATTCTACGCATCATAGGATCGTAGGATATTTATTTCTTTCACATACGAAGTCATATGGTCATGTAACTTTGGGAGATGACTATTGGGGTCATTTCCCATGTTCATGATTTTTCCCGATTTTTAAATGACCATTTTACCCCTATTTGGCACTGTTTTGGCCACAACTTTTGACTGGAAAGGAATTTTGACCTGAAACCACTTCCATTGGCT
This sequence comes from Allium sativum, assembly GCA_030737875.1. Classification (NCBI taxonomy): domain Eukaryota; kingdom Viridiplantae; phylum Streptophyta; class Magnoliopsida; order Asparagales; family Amaryllidaceae; genus Allium; species Allium sativum. The sequence goes on along the minus strand of CM060924.1, from coordinate 919,767,031 downwards.
CCGGATGATGGTTTCTCTTTCCGTAGAGTGGTCACATTAGCCAAACGGACTCATCGTTTGGGAGATATCGCTGAAACAAGTTTCTGATGGTGAATAACAGCTTAATTGGGCTTAACCGGGTGATTAGCAGCTAGGCCCAAAGGGGAATTTCGGGTTTAGAGGTATAGGAGGACTGATTAGGGTTAGGAAATCACTTTCATTTCAGTTTTGAGCCGCCACAAACCTTCTTGAGACCTTAGTAATGGCTTCCATCCTCTAAAACCACTCCAAAACACATTTTTAGTGAAGATTAAGCCTAAACTACATCAAAACAAGGCCAAATAGCATCAGAGCAAGGTTAGAGCTGCTGCTATACATAGGAATTCGACCCAAACAGAGAGTATTTCAGAATTGGTGTTTCATTTGTGGCCAAGGTGAGTGATTTGCATAGTTTTTGCACTAATTACGGTAATTAAGGGTAATTAGTGAAGATTAGCGAATTTATACACTAATAAATTCTGGAAAAATGTTTAGAAATTCTTAAATAATGTTTTATGCTTCTGTTAGAAATTTGGTTCGATTTGATTAAGTTTTGCTAACCCTATGATTAGTTTTACTTAAACATGCTTAAGGGAAAATAAGGAGTTTTGGCCACTTTTGATCCGTTTTGATTCGTTTGAATTGTTGTTTGGTGTTTGTGGTTGCTCTTACATGTTGATATGACTCTATGGTATGTTTTATGATTGATTAGAACAGTTAGATAAGTCGAAAACGCCGTCGAATGGCGTAGAAAGCTCGCTGGAAAGTTGCAGAAATGTGCAGGTTCCGAACCGGATCGGATCGGAGTAGGGGTCGGATCGGATATGTGAACTGACCAAGGGAATTCGAACTGGATTGGAACTTGTCACTGGAGGAGGATTGGCGAGAAGGAAGGCCGTTTACTTAGAGTTGGAGTTGGGCAGAGGATCGGATCGGAGCCATGGAGCAGGATCGGATCGGAGTAGACTAGAGAGCGGATCAGATCGGAGTAAGCTAGAGAGCGGATCAGATCGGAGTAAGCTAGGGAGCGGAGCGGATCGGAGTAAGCTAGGGAGCGGAGCGAATCGGAGCAAACAAGCGAGTGGGAGCGGATCGGGCAAATGGAGAAGGACAGGATCGGATCTAGGAACTTAGAAGGGAGTAACCACCGAACCAAGCAGAGAATAGGCACTACACTTATGAACCGAACCGAGTGGAGAGCCCGAACCGAAGGAGCACCGAACCGAATGGAAAGATGACTACCGAACCGAACCGACGAAGGTGATGACTACCGAACCGAACCGAATCCTAGGACTGTTAATGCGCGACAACTCTTCTGAAGACCCACTCCAATTCGACCAAACCCGAGATGCAAAGGAAGTCCAAATGAGGAGTTAGAGCTCAAGATCCAGATGGGAATCAACGAGTTCGCTTCATGGGTGGGCTTTGCTGCGGGACGCGTGCTAAGGGGTTTACGATGTCTATAGCTTTGGACCACTATGGTAGGAGGTACGGAGGCGGATTCAGGGCCAATATGGCATTGGTAGAACCAAGGGCTACGACCAATGAAGTAGGTCATTGAAATGTTTGGTCATGACTCCATGTGTTTAGCTTGGTCACAGCAGGGTTTCTACAAGTCGGGATTCGTCGTTACCTCAAGTCGTATAGTGTCCCAAAGTGGTAGATATCGTATGCTTTACGCACTGAGTGAGAGATGTGAGGATGGTTGCTATGGATGATTTGTTTGCTATCATTGTGACATGTACACCCCACCCCCGTATTCTTACACTATTTATTATGGCACCTTAGAGTATTGTACGGTATGTGGTACTAACTCTTTGGTTGCAGGTCCAGGTTCAGGTATGGTTTAGTATACCTGTTATTATTCTGTTAGATGCTTATCGCTCATACCAGGCTTTATGTCTGACCCAGAGTTTTATGTCTCCTCTTATTACTCTGGGTGCTCACACGAGCAGACTAGAGACAGGTTAGCTGGTGATGCTCGGGTAGATGATCTGGAGACGAGCAGGAGGCTTCCACGTAATATATATATATAGTATTCTCCCTGTGTTGTTGAAGATCACTGCTTGGGCATTGGTGGTGCATCTTCTACTTTAGCTTTCCTTTGTTTAGAGACAGTAAATTTGGAAAATTGTAATAAGCTGTATTTGAATTTCCGCTGCTCTGATGATTGATGTTGATTTTAGTTATCAGCTTATGCACTGTCTCACCTGTTTTATGTCAAGTATGTTATTATTATATTTTATTCCATGCGCTGTGAGACATTCTACAGGTTTCTTGATCAGTTCATCCTTTTTTTCCTTTCTTTGGCGACCTTTCCGTGCTAGTCGGGCATGTGTACAGCGCACTTCCGGAGGAAATGCAGGCTGGTGCGGGGCGGGCCGTCACAACCACCGTCTTTATCCTCGACATATCGCCGAATTAGTTATTCAAAATGGGATAAACCCGGTCTTTCTGATTAACTCGCATATATAATAAACAAGTGCTATAAAAATACAACATATGCCTCATTCCAATCCAGAATATTCCTTTATCCAAATATTCTTAGACTTTGTGAAAGGTTCCCATTAATTTTATCAAAGATAAATTATTTAATCTTCTTCTGGATATCCATTCAAACCATTTTAAGGTATTCCAAACTAATCGGGATTAGCGAACCTTACCGATGTAATTGTTTTTTTAATTTCCTAATCCTAACCTATTCATCCCATGAAGCAAAACTGGTAATACTTCATATCTAACACCACGGTGTTATCGGTAAATCCAGTTACCATTTCACGTTCAAATCTAATTAAGGATTTAACCATCGCTTGAAGCAAAACTGGTGATACTCCATTCTCGATCATTTCTTGAATTTGATAATTTTAGTTATCAAATTCATATTCCAATCTAATTAAAGATTCATTAAAACTCTAATTCTGTTTTAATTTCCAAAAATCATTACTAAATGATTATTCAAAGTTAACAAATAAATCTTATCTTTAACTGGGTTAAAGAACTAATGTCACTTAAAACACAACTCGCGATAAACCAAAAATCACATTCCATTAACAACGGAATCTTCACGGATGAAACGACCCGAAATCCCCCTCACGGGAAATCACGGATTTAGTTGAGATAAGCCACATTGGAACACAAACAGAAGAACATTTCATTGTATATTACAACAATTCCATCAGAATACAAGAATATACAGAGTATGAATAAATATTACACATTCACTAAATATTTGAGATAACAATACATTACATAGCAGCGAAAAATAATACAAAACACAACTAGAAGTAATACAAGGATACAGAACTTTCCGAGTATCGTTACAGCTGTAAATCAGGATCCTATGAATATAAATCTGCAAAATCAAAACTACTAGCTGCCCATGTCAAAATAAAGGCACCCATAGTTTAGATTAAAACAATAAACTCCAGGTCAGTCATGTGACCAGTGTGAGAACTAAAACAGTTATTAATCTTTATTTTAAAGTTAGGTAAATCAAGGGACCACGCCATATAACACGGAACGGGTTTCCTCCCAAGAACACGAGTGCATAAAACAACAGTGCAATGCTAAATAAAGAACAATGAAGCTGTTATAAGACCCAGGTCCCATCACACAATGCAACGCAAGCCGAAGGATAGGGTTTTTACCTTATAATAGCCAAGAATGCTTGATACGTTTAAAACAAATCATTTGATACTATTATAAGTGCATAGTGTATAAAGCAACTTCAAATCATAAGTATCAATCATAGACGGCATAAGTGTCCCATACCACTATGTCGCCATACTAGGCTCTAGAATCAAAACCGCAAAGTCACGTATTGGAAGTTGGATTTCCATCTGTGAACCGAGGCAAAAGATAGTCCTCTACCGAATTTGAGACTCTCTAGCCCGAACCTCAGGCTATAGCCGCAACTGCACCTAGGAGCCACGGGGCCGGTCCACCGATGTGGATTGAAATGCCTGAACACCGCATTTCCCCATGCTTTGGGGTGTAAATGAGCCAACGAATGACTCCATCGGCTTCACAAAGTCACTGATATATCCGAGGCGCCTTGCAACAGCAACAACCACACAGGTGAAAAGTATATAAATGTCTGCCAGTTTATGCACTGACACCACCACTAACTAGAAAGAAACACATGCCCTCCCTGGATCCTTCTCCCGTTTCTGGTTCACAACCGGGGTGTGAGGCTCGCGAATCCACGCTACACAAAGCTATGCCACACAGGCCATGCTTTGATCATCAACCACAAGACTCTGCTTTTCAACAAAAGCCTTGATCATTTGCCACTTAGGCATGCCACACAGGCAATTCACTCCATGCGATTGATATCCATCAATATATAACCCCTCAGCTCGTACATCTCAGAGAAGGGCGTTAAGCAAGAGAATAAATTCTCCGCTGCCAAATAGATGTATATTTAATAGAAATCAATCACGCAGACTAAATTCAATGTCAGACACACAGTCCATTTACAGGTTCGTTCTGGGTCTGAACGAAACCGGAGGCAGCTTGTACCTCGCATATCCATCGATCTCCAAGTACGTCTGGACGATCACCAACTGATTCTTTCCTCTTGGGTGCACAGCCCAATCAAGATCATCAGTAATCAGCCAAACAATGTGAAGACCTCCGATCTTCAACCACCTTCTTCATCCTCGACATCACGTCGAATCCGTTATTCAGAATGGGATATTCCCGGTCTTTCTGAATAACTCGCGTATATATTGAACAAGTGTTACACAAACACAACATACGCCTCATTGCAATTCATCAGTCACTAATCGTAAATTAGTAAGAGAACAATTCCCCAAATATTAACCCCGGAGGCCGAAACCAACATCAGATCAATACCCAGGAAACCATTCATCTTAGCCAATCTCCAGTTAGTTTCTAATTTTCTTAACTCCGTTGGGTCTAAGAACAGTATTATTGTAGATGCCGTTCACGACAACCCAAAATCACATTCCATTAATTATCGGGTTAAAGAACAATTGTTATTTAAAACATCATTCACGATAAACCAAAAAATCAATTCAATTTCAATTAAATAGCATTTAATTGGTACACTTCATTAAATCTAAATAAAAAGATTTAATTTTTTTCTCAACTGGGTTTAAGAACAGTGTTAATGAAGACACCATTCACAACAAACCCAAATCCCATTTGATATTAATACAAGGCTCTGAATAGAAAATATACCGGCTTATATTCAATATCAAATTCTACGACCAACAAATATCGTATTGGAAATAACGATGTTAATATATCTTTCAAATTCCCATAACAATATCTATATCATCACGAAATCCAACATCGAAATATTTCGAAGACAACTTCGATTCAAATCCATTCCAATCCAATTATTGGAAATTTTGGTTATTTTCAAAACCATTTCAAATCCAATTTATTTATTTTAAAAATAAATAAATTATTATTCTAGTTCAAAACTAGTTCATTTCGATAAAAAACTATTTTTATCTTTCAAATATGGAGTTTTTCATCCCAATTCTTCACAAATCATTTCTTATGATTTTACACAAATTATTACTATTTTTAATAATTTTATCAAGGCCCGTATAGTCGATTTCCATCAACGGTCATTGAACTGCACTTACAGAGACATTTTCCAAATTTGATTTGGACATAATTCCAAATCCAACCGTTAGATTTCAAATCTCTAATATTCGTTAGAAAGCTTTTTTCGATACGAACCCAATGGTTCCTGTTTTAGGAGAATCCGACAGTTGGATCTCCCGCAATATCCATTTGAAGTCAATGGTTGAAATTTGCGAACTACCACGGCGCGGCGCGTTCTATTCAGGCCATTATATATATAATATATATATTATATATATTTCGTCGATTTCCCTTTTAAAACGTATTATATAAATTGTTTTAAATTCATTTTCAAAAAGATTTCAACTTCCTTTTCAAATTCAAATCAAGATTGAATTTTTCGATATAAATTCGTTTTAATTTCATTTCAAATCTATTTCAAATTCAATTTCAATTTAATTCGAATTTCGATTCATTTCAATTTAATTCGAATTTCAAATCTATTCAATTTAATTCGAATTACAAAATCACTTTCAATATTCATTGAAAAATGAATAAAATTGATATAAATATTGTTCACGTCAAAATGGCGTCAATCTATCCAACACGGCTTTTATTCAACACATGAATGTTTATTCTATTCAACACATGAATATTTTCCAATTCAACACATGAATTTATTTTCAATTCGACACATGAATTCATTTTCTATATTGGAATGAGGCCCAATCAATTACCATATAATGTTAATTATATGGATTTTCTACAGCACATGTATATAATATCAACGATAAATAATCAAGCATCATCCAGAGTGCACCACACAACTGTATATGCATTAAATATAAATAATTAATGCTTCAACAGTCTGTCAATCCATCGAATGACATACAACTAAACAATCGGGATTAGTGTACGTCAAATCTCCTCCCAATACCCGTGTGGGGTTTCAAATCAACAAACACATATTTTATTTGTGCGGTTGGGCGATGTGTAAAATTTATCGTCCCAATCAATATCAGTCAAATCAGTGTATATAAACAAATCGTCCGATTTGTTTATAAATATTTATTTTATATATACGTTAAAAATCATATTTTTAACTATAAAATATTTTATTTCATTCCACATAATCAAATTTCACAACACAGCAAACAAACAAGTCATCCATGATCTGTGGACGACGGGTGTCGGGTGCTACTAAACACCGTCCGCATCCTAGTATATATTTCAAACTAGAAATAAATTAAAGGTGAGGAGTTCTCACCGAATAGCTAAACCCAACACCACGACTCTTCTTGTGTAAGAAATCTTCATCATGCTCGCCTTTTGTCAATTTCATTATCCGTAGCCACTACATATATAAAAATAATATTTTTATATTGTTACTATGTATATAAAAATCATATTTTTACACTGGTACTATATAGATAAAAATTCTATTTTTACACCGCTACTATATCTATAAAAATTCTATTTTTATACCTCTACTACATAGATAAAAATTCTATTTTTATACCGCTACTACATAGATAAAAATTCTATTTTATATCGTTGGTAATATAATAAAAATTATATTTTTATCACGCTATTTCAATAAATAAAATCATATTTTTATCTCTCCTTCATATATTTTTACAATGCTTCTTCCTATATAAAAATTATATTTTTATATTTCCACTTCTTATATAAAGATCGAATTTTTATTTTTACTTCATATTTATAAAAACCGAATTTTATATTCATAGAAACATGGTAAAAATCGAATCTTTACCTCATTCACATATAGAAAAATCATATTTTTTTTATTAACTATATATATATAACTAAAACTAAAATCATTTCTTTTGTAACTAAAAAATCTATTCTTGTTTTAAATAAAAATCCTAGCTAGATATTCCATAAAATCCCTACTTTATATCCTATAAAAAAATCAGATTTTATAAAGTAAATAAAACGAAATCGGGAAAAAAGATAGTACTGTTGATCGAAAGAGGAAAGGGGGAAAGGCATCTGCGCTCTGGAGGTGGAAGGGGGCGCACTGCGTCGGAGGCGATGCTGGGGGGAGGCACTGGCCGTGGTAGGGCCTAAGGTAGCGAGCGCTTGCTGATTTGAGTGGAGGAAGGGGTTTGGATGGTTAGGGGATCGACTGTGTCGCGATGGGGGGCTTGGGGCGTCGCGATCAAGGGGGAGGGGGACGCCGGAGTTGGCGATGGCGGAAGGGGGTCGGCGCTGGGCGCGGCGGCGCCTGGTGGAAGGTGGGGAGGTGATTTCGAGAGGGCGACGGATTTTTTCTAATTTAGGGCTGAACATGCTTTGACGGGGGGGGGGGGGGGGGGTGGGGGGTGTTGACCAAAGGGGGAGGGAGATATTTATTATAGTTTATAATTTAATAATATTTTTAATTCATCAATTAACTGTTTAACACCACAAACTCCAATCGAATCCCAACGACTGTCGCCCCCAGCTAATTACCCTCATTCTGAACACAATGGGATATGTTTCGCAAGCCAATTCGGCTGATACGATCAGTTTTCATCAAAATTAAAATATAAATCTATATATATTCTATTTGAATGCACATTTTAACTTACTAGGGACTCATACGGACTCTAAAAATTCCCGAAAAATATTTTCTAGCTTCGTATTGACGGTACGGTCCTAACAAAACTAATTTCATCAACTTCATCGAATTAAATTTTCCATCGTTATTGTTTAAAATAATTCATTTTAAATAATCAAAATTCACTAAAATTTCCAAAATAAAATTTTTAAATTGGCTCGGATTTCCGGGTTATTACAATCTCCCCCACTTAAAACTTTTCGTCCCCGAAAAGGAACGAAGCCGAAAGTTGTTTCACAAATCAACTAAACTTTCCTATTTTCACTACGGATTAAGTTCTTCAACTTTTTAGTTTCTAAGAACTTTTCAAAATTTTCAAAAATTTGGCTAATACCCTAAATTTTCGAAAAATTTCGCCATAACCTCCCTTGCACCGGGGACTTCAGGATATTTCATACAGCCTCCCATGACCTTCTTCAATCCAAAAGAAAAAGAAAAAGCCAAGCGGCTAGCCAAGCGGCTCATAAAATCATCATCACCCAAACAAAACAGTAAATTATGGTACACATGTACCTATTTGTCGGGCAAACAATTTTATTCTTCTGCGCTAGCCTCCTTGCTATGACCTGTTCAGTGTAAGTACGTGTATATGCATGCAAATGGGATAAATTTTCAATACTTCTCACTATTTGATCAATTTGGCTAAAGGGTTCGACATTTAATTTATCAAACAATAATCAAACAACACAATCAACAATCAGTTAGTTGATTAACTTTTCAAATTCATAACTTTGACACATAGTCCAAAAATCAGATTTTTGATGCAAAATCACAAAAATAGGCCCTATCGTCTATTGGAAATATATAGAAATCTCACTTTCGAAACTCAAAAATAAATAATGGCGATGGTGCCCCGTCACCAGAATTATCCCCGGGCAACTAGAGTGTGATTCTATAACTATCCAGTACATTAAAACTTCGAATACACGTTTGCAAGACATATATGTAAAATCTTTATATATTGGATTGTCCAAATTAATATACAATAAATAATCAAATACGAATAATTGATTTAAATTTACAAAACAAAAAATTGTTTTCATTTTAAAAATACATTCTTCACACTCGTTCTAGGAAGCTACTGATCCTATTTCTAACGAGACATTCCCATTGGATATTACTAATCCAATTTCTGATGAATTCTTTCATTCGGTTCTAAAGTGTCTTGTTCTCTGAGCTTTGTAAACCAAGGCTCTGACTGTTCTGAAATTCAAAAATGAAACCGATCAAAGTGAGAATTCTCTCACTTTAAATTTTCTGTATAGTTATTTATTTTGTAACTGCATATATGAACTGCTCCCCGTCGTCCACAAACCATGGACGACTTGTTTGATTATATTCTGTATTCTGATGTAACATTATTATGATGTTTATAAAAGTCTTCTGTTATTTGTTCTGATGTGTTGTATGCCCAGAGTTAGCGTATGCGGGATTCGAACGGTCTTAGTCGATTTAGCGATCGATTAGGTTCGAGCGAAATCTGTGTCGTTGCAACAGAAAACAGATCAATATATATAATCGAGATGAACTTTCATATCCGACCGATACTATAAATGGAATAACGGCAAAGCCTCTTAAATTCCATATATAGTAACATTCTTCCTCCACAAAAGTCCACTTCGATTATTACCAAATTGAATTCCATTCCATTCCAATTATTTTTATTAAATTGGAAAGCTTCACTTTGGAAATTTTCTTTTAAGTCTTAACAAAAGATTTATAAATTCTAAATCACATTTCACTGTAGATCGGGTTAAAGAACGAATTTCATTAAAAACACAGTTCACGATAAACCCAATTCACATTCCATTTTATTCCAATTATTAAATATAATTGGAAACTCTAACAATCTTAATTAAAAGATTTATTCTTTTCACATAGGGTTCAAGAACAGTGCTACTGAAGACACCGTTCACGACAAACCCAAAATCCCATTTGATATTAAATACAAGGCTCTGAATAGAAAATATATCGGCTTATATTCAATAACAAATACTACAACCAACTAATAGCGTATTGGAAATAACGATATAAATATATCTTTCAAATTTCCATAACAATATCTGTATAGTCAAGAAATCCAACATCGAAATATTCCGAAGACAATTTCGATTAAAATCCATTTCCAATTTATATATTGGAAATTCTGGTTATTTTTAAAACCATTCCAAGTCCAATTAATTTATTTTAAAAATAATTGGATTATAACTCCAGTTCAAAGCTAGTTCATTTCGATAAAAATCTATTTTTATCTTTTCAAATATGGAATTTTTCATCCCAATTCTTTGCAAATCATTTCTTATGAGTTTCCACTAATTATTGATATTTTTAATAATTTTATCAAGGCCCGTTCAGTCTATTCAGGCCATTATATTATATATATAATATATATTTCGTCGATTTCCGTTTAAAACATAATTTATAAATTGTCTGAAATCTTTATTTCAAAACGATTTCAACTTCATATTCAATTTCCAATCAAAATTGAATATTCCATATCATCGATATATAAATGATAATATTTTCGAAGCATTAAATTCTGAAATCAATTCCTTTTCGATATTCATTATAAAAATGAATAAAATCGATATAAATATTATTCCCGTCAAAATGGCGTTAATCTAATCAACACGGCTTTATATATATTTAAATATAATAGTGTCCATCCCAAATCGGACATCAAAATTAGATTTTGATCTTTTACTGAATATCATTTTAAAATATTCATTATTTTAAAATAATCGTTATTTTAAAATATTCATTCTTTCTGAACCGGAATAAGACACAGTCAATTTACCAATTAATTTGATTATATGGATTTCATACACACATGTACACAACAGTGATAAATAACCATCCATCATCCAGAGTGTATTCTACATCGTATATGCATTAAATGTAAATATTTAACCCTTACACACCTTGTCAACCAATCGATTGACATACAACTAAATATTGGGATTAGTGTATGTCCAATATCATCCCAATACCGTATGGGGTTTCAATCAAAAGATAATGAATTTTATTTGTGCAGTTGGGCGATGTGTTAAATTTATCGTCCCAATCCATATTAGTAAAATTGGTGTTCATAAATAAATCGTCTGATTTGTAAATGAATATTTATTTTATTCATATACACGCTAAAAACTATATTTTTAACTATAAAATATTTTTAACCATAAAATATTTTATTCCATTCCACATCACACAATCAACTTTCACAATAAAATCAAACAAACAAACAAGTCGTCCATGGTCTGTGGACGACGGGTGTCGGGTGATGCTAAGCACCGTCTACATCCTAGTATATATTTTAACTAGAAAATAAATTAAAAGTGAGAAGTTCTCACTTTTGGGTTCTACTCCTCCATTATCTATTTCCTTCTGAGGTGTTTGGATTTGTTCGAAATTCCAACGCATCCTTTTCACGCTGTTCAGATATAAAAATCATATTTTTATCGCTTCATTCCAATAGATAAAAATCATATTTTTATTTCTACTTCATATATTTTTACAACGCTTCTTTCTATATAAAAATTATATTTTTATATTTCTACTTCTTATATAAAGATCGAATTTTTATTTTGTTACATATAGAAAAATCATATTTTTATTATCTATATAATATAAAAATCATTTTTTAATTCACTACATATATATAAATCATATTTTTATATCACTATAATATAAAAATCATATTTTTATTATCTCTATAATATAAAAATCGTATTTTTAAGTCGTTAACCTATATATAAAAATCAAATTTTTAACATGTCATTCGTATAATCAAAATCGTATTTTTATATCGATCTTTTCATTGTACAAATCATATTTTTACTATGCTAATCAAACAATAAAAATCATATCCATTTCGCTATACGTATAATAGAAATTATATTTTTATCATATTAAAAATCGTATCTTTTCCCATTTAAAAATCAAATCTTTTCTAGTTCAAAGATCTAATTTTTACTTCTTTAAAAATCTAATATTTACTCCTTTATTTTATATATAAACAAATAATAACTTTATATATAAATAATATATATATATATTTTTAAACAATGGGTTAATATAAAGAAAATCGGATCTAAATTGAAACAATGCTTATTGGCTATAAAGATAAATAAAAAGGAAAATATAAAATAAAATAAAGAAAAATGCTTGTAGTTTTTTTTTCTCTAGCGAGGGGGGGTCTGAGGTGTCGTGCTGTGGGGCCAGGCGCAGGCAAGGCGGAGGGGGAGTGCGGCCATCGGAGGTGGTGGCGAAGAGCTCCAGGGTGGTGGCGCTATAGGGTCTGTTGATTTAGGGGAGGAAGTTTAATCGGAGGGAGGATAGCGGGGGGAAGGGGAGGTTTGCAGTGCGTTGGAGGGCGCCTACGGCGGCGTGGATTGTCGCGACGACGGTGAATGGGAGGGGGGAGGCCTAACGAGGTCAACGCGGGATTGGTTTAGGTATTTGTTTTTTTTTTCTTTTTTTATTTCAGAAATGTGGAGAGAGAGAAGTGAGGGAGAGGGGGTTAATATTTATATTTATTTTATTTTATTTTTAAATTCTAAAAAGTTAGTTTTTCGTTCGATCTCCAATCCAAACCCAACAACTGTCGCCCCTAGCTAATTACCCCTATTCTGAACGCAATGGGATACGTTTCATAAGTCAATTCGACTATTTCTGTAATAACTCGGAAATCCAAGCCAATTTAAAATTTTTATTTTGGCAATTTTAGTGAATTTTGATCATTTAAAATGAATTAATTTAAATAATAACGACGAGATTTTTTTTTGAATAGAATTCGAACGTATATATTTATTTGAATCGTCGTTAGAATATAAATATTTATTTATATATAAAAAAGGAATTGAAAATGGCGCGGTAGTTCTATAATTCGATTTCAAATTTCAAATAAATGTACAGGATTCAAAATAGACTGGATTTAAGTGAAACCAAAAATATTTGAATCTAATTGAGAATATCTTTCCAAAGAATCTGGGAAATCAAAATTTCATAGCGGGAATCAAAAGTTACGTCCAATTGAAATTTCAGAATAGTCGCTATGGAATTTCGGCCCTTAAAAATGGCCATTTTGCAAACGACCTCGGATTTCGACGAAACCACTTTTGTTGCATCCAGGATGTAGAATTATGGCTAGATTCCAAAATTCGTAATTTTTCGAATCAATATGTGAACGTGGCGAAGGAAAACGCGTTTGACCAGTTTCAGTTGATTTTAATCGACTGGAAAATGGCCATTTTTCAAACGGTCTCGGAATTTGACGAAACTAGTTTTGTTAGGACCGTATCATCAATACGAAGCTAGAAAATATTTTTTGGGAATTTTTAGAGTTGGTATGTGGGCCCAGTAAATTGAAATGCGCGTTCAAATTCAATATATGGAGCTATATGTTGATTTTGACGAAAACTAATCGAAACGATCGAATCAGCCTACGATACATATCCTAGTGTGTTCGGAATGGGGGTAGTTAGCTATGGACGACAGGCAGTGGGTTTCGTTTCGAGTTCAAAATTAAAAGTTACCTTTTTGAAAGTTAAGAATAAAATAATATATATATTTATATAATATAATTCTCCTTAACCCCCACCATCCACATCGTTTCATTCAAAACGAAAATTAGAAAGGAAAAAAAAGAGACTGCCGCTTCTCAGATCCCCCCCCCCCAAGATCCCGTTCGCCGCCGCCAACGCTGGCGTGGGCCACCGCAGCCTCCCACCATCCTTCCTCTCTCCTCCCTCCTCCCTCCTTCTTCCTCCTCTGGATTCAAGGCGCGAACCCCACAGCCCCCTCCTTTAAACCGACGCTGCCCTGCCACCCGCCTCCCCTCGCGCGTCTCCCTCTCTTCTCCTCCCACCTCTGATCTACTGCGATGCCGGCGAGATACCCCCCCATTCGTTGTGAGTTCTTCTTTCTTTTTATTTATTTATTTATTTATTTTGTTTTGTTTTAATATATTTTAAATGTTTAGCTTAGTTTAATCAATTTAAAATCAGAATTGTATGTAGATAGATTAGTGTTAAAAATATGGTTTTTACTTCGATGAAAGTAGCGATTTTTATCATAGAGAAGAAGTGATTTTTATATATGAAAAGACTATATTTTCATATATAAAAAGTTCATATTTCTATATAAAGAAAGTTAAGATTTTTATAAATGAAAAGGGCGAAATTTTTATAAATGAAAAGACGATATTTTTATAAGTGAAAAGGCAAAAATTTTATATTATAGAAAGGTTAAAAATATAATTTTTATAATATAGAAAGGTTAAAAATATAATTTTTATAATATAGAAAAGTTAAAAATATAATCTTTACAATGTATAGGGCGATATAAAAACATGATTTTTATCCATGGAGTGATAATATAAAAATGTGATTTTTATATATGTAGTGAATACGAACAACGAAAGTAACAAAGGGCGAGCACGGCGAAGAGTTCCTACATATGAAGAGTCGTGGCGTTGGATTAGATTTCGGTGAGAACTTCTCACTTTTAATTTAATTTTCTAGTTAAAAATATATACTAGGATGCAGACGGTGTTTAGTAGCACCCGACACCCGTCGTCCACAGACCATGGACGGCATGTATGCTTATTTGTTTGATTTTGATGTGCAGTTGTTTGTGTGATGTGATGTGAAATGAAGTAAAATATTTATATAGTTAAAAATATTTTATAGTGGAAAATAGAATTTTTAACGTGCATATGAAATGAAATAAATTAATATAAACAAATCAAAGGATTTGTTTATATACACACATTTGACTGATATTGATTGGGACGATAAATTTTACACATCGCCCAACAGCACAAATAAAATCGGTGTTTGATTGTTTGAAAACCCCACACGGGTATTGGGATGATATATGACATACACTAGTCCCAATAATTAGCTGTATGTCGATCGATTGATTGACAGGCTGTTATAAGCGTTAAATATTTATATTGATTCTTATACAGTGTAGAACGCACTCTGGATAATGGTTGATTATTTATCGTTGTTATTTTATACATGTGTTGTAGAAAATCCATATAATTAACATTATATGGTAATTGATTGGGCCTCATTCCAGTTTTGAAATAGAATAATTGAAACAGAATATTTGAATAGAAATATTTGAAAAAGAAATATTTGAATAGAAATATTTGAAAAAGAAATAGAATATTTGAAAATAGAAATATATGAAACTGTGTTGATTAGATTGACGCCATTTTGACGCAATCGATATTTATATCGATTATATTCGTTTTTATAATGAATATTGAAAAGTGATTTCAAAATCGAATATTTTGAAATGAAATTCGAATTGAAAATGAATTTGAATTGAAATTGAATAGAAATGAAATTCGAATTGAAAATGAATTCGAATTGAAATTAAATTGAATTCGAATTGAAAATGAATTCGAATTGAAACTGAATAGAATTGAATCCGAATTGAAATTGAATAGAAATGAATTCAAACTGAAATTGAATTGAATTGAAAATGAACTGAAATTGAATTAAAAATCGATTTGAATTGAAATCAATTTGAAATGAATTTAAAACGAATTTACAAGGAAAAATTCAATTTTGATTTGAATTTGAAATGAAGTTGAAATCGTTTCGAAAACGAATTTAAAACGATTTATAAAATACGTTTTGAAAGGAAATCGACGATATATATATATATATATATATATATATATATATATATATATATATATATGATGGCCTGAATAAAATGCGCCGCGCTGCGGCAGTTCGTGAATTTCGACCATTGACTTCGAATTGACGTTGCGGGAGATCCGACCGTCGGATTCTCCTCAACCCGGAACCGTTGGGTTCGTATCGAAAAAAAATTTCTACTGAATATTAGAGATTTGAAATCTAACGGTTGGATTTAGAATTATGTCCAAATCAAATTTTGAAAAGGTCGTTGTAAGTGCAGTTCGATGGCCGTTGATGGAAATCGACTGTACGGGCCTTGATAAAATTATTAAAAATAGTAATAATTTGTGTAAAATCATGAGAAATGATTTGGGAAGAATCGGGATGAAAAACTCCATATTTGAAAAGATAAAAATAGATTTTTATCGAAATGAACTAGTTTTGAACTAGAATTATAATTTATTTATTTTTAAAATAAATAAATTGAATTTGAAAAGGGTTTTAAAAGTAACCAGAATTTCCAATAATTGAATTGGAGTGGATTTGAATTGAAATTGTCTTTGGAATATTTCGATGTTGGATTTCGTGATTATACAGATGTTGTTATGGAAATTTGAAAGATATATATGTATATATATCGTTATTTCCAATACAATATTTGTTGGTCGTAGAATTTGATATTGAATATAAGCTGATATATTTACTATTCAGAGCCTTGTATTTAATATCAAATGTTATTTGGGTTTGTCATGAATGGTGTCTTCATTAACACCGTTCTTAAGCCCAGTTGAGAAAAAGATTAAAATCTTTTATTTAGATTTAATGAAGTTTACCAATTAAATAATATTTAATTGGAATTGAATTGGTATTGATTTTTGGGTTTATCGTCAACAGTGTTTTAAATAACACTTGTTCTTTAACCCGATAATTAATGAAATGTGATTTTGGGTTGTCGTGAACGGTATCTTCAATAATACTGTTCTTAGACCCAAAGGAGTTAAGAAAATCAGAAACTAACTGGAGATTAGTTAAGCAGAATGGTTTCTTGGGTATTGATCTGATGTTGGTTTCGGCCTTTGGGGTTAATACTTAGGGAATTGCTCACTTGCTAATTTACGGTTAGGGACTGATTGAAATGTGATGTGATTTTGGGGTTTATCGTGAACCGTGTTTTAAATGACACTGATTCTTTAACCCAGTTAAAGATTAAAACTAAGTGGAGTTTTGATGAATCTTTAATTAGATTGGAAAGATCGAGAATGGAGTATCGCCAGTTTTACTCCAGACGGTAGTTAAATCTTTAATTAGATTTGAACGTGAAATGGTAATTGAATTTACCGATAACACCGTGGTGTTAGATATGAAGTATGACCAGTTTTACTTCATGGGATAAATAGGTTGGGATTGGGAAATACAATAAATAATTACTTCGGTGTGGTTCGCTAATCCCGACTAGTTTGAATTGATATTCAAAAGAAGATTAAAGAATAAATTTAAAGAATTTATCTTTGATAAAATTAATGGGAACCTTTCCCTAAGAATGTGAAATTTAGAAACTAACTGTAGGTTGGCTAAGATGAATGGTTTCCTGGGTATTGATCTGATGTTGGTTTCGGCCTTCGGGGTTAATGTTTTGGGGAATTATTTTCTTGCTAATTTACGGTTAGTGACTGATGAATTGGAATGAGGCGTATGTTGTGTTTGTGTAATACTTGTTTATTATATACGCGAGTTATTCAGAAAGACCAGGTTTATCCCATTCTGAATAACCGATTCGACGAAGAGTCGAAGATGAAGACGGTGGTTGAAGACCGGAGTTCTTCACATCGTTTGGATAATTACTGATGATCTTGATTGGGCCGTACACCCAAGAGGAGGGAATTAGTTAGTGGACGTCCAGACGTACTTGGAGATCGAGGGATATGCGGGGTACTAGGTGCCTCCAGTTTCGTTCAGACCCACAACGAACTTGTAAATGGACTGTGTGTCTGACATCGGATTTCATTCTGTGTGATTGATATCGATTGCATAGCGTGAATTGCTTGTGTGGCATGCTAAGATGCAAATGATCAAGGCTTCTGTTGAAAAGAAGAGTCTTGTGATTGATGATCAAAGCACGGCCTGTGTGACGTAGCTTTGTGTAACGTTGATTCGCGAGCCTCACACCCCGGTTGTGAACCAGAAACGGGAGAGGACATCAGGGAGGACATGCGTTTCTTTCTAGCTAGAAGTGGCGTCAGTGGTTTTACACGCCCTGACGAGTTGGACTTATGTTGTTGTTGGTTTGCGAGGCGCCTCAGATATATCGGTCGATCCGTGACCGATGGAGTCATTCGTTGGCTCATTCACGCCCCAAAGGGCGGGGAAACGTAGTGTTCAGGCATAATAATCCACATCGGTTGACCGGCCCTGACGATCCAAAGGGTTGATGCGTTCTCATCTTGAGGGTTGGGCTAGAGAGTCTCGAATTCGGTAGAGGACTATCTTTTGCCTCGGTTCACAGACGGAAATCCAATTTCCAAATACGTGACATTTGCGGTTTTGATTGTAGAGCCTAGTATGGCGACATGATATATGGTACCCATGCCGTCTATGATTGATACTTATGATTTGAAGTTGTTTTATACACTATGCACTTATAGTAGTATCAAATGATTTGTTTTAAACGTACTAAGCATGTTTGGCTATTATAAGGGAAAACCCTATCCCCCGGCTTGCGTTGCATTGTGTGATAGGACCTGTATCTTATAATAGCTTCATTTTTCCAAAAAAGCATTGCGCTGTTTTGTTATATGCACTGGTATTCTTGGGAGGAAACCCGTTCCGTGTTATACGGCGTGGTCCCTTGATATATCTGATTTAAAGTAAAGTTTTAAATAACTGTTTTAGTTCTCACACCAGTCACATGACTGACCTGGAGTTTATTGTTTTAACCTAAACTCTGGGTGTCCTTATTTTGACACGGGCAGCTAGTAGTTTTGGTTTTGCAGATTTATATTCACAGGAACCTGGTTTACAACTTGAACGATATCCGGAAAGCTTTGTATCCGTGTATCTTCTTCAGTTGTATTTTGTATTATTTTCCGCTGCTATGTAATATATTGTAATCTTTGATATTTATCGAATGTATTTTATTCGTTTTTACTCTGTATATTCTTGTATTCTGATGGAATTGTTGTAATTAACAATGAAATGTTCTTCTGTTCGCGTTCTTTTGTATGTTGTTCTCGAAGTATCCGCTCTTTCCTTCATAGGGAAGTTACGGGTTCTTACAGTTTTGATCAATTTATGTTTAAATTAAAATATAAATCTATATATTTTAAATGTACATTTCAATTTAACGGGGCCACAAACTGACTCCGAAAATTCCAAATATATTATTTCTTGTTTTGTATTGACGATAAGGTCCTAACAAAACTAATTTCATCAAATTTGAAGACCGTTTGAAAAATGGCCATTTTCTGGTCGATCCAAATTGACTGAAACTGACAAAACACGTTTTCTTTTGCCAGGCTCACATATTGATTCAGAAAATTACGAATTTTTGAATCTAGTAATAACTCGACATCCCGGATCCAGCAAAAGTGGTTTCGTCGAAAACGGAGGTCGTTTGCAAAATTTCCATTTTTAAGAGGCAAAATTCCATAGCAACTATTTTAAAATTTCAACTGGGCATAACTTTTTATTCCGCTATGAAATTTCAATTTTTCGGATTCGTTGGAAAGATATTTTCATTTAGATTCTAATATTTTTGTTTCACTAAAATCCGGTTTAATTTGAATCTTGTACGTTCATTTGAAATTTGAAATCGAATTTTCAAACAACCGCGCCATTTTCATTTCCTTTTATAACTGAAATAAATATTTTGTAACAACCCGGAAAATCTGGGCCAGTTAAAATTTTTTATTTTGGCAATTTTTGGCGAATTATGAATATTTAAAATAGATTATTTTAAATAATATCGATGAGAAATTTATTTTGAATAGAATCCGAACGTATATATTTATTCGAATCGTCGTTAGAATATAAATAATTATTTATAATTATAAAAGGAATTAAAAATGGCGCGGTAGTTTGATAATTCGATTTCAAAATTCAAATGAATGTACAGGATTCAAAAGAAACCAGATTTTAGTGAAACCAAAAATATTTGAATCTATTTGATAATATCTTTCCAACGAATCCGAAAAATCAAAATTTCATAGCGGGAATCAAAAGTTACGTCCAGTTGAAAATTCAGAATAGTCGCTATGGAATTCTGGCCCTTAAAAATGGAAATTTTGCAAACAACCTCGGATTTCGACGAAACCACTTTTTTTGGATCCGTGATGTCAAGTTATTACTAGATTCCAATTTTCGTAGTTTTTCGAATCAATATGTGAGCGTGGCAAAGGAAAACACGTTTGACTAGTTTTAGTTGATTTTAATCGACTAGAAAATGGTCATTTTTCAAAAGATCTCGGAATTTGACGAAAATAGTTTTGTTAGGACCGTATCGTCATTACGATGCTAGAAAATATTTTTCTGGAATTTTTAAAATTCGTATGTGACCCCAGTAATTTGAAATGTGCGTTAAAATTAAAATATACACTAATTTATAATTTGATTTTGAGGAAAACCTATCGAAACGGCCGAATTGGCTTGCGTGGCATATCCCATTGTGTCCGGAATAGGGGTATTATGCTACGGACGATAGTCGATGGGTTTGATTTCGATTTGAAAATAAAAAGTTACTTTTTGGGTTGATATAATAAAAAAAAAATGGTCAAAGCCCTTTATCACCCAGACCTGGTCAAACCCACCCCTACCCCCTTATCGTTTAAGAAAACCGAAACAAAAAAAAATCGCGATCCACATCTCGACGCCCACCACCCTTCCGCCGTCCTAGGCCAGCGCCACCTCCGATCCTCCTCCCCCCTTCTCTGATCAACTCGGGAGTCCCCCACTTCGAACCAAACCAAACCCTAGCCTCCCTCAGCCCAAATCGATGTCGCCCTCCTCCTTCATCCGCCCCATCCTCGATCGCCCCTCCACCTCCGCTCGTCGGAGCACGCCCAGCCTCCCCCTCCCTCTGATGAGATCCGCCTCCACGACCGTGCCTCCCCCTCGACTAGCGCCCCCCTCCTCTTCATACTATAAGTTTCCTTGTTTTATTTATTTTTGTTTTATTCTTTTTTTTAGTGATTCATTTAAATTCTGAATTAAATAAAATCATATAAAGTCAGTTTTGTTTTTAAATAAATAACATCGATTATTTTTAGCTTTAAAAGTGAGTTTATTTTATTTACATTTAATTCATTTTTCAGTTTTATTATATGGTTATAGTATAAAAGGAAAGATTTTTAAGTTAGACAAGAAATGATTTTTATATTAAAGGAAAGTCTATATTTTTATACATTGTTTGCATATAAAGAAAAGTCGGATTTTTAATTATATGTAAGGTTAGATTTTTAGATACAAGAAAGGTATGATCTTTATCATACGTTTGAAATATTTTTAGAAGTATAAAAATATAATTTTCAATTATGTAGAATACGTAAAAATATAATTTTTATAATATAGAAAGGTTAAAAATATAATTTTTATATAATAGAGAAGTTAAAAATATAATTTTTATACTAGTGGTATATTAAAAATATGACTTTTATATAGGTGTGATAGTAAAAATATGATTTTTATTCATATAGAGTAATAAAAATATAATCTTTATAATGTTAAATGCGAAATCTTTATAATGTTAAAGGCGAAATCTTTATAATGTTAAAGGCGAAATCTTTATGATGTTAAAGGCGAGATTTTTATATATATGAAGTGAAGGTATAAAAATACAATCTTTATATAGCGAAATAAAAATCAGATTTTTTTTGTTATATATATAGTGAAATAAAAATGTGATTTTTATAGCGTTGAAATAGAAATGTGATTTTTAAATGTGAATAGCGTGACAAAGACTATGTTGGAAGTACGGGCAAATCCAGACTGTTCAGAAATTCAGGAATAAATAATGGAGGAGTGGAACCCTCGGTGAGAACTTCTCACCTTTTAATTTTGTCTTCTAGTTAAAATATATACTAGGATGCAGACGGTGTTTAGTAGCACCCGACACCCGTCGTCCACAGGCCATGGACGGCTCGTATGCTTGTTTGTTTGATTTTGATGTGTAGTTGATTGTGTGATGTGATGTAAAATGAAGTAAAATATTTATATAGTTAAAAATATTTTATCGTTAAAAATATAATTTTTTACGTGAATGTGAATAAATATTTATAAACAAATCGGAGATTTGTTTATATACACTGATTTGATTGATATTGATTGGGACGATAAATTTTACACATCGCCCAACTGCACAAATAAAATCTGTGTTTGATTGTTTGAAACTCCACACGGGTATTGGGATGATATATGACATACATTAATCCCAATAATTAGTTGAATGTCGATCGATTGATTGACAGACTGTTATAAGCATTAAATATTTATATTTGATGCTTGTACAGTGTAGAACGAAATTTGGATGATGGTTGATGATTTACCGTTGCTGTTATATACGTGTGTTGTAAAAAAAACCATGTAATTAACATTATATGTTAATTGATTGGGCCTCATTCTAGTTTTGAAATAGGAATTTTTGAAATAGGAATATTTGAAATAGAAATATTTGAAATAGGAATTTTTGAAATAGAAACATTTGAAATAGAAATATTTGAAATAGAAATATTTGAAAATAGAAATATATAAAGCCGTGTTGATTAGATTTGCGCCATTTTGAAGTGAACGATATTTATATCGATTTTATTCAAATTGAAATGAATATTGAAGTGAATTGAAATTCGAATTAAATTGAAGTGAATTGAAATTTGAATAGAATTGAAATTCGAATTAAATTGAATTGATTTGAAATTCGAAGTAAATTGAAATGATTTGAAATTCGAATAGAATTGAAATTCGAATTAAATTGAATTGATTTGAAATTCGAAATAAATTGAAATGATTTGAAATTCGAATAGAATTGAAATTCGAATTAAATTGAAATAGATATGAAATCGTTTTGAATTGAATTTAAACAAATTGAATTTAAATCGATTCAAATTGAAATCGATTTGAAATGAAATTAAAACGAATTTGTAAGGGAAAATTCAATTTTGATTTGAATTTGAAAAGGAAGTTGAAATCATTTTGAAAACGAATTTAAAACGATTTATAAAATAAGTTTTAAAAGGAAATCGACGAAATATATATAATATATATATATATATTATATAATATATATATATATTATATATATATATAATGGCCTGAATAGAACGCGCCGCGCCGCGGTAGTTCGCGAATTTCGACCATTGACTTCGAATGGATATTACAGGAGATCCGACCGTCGGATTCTCTTAAAACCAGAACCGCTGGGTTCGTATTGAAAAGAGCATTGTAACGAATATTAGGAATTTGAAATCTAACGGATGGATTTGGAATTATGTCCAAATCTAATTTGGAAAAGGTCGCTGTAAGTGCAGTTCGATGACCGTTGATGGAAATCGACTGTACGGGACTTGATAAAATTATTAAAAATAGTAATAATTTGTGTAAAATCATAAGAAATGATTTGTGAAGAATTGGGATGAAAAACTCCATATTTGAAAAGATAAAAATAGACTTTTATCGAAATGAACTAGTTTTGAACTAGAAATACACTTCTATTTATTTTTAAATAAATAAACTGAATTTGAAAAGGGTTTTAAAAGTAACCAAAATTTCCGATAATTGAATTGGAGTGGATTTGAATCAAAATTGTTTTTGGAATATTTCGATGTTAGATTTCGTGATTGTACAGATGTTGTTATGGAAATTTGAAAGATATATAGATATATCGTTATTTCCAATACGATATTTGTTAGTCGTAGAATTTGATATTCAATATAAGCCGATATATTTTCTATTCAGAGCCTTGTATTTAATATCAAATGTGATTTGGGTTTGTCGTGAATGGTGTCTTCATTAACACTATTCTTAAGCCCAGTTGAGAAAAAGATTAAATCTTTTTATTTAGATTTAATGAAGTGTACCAATTAAATAATATTTAATTGGAATTGAATTGTTATTGATTTTTGGGTTTATCGTGAATAGTGTTTTTAATAACACTTGTTCTTTAACCCGATAATCAATGGAATGTGATTTTGGGTTTATCGTGAACAGTGTTTTAAATAACACTTGTTCTTTAACCCGATAATTAATGGAATGTGATTTTGGGTTTATCGTGAACCGTGTTTTAAATGACATTGATTCTTTAACCAAGTTAAGGATTAAAACTAAGTGATGTTTTAATGAATCTTTAATTTGATTGAAAAGATCGAGAATGGAGTATCACCAGTTTTGCTCCAGGCGATAGTTAAATCTTTAATTAGATTTGAACGTGAAATGGTAATTGAATTTACCGATAACACCGTGGTGATAGATATGAAGTATGACCAGTTTTACTTCATGGGATGAATAGGTTGGGATTGGGAAATAAAATAAATGATTACTTCGGTGTAGTTCGCTAATCCCGACTAGTTTGAATTAATATTCAAAGAAGATTAAAGAATAAATTTAAAGAATTTATCTTTGATAAAATTAATGGGAACTTTTCCCAAAGTATAAGAATATTTGGATAAAAGAATATTCTGAATTGGAACGAGGCGTATGTTGTGTTTGTGTAACACTTGTTTATTATATACGCGAGTTATTCAGAAAGACCGGGTTTATCCCATTCTGAATAACTGATTCGACGTGGTGTCAAGGATGAAGACGGTGGTTGAAGGCCAGATGTCTACACGTCGTTTGGGTGGTTACTGATGATCTTGATTGCGCCGTACACCCAAGAGGAGGGAATCAGTTGGTGATCGTCCAGACGTACTTGGAGATCGATGAATATGCGGGGTACTAGGTGCCTTCGGTTTCGTTCAGACCCAGAACGGACTTGTAAATAGACTGTGTGTCTAACATTGGATTTTAGTCTGTGTGATTGATTTCTATTAAATATATATCTGTTTGGCGGCGGAGAATTTATTCTCTTGCTTAACGCCCTTCTCTGAGACGTACGAGCTTAGGGGTTATATATTGATGGATATCAAACGCATGGAGTGAATTGTCTGTGTGGCATGCCTAAGTGGCAAATGATCAAGGCTTCTGTTGAAAAACAAAGTCTTGTGGTTGATGATCAAAGCACGGCCTGTGTGGTATAGCTTTGTATAGCATTGATTCGCGAGCCTCACACCCCGGTTGTGAACCAGAAACGGGAGAGGAGCTCAGGGAGTACATGCGTCTCTTTCTTAGAAGTGGCGTCAGTGGTTTTACACACCCTGACGAGTTTGACTTATGTGGTTGTTGGTTTGCGAGGCGCCTCGGATATATCGGTGACTATATGAAGCCGATGGAGTCATTCGTTGGCTCATTTACGCCCCATAGGGCGGGGAGACGTATTGTTCAGGCACTATAATCCATATTGGTGGACCGACCCTGTCGCTCCAAGGGGTAGTTGCGGCTGTTCCGGAGGCTCGGGCTAGAGAGTCTCGAATCGGTTGAGGATGATCCCTGACCTCGGTTCATAGATGGAAATCCAATTTCCAAATACGTGACTTTGTGGTTTTAATTGTAGAACTAGTATGGCGATATGATATATGGTACCCATGCCATCTATGATTGATACTTATTATTTGAAGTTGTTTTATACACTATGCACTTATAATAGTATCAAATGATTTGTTTTAAACGTACTAAGCATGTTTGGCTATTATAAGGGAAAACCCTATCCCTCGGCTTGCGTTGCATTGTGTGATAGGACCTGGGTCTTATAATAGCTTAATTTTTCCAAAAAGCATTGCGCTGTTTTGTTATATGCACTGGTATTCTTGGGAGGAAACCCGTTCTGTGTCATACGGTGTGGTCCCTTGATATATCTTATTTAAAATAAAGATTAATAACTGTTTTAGTTCTCACACCAGTCCCATGACTGACCTGGAGTTTATTGTTTTAACCTAAACTCTGGGTGCCCTTATTTTGACACGGGCAGCTAGTAGTTTTGGTTTTGCAGATTTATATTCATAGGATCCTGATGTTCAGCTGGAACGATATCCGGAAAGCTTTGTATCCGTATATATCCTTCAGTTGTATTTTGTATTATTTTCCGCTGCTATGTAATTTATTGTAATATCTGATATTTTGTAACGTATAATATTCATTTATACTCTGTACATTCTTGTATTATGATGGAATTGTTGTAATTAACAATGAAATGTTCTTCTGTCTGCATTCTTTTGTGGCTTGTTCTCGAACTATCCGCACTTTCCTTACCGGGGAAGTTAAGGGTTTTTACATATGGTATCAGAGCTTTGGTTTACAAAGCTCAGAGAACAAGGCACATTAGAACCATACGAAAGAATTCATCAGAGATTGGATTAGTAATATCCAACGAGAATGACTCGTTAGAGATAGGATCAATAGTATCCTAGAACGAGTGTTAAGAGTAGTGTTTTGAAAAATAAAAGTGAAAATAAATTTTGGTTTGAAAATTTAATTCAACTATTAGTATTTGAATATTTATTTATATTGGTTTGGACAGTCCAGTATATATAGATTTTGCATATACGTCTGATCCGCGTGTGTTCGAAGTTTTAATATACTGGATAGATATAGAATCACACTCTAGTCGCCCAGGGAAGATACTGATAATTGTGATCACATTACCAGTATTTATGTTCGAGTGACGAAAGTGGGCTTTCTATAAATTTCCTATTGACTGGTGTGAGAACCGAAAATAGATAGGGCCTATTGTTGTGATTTGGCATCAAAAATCTGATTTTTGACTAAATATCAAAGTTATGAATTTGAAAAGCAAATCAACTAATTGATTGCTGATTGTGTTGTTTGTTTATTTGTTTGAAATTTTGAACCATATAGCCAATTTGAATCAAATAGTGAGTTGTATTGAAAACTAGTCGCATTTGCTTGCATATACATGTACATACATTGAACAGGTCATAGCAAGGAGGCTAGAGCAGAGAATAAAATTTGTTTGCCCGACAAATAGGTACATGTTTATCAAAATTTACTGTTTTGTTTGGGTGATGAGGATTTTATGAGCCGATTGGCTAGCCGCTTTGTAACACCCCGTAATTCTATTAATATAAATATTCACAAATTAAAAAATAACTAATCTCAGACGTGAGAATTGTGGGAAACGGGTTGCGCCATTATGTTCGTCTCGGAATTCTGGTTGAAATAGAGTCCGAGTTTGCGTGAATTGGACTTCGTATGAAGAAGTTATGGCCATCGGAAGTTTCTGAAAATTCAAAACAGCTCGCAGGAAATTTAAAGTTCAAACTGAAAGTGCAGAAGCGGGCTGGGCGGGAAAAATTCCCGCCCAGGCAGGTCGATCTCCCCCCCCCCCAGTCGACCTGCCCCCCCCCCCCCAGGTCGACTATAGTGTCGACCTGATCAGGCGGCTAGGGTTTTGGCAAAGCCCATGAGCTGCTGATGTGTCTTTAGGGCTGAGTTGGCAAATTAAACGGTTCAGGTTAGTTCTGAGTTGATCTGACCGTCTAAATAAACCCTAAACTATATAAATACCTAGGTAGTCTCTCACCCTAATTCATAAGAAAAATAGAATAGCTACCGTCATACCGCCGCCATGGAACTCTGTCTAGCCGCCGCCAACTAAGGAGGAAGAAAAGCTAATCAAAACCTAATTCTCTCAACTCTAAAGCAAATCAAGACTCTCTTTTCTTCTCTAAAATTGTGAGTATGATGATTTTAACAAGATTATTGTTAAATTAATTTGATTAAGTCATGAATGGATTATAAGTGAATGATGTGAATTGTCATATATGTTGTTGTAAACCTTATACTATCATGTATGTTATGAATCCTATGCTATGTGGAGATGATATCCTATATGTTGTAAATCATGCTATGATGATGTTATGTATGTTGAGAGTTTCTACGCTAAGTTGTGATGAATCATACATGTTAAAAAGCCATGATGTTACTATCTATGCTAATTAGTTCAGGTTAATCAAATCATGATATTGATACTATTTGGGCTATGTTGATCTATATGACAAGTCACATATGCAAGTTTAGGTTGATTAGTAAAAGTTATGAACATATGCCATGAAATCTATTATGACATCTAGAATTATGCTATGTCATATGTGAAATTCTATGCTAGTTCACACCATCATTATGTTGCCTAAAACCCCATATGCAAGTATATACACAAATTTGGGTTATGATCATATCATGTAAATTGTGACACTTAACAAGTTAACACCTTTAGATCCTTAACATGTGTAGTTCATGCAAGTTTCACCCCTATTATGATTAGATTCATTTTAATTGTCTATATGTTGTGATAAATTATTTTTGCGCTATGAGTTAGACTATTCGAGTCTAATGTATATTCTGCATTGAATAAGCGAACGTATAAACGTGGGGTAGGGGTAATATTAAGGATTTAATAATCAGAGGTTGGGGTGCAATTGACATGATTTTGCATAGCATGAGTGGATGACCATAATTGAGTCAATTATGGACATCATTAAAAGTGGACTCAATTAATAATTTGAATAGGGAATTATTAAAACTGGGGTAAAAGATTATAAGTGATAATCAATGCTTAGGACACAAGGTTGGACTCGTTTGTGACGTAAACTTTCCCGGACCCGCCCGGCAAATCCAGTGGTCACAAATGTTAGCCCAATGTGAGAGGTCCTAGGCCTAAACTAAAGCATAACAGTTGTAAACACACGAGGTTAGACTCTTTTATGGTGTAAGACTGCCCGGACCCGCCCGGCAAATCCAGATGCCATAAATGCCAATCTAATGTGAGAGGTCTTTATGAGGTTATGGCCTGAATGAATTAAGAAATACTTAACCAGATAAACATGTAAGGTGGGACATGGGGGTTAAGTAGATGCCTTGGGTGGCATGAGGAATCTAGTGGGTGCCTTAGTGGCATGTGAAATACGATTTGTAAGGCTTAACCAAACACACATGTAAATGAACATGACTAAGAGGGTTAAGTGGGATATACTAGTGGTGACAAGCTTAGGTGGGTAGCTTGTGGGGGCCCATTTCAACCAGTATCCCAAACGTATCTTTGTGGGCTCGACCTTAGTCGAGGACGGGACACGCATACTGGGTTTGACTATAAGAGGCCGAAACGGGGAGCGGTGGCAACGCAAGTCCAACGGGTTTCATATGCGTGTGTGGACCCGGGCTGGTAGGTAAGACGTTGTTGCATCGTATAGGTATAAGCCGTGCATTCTCAAATTGTATCGGGTTGCCACTTTAGGGGAGTGATACACCCCACTGTGGGACCAGCACGGGTATCTACGAGTAGGGAGCCGATCGAAAGTGGGTAGTGGGGTACACCTAGTGGAGATAGGGGTAGACGACACCTATGTAGTCAGCTAGGGGTACGCAAGGCTATTTATATAGTTTCTGTGTGAAGCAAGTGGGATCAACCTTTAGGGTGACTGGTGCGGTGCAGTGAAGTAATTATTCGTTAGTAATTAGGTGTGCCTTTACCGTTATCTTTAATGTTATCTTAAACGTTATCTTTATCTTCTCTTCCATACCTAATAGTTCATAGACATTTACTTGTCTTCCAGCTTATGCCTTAGTCTAGTTATTTTGATAATAGTATTGTTAGAATTGTCATACTCGCCAGACTTTATGTCTGACCCCCTCCATTTCTATCCTTTTTCCCCCTCCAGGTCCTTAGGTTGGGCCCAGCTCTAGTGGAGTTTGATTTGATTGCTTCATCTCTCTTTGGAAATCTTGGACCGTTGAAGTAAAGTCCAGCTTGTTATCTTCTTTAATGGCTATTTGTGTAATGCGATTATGTATTTTGTTTTTATGAAGATGGATATTGTACTTGACTCTGATTTATGGTCTTATGATGTAATAAACATGTTTAAATTCCGCTGCAATAAAATGAAGTTTTAGTTTTCAAGTACTACTTATTATCTGTCTTGTTGTAATTTTTCTGTTCTATATTCACTTAAAACCTCCATTGAAGTTAATGCATTCCCTTAGTGAGTGACATTAATGGACGTGGGGTGTTACACGTGGTATCAGAACCTAAGGTTACCAGAACAGATAAAATTTTTTGAAAAATTATTTTTCTAAGGTATTTTTGGAAGAAGTGTTTTCAAAAATATGTTTTAATGAGTAATTTAAAGAGGAAAGTTTTTAAGAAAAACACAATCCCCAATAGCCATATATCTTTATCCTTCGAATTCTCCATTTTGAATCTTTCCTTTTTCGTTTCAGCATGGCTGAAGATCTTAACATACCTGACGGTGTAACGATACCAGGATGGTATAGGAGGCTATTAGAGGCTAGGGCCGCCGCAGGTCCGGCCAAAGTTCCTCCACCACCAGTTGCACCCGTTCCTCCTCCTCCTCGCGTGGATACTTTTGCAAAGACGTGCAAGGAATTTAAGGCTATGGGTGGAAAACCTTTTCAAGGGTCATAAACGTTTGTGGAAGCTAGAGATTGGCTTAGGGAGGTGGAAGAATTGCTAGAAATCTTTGAAGTAGAAGAAGGGAGAAAAGTTAAATTAGCAGCTTAAGTATTGAAGGGAGAGGCCTCGTTTTGGTGGGAAGTCACTAATGGGGAGCATCCTGTTGACTCGTGGGCGGATTTCAGGCGTAGGTTTGAGGCGAAGTTTCTCTCAAGGGAAGAAGAGAATTTATATATGGAAAGGTTCTTGACATTAAAGCAAGAAAGCTCATCAGTGAAAGAATATGTCAACAAATTTAATCAGTTAGCAAGGTTTGGCTTGGACTTAGTGAACACGCCGGAGAAGAAGTCTCTGAGGTTCGTTAATGGATTGAATGAACCGTTGCAAGGGTAGGCTATGACCCACATCTCTATGGGGGCCACCTTTGAGAAGCTTGTAGACGTGGCACTCATGCACGAGGTGAAGGGCGCTAAAGCTGATAAGGCACCCGAGAAGAAAGGGGATCAGAAGAAACCACAACATCAAAACAAGAAAGCTGGTAAAGACGGTAATGGCAAGGGAAAGAAGAAATGCTTTAACTGTGGAACACCAGGCCATCTCAGTAAGGATTGCCGAAAGAAAAAGAAGACCGGCTGTTTTCACTGTGGCGATGCGGGACATCTAGCGAAGGACTGCCCAAAGAAGGGGCAGAGGGAAGGAGCTACCTCGGGAGGACAGGTGCAGGCTCTTATGGCACCAGGGAAGGCAAGGGGACAAGTTCAGGCTCCCGCGCTCCCACCGCTGCAAGAACGGGGTAGAACCATTTCTGTTGAAAGCTTAGTTTTTCTGTTTGACCATCCAGTCCGTACCTTATTCGATTCGGGCGCATCGCATTCGTTTATCTCTACATCATTAGTTGAATCACTGCACTTAAACACCAGTTTAGTAGAGGATCCCTTAGCTGTTTCGAATCCAATTGGGGGCTCAGCTTATTTGTCCATGATATGTTTGGATTTGAAAATTTCTATACTTAGCGTTGAGTTTAGATGTGATGCTTATGTGTTGGGCTTCACGGGCTATGGGCTAATTTTAGGAATGGATTGGTTATCCAGAAATGGGGCCGTTCTTGATTGTGAAAGGAGAGTAGTTAGGCTCGTGACTCGCCTTGGCAACACTCTCAAAATATTTTGTAATCCCATAAATTCCGTTATGCTAAGTTATCTAGAATCGCTTGATGCGTCTAAGGAAAATCTACAATCTGTTAGAGTGGTCCGAGAATACTCGGATGTGTTTGAGGAGGTGAAGGGCTTGCCACCGAAGCGGGAGATAGATTTTCGAATATATCTTGTGGATAATGCGAAACCAGTATCTTTGCCAGTACGCCACATGGCTCCACGTGAAAGGAGGGAACTCGATAAGCAAGTGAAGGAGTTGCTTGAGAAGGGGTTCATAAGACGTCGGAGTGGGGTGCTCCACTAGCATTTGCCACGAAGGCGGATGGGTCCCTTAGACTTTGTGTGGACTATAGAGAACTTAATAAGCTTACTAAGAAGAACAGACACCCGCTGCCGAGGATTGACGATCTCTTTGATCAGTTAGTTGGCGCCTCAGTGTTTTCGCAGTTGGACTTAGCCACTGGTTTCCATCAGTTGAGAGTGGCTGAGGATAGCATTGACAAGACTGCCTTTAGGACTCCAGACGGTTTCTATGAATGGCTAGTGATGCCCTTCGGTTTGGAAAACACCCCTGCATACTTTGTTGATCTGATGAGTAGGGTGCTTAGGGAGTACCTTAATAAATTCATGGTAGTCTTTGTAGATGACATCTTGATCTTTTCTAAGGACGAAGAAGAGCATGCCCTACATCTTTGGGAAGTGTTGGAGACCCTACGAGCGCATAATCTTAAAGCTAAATTTTCTAAGTGTCACTTTTGGCGGAAAGAAGTGTGATTCCTAGGGCACGTGGTTTCCAAGGAAGGGATAGCCGTGGATCCCGCGAAGGTGGTGGCCATCCAAGATTGGAAGGTCCCTAAAAATGCTTCCGAATTGAGAAGTTTCTTGGGGTTGGCTGGCTATTATAGGAAGTTTATCAAAGACTTCGCAAAGATATCAGCTCCATTGACACGCTTGACGAAGAAGAACCTAGTTTTCGCATGGGACATAGATTGTGATGATGCGTTCCAACGATTGAAGAGAGCTTTGACCTCAGCCCCAGTCTAAGTATTGCCAGACGGAAGTAAGCCGTTTACTGTTTATACTGACGCTTGTGGGACAGGACTAGGCGCTGTCTTAATGCAAGAGGGAAGGGTAATAGCCTATGGTGGAAGGCAGTTGAGAGCGCATGAGAAAAATTACCCTACACATGACCTAGAGTTGGCCGCTATTATTTTCGCGCTTAAGTCTTGGCGTCATTATCTTCTTGGCGAGAAATTCGAGTTATTCTCTGACCGCAAATCGCTAAAATACTTATTCTCTCAAAAGGACTTGAACTTAAGGCAGCAAAGGTGGATGGAGTTCTTAGCGTCCTACGATTTCGAAGTAACATATACCCCTGGCAAGGGTAACGCGGTGGCAGATGCCTTAAGTAGAAAAAGATTATCCTTAAGTCCTTTGTTTGTTGAGCGGCGAAGCTTAGAATTCATTTCGATGTTTGACTTTAGACCTTCCGTTGATTTTGTACCCGGTTTGCTAGCATCCTTGGAGGTCAGACCTACGCTTTTAGGACGGATTGGCGAGGCACAGCGTGACGACCCGCAGTTGGTTGAGTTAGTAGAAAAGCTCAAAGGAGGGGAGTCATCAAGCCATCTCTGTAGGTATGCCCTAGATGATAAGGGTTGGTTACGTAGGGACGGTAGACTTTGTGTATCAAAAGACAATGACCTAAGGAAGACCATTCTTGATGATGCACACCGTTCGAATGTGACCATCCATCCCGGCGGGGACAAGATGTACATGGATATGAAACGAGTTTACTTTTGGGTCGGTATGAAGAAAGATGTGGCCGAGTATGTCGCTAGATGCTTGGTGTGCCAGCAAGTAAAAGCGGAGCAAAAGAAACCCGGTTGATTTCTTCACCCATTGGAGGTTCCACTATGGAAATGGGAGAGTGTCTCGATGGATTTTGTGGATGGATTACCGCGATCAAGGAAGGGTAATACGGGGATTTGGGTTATAGTAGATAGACTTACTAAGAGCGCCCATTTCATTCCCGTGAAGAGTAAGAGGACTGCTTCGTGGTTAACTTCTGTATACGTTCGAGAGATAGTTCATTTGCACGGTGTTCCTTCTAGCATAGTGAGCGACCACGATCCTATTTTCACTAGCGAATTTTGGAGAAGCTTACAAGAGGCGGTAGGGACTCAGCTATGTTTGAGAACCGCATATCATCCTCAGACGGATGGCCAGACCGAGAGGGTGAATCGCATTCTAGAGGATCTTTTGAGGCTATGTATCCTAGACTTCGGGGGTACATGGAAACCATTGGTGGAGTTCGCATATAATAACAGCTTTCAGTCCAGCATTGGCATGGCACCTTTCAAAGCTCTTTATGGACGACCTTGTCGTTCACCTACATGTTGGTGGGAATCTACGGATAAGATCTTACTTGGGCCCGATATGATTAGGGAGACTTCGGAGAAGATCGACTTGATTCGAAGGAGGATGAAAGCAGCGCAAGATAGGCAGAAATCTTATGCGGACAAGAGGAGGACAGATCTTGAGTTTGAAGTTGGGGACATCGTCTTTATCAAAGTGTCTCCATTACGAAACGTTGTTCGCTTTGGGTCCGTTGGGAAATTAGCACCAAGGTTCGTAGGGTCGTTTCCTATTAAGGAGAAGGTTGGACGGATGGTGTATAGAGTGGAGTTGCCTGAGAGACTTAGTGGTGTACACGACGTATTCCATGTGTCACATTTGAGGAAGTGCTTGCACGAGACCGCGGAAGTGGTAGAGACGAGCTTGCTTAGAGGGGTGGAGATCGAGCGTGATGCGACGATTCGACGAGCTCCTACGCGCATTCTTGGGTCAGAGATCAAGATGCTGAGGAATCGATAGGTCAGACTAGTCAAAGTACAATGGGGAGATGATGAGAGCAACGCTACTTGGGAGACAGAAGAGAAGATGTGTTCGTTATACCCTTTTCTTTTCGAGGGTATGCCCTTTAATTTCTCATTTATCGCTTATCTAGTACTTATCTTACCTTTAGAGTATCCTCTCGCTAGTATTCTTGACCTTTAGTTAGGATAATCCTATGGTTGAAACATGTGTTTGAGACATGTTATGTATGATGAATGCAAAGTGGATGCAAGTATTTGCTATTGGTTGCTCGTGGACGCATACACACACACTATTAGGCACTAGATCGGCTCAGTCACTTCATATTGCATATAAATGGCTGTATTTAGTAAAATGGATGTATAATGATTGTGCTATCATATGGATACCGCATTTTGGTGAATGGTTGTGCGTGCATATAGAGATAATATGTAGCATTAAGGAACTTTTGCATACATAATGGATGCATGGCACTATCATGAATTGCATTAAGGAGGTCAACTGAATCAGTGGACCGCCTGATTTTGCATTAGATAAGGAACATATACACACACTTCTTGCATATATTCATACAGCATTAGAAGTCTTTAAGGACAATGGGTGCCTGTGTTTGATGGTTGAGTAGATGGATGATTGGATGTTAGGATATACATTCTTCTTAACTTGAAGATTTCGGGGTCGAAATCCTTTAAGGAGGGGAGAATGTAACACCCCGTAATTCTATTAATATAAATATTCACAAATTAAAGAATAACCAATCTCAGACGTGAGAATTGTGGGAAATGGGTGCGCCATTGTGTTGATCTCGGAATTCTGGTTGAAATAGAGTCCGAGTTTGCGTGAATTGGACTTCGTATGAAGAAGTTATGGCCATCGGAAGTTTCTAAAAATTCAAAACAGCTCGCAAGAAATTTAAAGTTCAAACTGAAAGTGCAGAAGCGGGCTGGGCGGGAAAAATTCCCGCCCAGGCAGGTCGACTAGGGAGTCGACACTAGTGTCGACCCCCCCCCCCCCAAAGGTTGACTATAGTGTCGACCTGGGTGTCGACCTGGTCAGGCGGCTAGGGTTTTGACAGAGCCTAGTTCTGAGCTGCTGATGTGTCTTTAGGTCTGAGTTGGCAAATTAAACGGTTCAGGTTAGTTCTGAGTTGATCTGACGGTCTAAATAAACCCTAAACTCTATAAATACCTAGGTAGTCTCTCACCCTAATTCATAAGAAAAATAGAATAACTACCGTCATACCGCCGCCATGGAACTCAGTCTAGCCGCCACCAACTAAGAAGGAAGAAAAGCTAATCAAAACCTAATTCTCTCAACTCTAAAGCAAATCAAGACTCTCTTTTCTTCTCTAAAATTGCGAGTATGATGATTTTAACAAGATTATTGTTAAACTAATTCGATTAAGTCATTAATGGATTATAAGTGAATGATGTGAATTGTCATATATGTTGTTGTAAACCTTATACTATCATGTATGTTATGAATCCTATGCTATGTGGTGATGATATCCTATATGTTGTAAATCATGCTATGATGATGTTATGTATGTTGAGAGTTTCTATGCTAAGTTGTGATGAATCATACATGTTAAAAAGCCATGATGTTACTATCTATGCTAATTAGTTCAGGTTAATCAAATCATGATATTGATACTATTTGGGCTATGTTGATCTATATGACAAGTCACATATGCAAGTTTAGGTTGATTAGTAAAAGTTATGAACATGTGCCATGACATCTATTATGACATCTAGAATTATGCTATGACATATGTGAAATTCTATGCTAGTTCACACCATCATTATGTTGCCTAAAACCCCATATTCAAGTATATACACAAATTTGGGTTATGATCATATCATGTAAATTGTGACATTTAACAAGTTAACACCTTTAGATCCTTAACATGTGTAGTTTATGCAAGTTTCACCCCTATTATGATTAGATTCATTTTAATTGTCTATATGTTGTGATAATTTATTTTTGTGCTATGAGTTAGACTATTCGAGTCTAACGTATATTCTGCATTGAATAAGCGAACCTATAAACGTGGGGTAGGGGTAATATTAAGGATTTAATAATCAGAGGTTGGGGTGCAATTGATATGATTTTGCATGCCATGAGTGGATGACCATAATTGAGTCAATAATGGAGGTCATTTAAAGTGGACTCAATTAATAATTTGAATAGGGAATTATTAAAACTGGGGTAAAAGATTATAAGTGATAATCAATGCTTAGGACACGAGGTTGGACTCGTTTGTGACGTAAACCTGCCCGGACCCGCCCGGCAAATCCAGTGGTCACAAATGTCAGCCCAATGTGAGAGGTCCTAGGCCTAAACTAAAGCATAACATTTGTAAAGACACGAGGTTTGACTCTTTTATGGTGTAAGACTGCCCGGACCTACCCGACAAATCCAGCTGCCATAAATGCCAGTCTAATGTGAGAGGTCTTTATGAGGTTATGGCCTGAATGAATTAAGAAATACTTAACCAGATAAACATGTAAGGTGGGACATGGGGGTTAAGTAGGTGCCTTGGGTGGCATGAGGAATCTAGTGGGTGCCCTTAGTGGCATGTGAAATACGATTAGTAAGACTTGACCAAACACACATTTAAATGAACATGACTAAGAGGGTTAAGTGGGATATACTAGTGGGGACAAGCTTAGGTGGGTAGCTTGTGGGGGCCCATTTCAACCAGTATCCCAAACGTATCTTTGTGGGCTCGACCCAAGTCGAGGACGGGACATGCATACTGGGTTTGATTATAAGAGGCCAAAACGGGGAGCGGTGGCAACGCAAGTCCAACGGGTTTCATATGCGTGTGTGGACCCTAGCTGGTAGGTAAGACGTTGTTGCGTCGTGTAGGTATAAGCCGTGCATTCTCAAGTTGTGTCGGGTTGCCACTTTAGGGGAGTGATACACCCCACTGTGGGACCAGCACGGGTATCTACGAGTAGGGAGCCGATCGAAAGTGGGTAGTGGGATACACCTAGTGGAGATAGGGGCAGACGGCACCTATGTAGTCAGCTAGGGGTACGCAAGGCTATTTATACAGTTTCTGTGTGAAGCAAGTGGGATCAACCTTTAGGATGACTGGTGCGGTGCAGTGTAGTAATGTGCGGTGCAGTGAAGTAATTATTCGTTAGTAATTAGGTGTGCCTTTACCGTTATCTTTAACGTTATCTTAAACGTTATCTTTATCTGCTCTTCCATATCTAATAGTTCATAGACATTTGCTTGTCTTCCAGCTTATGCCTTAGTCTAGTTATTTTGATAATAGTATTGTTAGAATTGTCATACTCGCCAGACTTTATGTTTGACCCCCTCCATTTCTATCCTTTTTCCCCCTCCAGGTCCTCAGGTTGGGCCCAGCCCTAATGGAATTTGATTTGATTGCTTCATCTCTCTATGGAAAGCTTGGACCGTTGTAGTAAAGTCCAACTTGTTATCTTCTTTAATGGCTATTTGTGTAATGGGATTATGTATTTTGTTTTTATGAAGATGGATATTGTACTTGACTCTGATTTATGGTCTTATGATGTAATAAACATGTTTAAATTCCGCTGCAATAAAATGAAGTTTTAGTTTTCAAGTACTACTTATTATCTGTCTTGTTGTAATTTTTCTGTTCTATATTCACTTAAAACCTCCATGGAAGTTAATGCATTCCCTTAGTGAGTGACATTAATGGACGTGGGGTGTTACACGCTTGGCGTTTTCATTTTCTTTTTGGGTTGTAGAAGGCCATGGGAGGCTATATGAAATATCCCCAAGTCCCCGGTGCAGGGGAGGTTATGGCGAAATTTTTCGAAAATTTAGGGTGTTAACCAAATTTTTGAAAAATTTGAAAAGTTCTTAGAAACTGAAAAGTTGAAGAACTTAAGCCGTAGAGAGAATAGTGAAAGTTGAGTTGATTATTTAAACTTTCGGCTTCGTTCCTTTTCGGGGACGAAAAGTTTTAAGTGGGGGAGAATGTAACAACCCGGAAAATCTGGGCCAGTTTAAAATTTTTATTTTGGCAATTTTTGGCGAATTTTGAATATTTAAAATAGATTATTTTAAATAATATCACCGAGAAATTTATTTTGAATAGAATTCGAACGTATATATTTATTCGAATCATCGTTAGAATATAAATAATTAATTATAATTATAAAAGGAATTGAAAATGGCTCGGTAGTTCGATAATTCGATTTCAAAATTCAAATGAATGTACAGGATTCAAAATAAACCGGATTTTAGTGAAACCAAAAATATTTGAATCTATTTGATAATATCTTTCCAACGAATCCGAAAAATCAAAATTTCATAGCGGAAATCAAAAGTTACGTCCAGTTGAAAATTCGGAATAGTCGCTATGGAGTTCTAGCCCTTAAAAATGGAAATTTTGGAAATGACCTCGGATTTCGACGAAATTACTTTTGTTGGATCCGTGATGTCAAGTTATTACTAGATTCCAATTTTCGTAATTTGTCGAATCAATATGTGAGCGTGGCAAAGGAAAACGCGTTCGACCAGTTTCAGTTGACTTTAATCAACTGGAAAATGGCCATTTTTCAAACGGTCTCGGAATTTGACGAAACTAGTTTTGTTAGGACCGTATCGTCATTACGATGCTAGAAATTATTTTTCTGGAATTTTTAATGTTCGTATGTGACCCTGGTAATTTGAAATGTGCGTTAAAATTAAAATCTACACTGATTTATAATTTGATTTTGAGAAAAACATATTGAAACAGCCGAATTGGCTTGCGTGGCATATCCCATTGTTCCCGGAATATGGGTAATATGCTAGGGACGACAGTCGGTGGGTTTGATTTCGATTTGAAAATAAAAAGTTACTTTTTGGGTTGATATAATAAAATAAAATAATAAATTAAAAATGGTCAAAGCCCTTTATCTCCCAGACCCGGTCAAACCCACCCCTACCCCTTATCGTTCAGGAAAACCGAAACAAAAAAAAATCGCGATCCACATCTCGACGCCCACCACCCTTCCGCCGCCCTAGGCCAGCGCCACCTCCGATCCTCCTCCCCCCCTTCTCTGATCAACTCGCGAGTCCCCCACTTCGAACCAAACCAAACCCTAGCCTCCCTCAGCCCAAATCAATGTTGCCCTCCTCCTTCATCCGCCCCTTCCTCGATCGCTCCACCACCTCCGCTCGTCGGAGCATGCCCAGCCTCCCCCTCCCTCTGATGAGATCCGCCTCCACGACTGTAACTCCCCCTCGACTGGCGCCCCCCTCCTCTTCATACTGTAAGTTTCCTTGTTTTATTTATTTTTGTTTTATTCTTTTTTTTAGTGATTCATTTAAATTCTGAATTAAATAAAATCATATAAAGTCAGTTTTGTTTTTAAATAAATAACATCGATTATTTTCAGCTTTGAAAGTGAGTTTATTTTATTTACATTTAATTCATTTTTCAGTTTTATTATATGGTTATAGTATAAAAGGAAAGATTTTTAAGTTAGACAAGAAATGATTTTTATATAAAAGGAAACTCTATATTTTTATACATTGTTTGCATATAATGAAAAGTCGGATTTTTAATTATATGTAAGGTTAGATTTTTAGATACAAGAAAGGTATGATCTTTATCATACGTTTGAAATATTTTTAGAAGTATAAAAATGTAATTTTCAATTATGTATAAGACGTAAAAATATAATTTTTATAATATAGAAAGGTTAAAATATAATTTTTATATCATAGAGAAGTTAAAAATATAATTTTTATACTAGTGGCATATTAAAAATATGATTTTTTTATAGGTGTGATAGTAAAAATATAATTTTTATTCATGTTGTGTAATAATAATATAATCTTTGTAATGTTAAAGGCGAAATCTTTATAATGTTAAAGGCGAAATCTTTATGATGTTAAAGGCGAGATTTTTATATATATGAAGTGAAGGTATAAAAATACAATTTTTATATAGCGAAATAAAAATCTAATTTTTTTTGTCATATGTATAGTGAAATAAAAATGTGATTTTCATAGCATTGAAATAAAAATGTGATTTTTATAGCATTGAAATAAAATTGTGATTTTTAAATGTGAACAGCGTGACAAAGACTAAGTTGGAAGTACGGGCAAATCCAGACTGTTCAGAAATTCAGGAATAAATAATGGAGGAGTGGAACCCTCGGTGAGAACTTCTCACCTTTTAATTTTGTCTTCTAGTTAAAATATATACTAGGATGCAGTCGGTGTTTAGTAGCCCCCGACACCCGTCGTCCACAGACCATGGACGGCTTGTATGCTTGTTTGTTTGATTTTGATGTGTAGTTGATTGTGTGGTGTGATGTGAAATGAAATAAAATATTTATATAGTTAAAAATATTTTATCGTTAAAAATATAATTTTTTACATGAATGTGAATAAATATTTATAAACAAATCAGAGATTTGTTTATATACACTGATTTGATTGATATTGATTGGGACAATAAATTTTACACATCGCCGAACTGCACAAATAAAATCTGTGTTTGATTGTTTGAAACCCCACACGGGTATTGGGATGATATATGACATACACTAATCCCAATAATTAGTTGTATGTCGATCGATTGATTGACAGACTGTTATAAGCATTAAATATTTATATTTGATGCTTGTACAGTGTAGAACGCACTTTGGATGATGGTTGATGATTTATCGTTGCTGTTATATACGTGTGTTGTAGAAAATCCATG
This sequence comes from Allium sativum, assembly GCA_030737875.1. Taxonomy (NCBI): domain Eukaryota; kingdom Viridiplantae; phylum Streptophyta; class Magnoliopsida; order Asparagales; family Amaryllidaceae; genus Allium; species Allium sativum. The sequence goes on along the minus strand of CM060924.1, from coordinate 919,725,930 downwards.
TAATTAGCATTATATGATAATTTATTGGGCCTCATTCCAGTTTTGAAATAGGAATTTTTGTAATAGGAATATTTGAAATAGAAATATTTGAAATAGGAATTTTTGAAATAGAAATATTTGAAATAGAAATATTTGAAATAGAAATATTTGAAAATAGAAATATATTAAGCCGTGTTGGTTAGATTTGCGCCATTTTGACGTGAACGATATTTATATCGATTTTATTCTAATTGAAATGAATATTGAAGTGAATTGAAATTCGAATTGAATTGAAGTGAATTGAAATTCGAATTGAATTGAAGTGAATTGAAATTCGAATAGAATTGAAATTCGAATAGAATTGAAATTCGAATTAAATTGAATTGATTTTAAATTCAAAGTAAATTGAAATGATTTGAAATTCGAATAGAATTGAAATTCGAATTAAATTGAATTGATTTGAAATTCATGAAAAATTGAAATGATTTGAAATTCGAATAGAATAGAAATTCGAATTTAATTGAAATAGAAATGAAATTGTTTTGGATTGAATTTAAATGGATTGAAATTGAAATTGAATTGAAATCGATTCAAATAGAAATCGATTTGAAATGAAATTAAAAACGAATTTGTAAGGGAAAATTCAATTTTGATTTGAATTTGAAAAGGATGTTGAAATCGTTTTGAAAATGAATTTAAAACGATTTATAAAATACGTTTTAAAAGGAAATCGACGAAATATATATAATATGTATATTGTTAGCCTGCTTTGTGACCAGGCTACCCAAAGCAAAGATCATGTTGACACACCTCTGGGTAAATGCTGTCTCATATGGAATCTCTGGATAACATCGCTCTCTGGCATTGGAAACATCATCAGAAGACACAAGGCAGTTTGGTCAAAATCACAACATCAGTATAAACTGGCCCGAAACCCCTATCAAATGACCTCATTTGGATCTATTTACCTCAAATAATCGTAGCCCTTTGAATTAGCTTCAGTTTGAGCTTTGGTTTGGCTCAATCGGCCTTACGATTTGAAAGTTATGCCCGTTTCCGTGAATGGGTGTAATCTAGCATCGAAGACTCAGGCCATCGCATCGGATCGCTCCCATCAGCTCGCCCTCGATCGGATTGCCCCCCTCGGATCGCCCCTCACGCGTCACGATCCGACCCGTCACCACCCTGCTCGCACCCTCCGACCACGACCCGTTCGTGGTGCGTACCGTGACCACGATCCAATCCCATTACCACGATCCGACCACCGAACCTGCAGATAAGTGCACTGTTTTGACCTATTCTTAAGGCTATTCATGCTCCTACTTTCATGGATCGCCTGCCACGTGTCCTACCACGACCCAGTCCTCGCAGGAGCTTTGCTACAGCTATAAATACACCTTCAGAGGGCATTTTCAGGGGACTTTTTGGCATCTCCTTGTCCAATGGCAGCCATGGCCAACACTTCTCCATGAATAACCACCATCTTCCTCAATAAATTCAATGGATTCGGAGACAATTATTCATTGAATTCAAGTGACTGAAAGACAATATTCATTGTAATTGTAATCTATGAGTGAAATGAGAAAATATGAAGTGGACGTAGGCTCGTTAACGCCGAACCACTATAAAAATCTCGTTGTCTTGCTTTTTTTCTCTATTTTTCGATTATTTCTTCATATCCTATGCTCAAAATACGACGATTTGGGTGTTAGGACCATTTTTTGGTCTAACATTTTGGTGCTTTCACTGAGAACCGAATGAGGATTATAAAGAAAATGCACAGGAGCAGGTTAGAGCAGGTGGCCGGTTCGCGGTTCGCGGATCGCAGGGGGTATCACGATCAGATTCGCGGTTCGCGGAACGACCTCCACGAACGGAGCCCAAAGAGCTATCACGATCTGATTTGCGGTTCGCGGAACGACCTCCACGAATGAAGCCCAAAGAGCCATCACGATCCGATTCGTAGTTCGCGGAACGACCTCCACGACCCAGGCCCAGAGTGATCTTCACGACCCGACCTAGTGTAGGATCCGCGATCCGATCCGAAGACGTTGATTAATCGACGATCCGAGCCACGAACTAGACGACAGTAGCGAACCGCGACCCAGAAAAGTGGTGACGAACAAGGGTCGCGATCCGACCCAGAAAAGTGGTGACGAACAAGGTCGATCGCCGCCGGGACTGCGGGGCCCCGGACCCCCGCCGGCGCTGCGCCCGGACCCGCTGACGGCCTCGCCTTCGGCTCGGAGCACGGCTCGCCTTCGGCTTGGAGTACATTCTGACCCACAATTATCACAAATGCTTATCGACCAAGATTCGGTAGGTATTCTGAGGATTCTTTCCAGAAACCATGACCTCTATCTACCGATGTTATTGAATGTGAGGAGTTGTTGAAAAGATTCGAAACGCTGGCTATGGCAGTATACAAAATAATGATGGTCTCATAACAGCCTCCTCTTCCAGAGCTCCAATGGTGTGCATATTTCCCACATGCAACTGATGATGCTCCTGAGCGAATAGTGATCACCTAGTTTACGTGACTTAAACCTGTCCTACAGACGAAATCCTAGATGACATTGACATAGAGCAATCCAGATACTATTCTGAGGATGACTCAAAAGATCCCAATGACCATGATTCTCAATAATGGGATACCCGACGGCAAGTAAGGACCCTAGCACTACAAAGTTACCCTTCGCTTGAATGGCATGGTGAAAAACTTATGTCCTACTGTTCACCTATTTGCCGTCAACCGCATCGAGATAGATTGATTTCCACGTGTCCAAGGGTTAGATCGATGTACTTTGGTCCCCAGAGTTAGGAACCAATTGAACCTCCGCAGGCCGTGATTGGATATATGGATCATTGCTGGGATGATAACAACTTGACTGCTCACCAGCCACCTTACGACATTGGTCAAGAAATGAGAACTTGAGATCAACGCAAAAATGAATCAACCATTAGCTCTCCACTTCATACAACAGTTGTGATAGGATATACGAACCTTACTTGAAGCCTTGCAAGCCATGCTATTGCATTCAGGCTTATCTGATCGTGGTCTCAACCAACCAGGTCTAGCGGAATTCAGAGCTTACATAGCATATGGGTGTTAACCGTTAAATATCCCTACCAAAGACGGAGTGAGACTGGTCTATGGTGACCAAGTTATTGGAGAAGCCGACTGATTAGGAAGGATGAAATATGCTACGCAACAGAGATTGCGGGAAACCCAAAGACGCTTCCCCTCCAGATGAAATGGAGTGTGAAGGAGGTGTCAATATTGCGAATGATGGGAGCATCGCAAAAGGAATTGCCAAACGACCTGCCCGAAGACATAGATTCCAGAGAGGATGGTGATTCGGGATGAAGAAGGGTGACATCTGATAACGCAACTGCACGTGTTCCGACTGGTGACGCCGACCTGACTAAGGTCTTCACATCGGATCTCCTTTAGACCTCTTCCGAACGAGAGAACTTATATGCTTTCTGTAGGCGAGCCTGGATGTGTTCGTTTGGACCAGTGCTAATATTTGCGGGATTTTATCCCAAATTATGAGTCATTTCTTGAGTATAAACCTTAAGTGTGCTCCTGTCAAGCAAATAAGACGTATGCTGTAAGTCCACTATCGCGGGATTTTATATGGAGTTGCCATTCGAAATGAAAGATGAAATCAAGCGCCTGGAAGTTGTATACAGACGGTGCAAGAAATGATCGGCAATCCAACGCCGAAGTTTGGCAGATAACCCCCAAAGGACGACTCGAAAGGAATTCCAGTCGGAGAAACCACAACTCGCAGCTTACCTAGAATGGGCAGAAGAGTTATTGGATGGATTGGAACGTTACAACATACCTCATATTTCATACACAGAAGATCTAAAGTCGAATCATCTGGTCGAATAAGAAAGTTCCGATAATCCAGAAAAGATAGAGATGATCTCCATCAAGACACTATGAAATACAACCATTGATAAAATGGAAGTTGATCCAACGTTGGAGACCAAACCCGGAAGAGAGTCATGGTAAACTCCATGATAAACTTTCTACAGCACAAAATGCATCTAACAAGGTGAAGAGAAAGGCGTGCAATCGTTCTTTATACCTCGAGGTATGACATGCAATTCGACATTGCCTATTTCTCTTGGAAGGTTGTCCCAAAACAAACACCAACGAATGCAATTGCCAAATTCACCGCCCTAAATGATTCGACCAAATCACCAGTCAGCCACCCATTAGATGGGAGATGTACATGAATGAAACTTCTGGCCAACGGCGTTCTGAAGTTAGAAAGTGAAGACTCATACTTCCACTCTTTTCATCGATTATCTGCCAAGTGACTCACTCCCCTAAGGCTGGGGGCAACTACAAATTTGAGCATAAATTGCTCGAGATTACATCATCTAATTCGGAGCTGATACATCAAGAATTTGCCTGGCCAATTGACTTAGTCTTGCCTGAAAGTTAGCGAGTTGAAGATCTAGAATGCTTACGCATGAATGCTGGTTGATTGTCGGCGCACCAACCCTTGTCCCCGATATGGGATCGAGGGAATATCAGCAAATTTATGTGATATGATTATCCCACCAGCAGTAATATCCTATTTCCTAGCATGGAAAGTGCAAAAATTTCTATAAGCATGAATCCATTGTTCTCATGCTAATTTACAACCTAACACCAATGCAAAGATGTGCTACCATTAGCAATCCAGTCATGACTTCCTGACACTCTATCCTTACCCTCAGCACGGGGGCAAAGAGGCGATTTGAAGGAGATGCGACCTCATCACTCGCTTATAGTACCTACCTAGCCGCCTTTGCCATCTCAAGACCCCGATCAAGACCTTTATTGACAGAGATAGGGCGAAGCAAAATGGACCTGCAATGAATATGCAACGCCATTTTTCACTCAGAATGATACTCATTCCTTTAACAGGATTATTCTATAACCATGACTCTTATATTTGCATGATTTATGAGTTATTGATGTAATTAACTCAGATGAATTAATATGTGGATGGTGTAGGTATCCAGGATTTGCTACCGATCAAACTTGTAACACCTGCATATAGAGCCATAGAGCAATACTACAACAAGCTCGACTGAACTGCTTGTTTATAAAGCCACGCTCTTCGTCTAAAGAATGCTGTATAGCTCAAGGTGGATCCGGGATGACCCTCCAATCCTTGGCTCACACGTGGCAGACCACAAGACAATTGAACATAAATCATTGAGTTACAAAGTCATAGTCCGACTCCAGATGGACGCGGTGTGACCGCCTACATGGCTCGATCCTATGCTCGACGCCACCAAATTACATGAATTCAAATAAAGGAGGCAACACTGCCTCTTAATTTGCTTACTTTTCAATCATAAAATTTGCTTTCACATGCTCTCCGAGTTACTGACGTGACTAATTCGTGCGGTATGAATAATGCAGGTACCCGAAGTCTGGTGCCAACCATTCCTCCCGTAGACTGTTCGGAGGAACTCAAAGCCTTGGCAAATGCTCCAACTGCTTGTCCGACTGGTTTTAATCCTCGGAGCTTGGATTAAAATGTAAACCTAGGACGAGTTTGATGAGCGTGCATGATTGCAGACCGCTTGATCCATGACTCTAACTCTCCAGAGCTAAGAGAAAGTATAAAGGACGCAAAGATGACGTCCACAAGGCATGGCGGTGTACCATGATCGGAGCCGCCTGAGCAAAAGTCTAACCTTGGCAACCGCCAGGAGAGTATAAAAGCGTCCATGATTTGGCGCTGAGAAAGGACTCTTACCCCGCTGAAGGATCGGGGAGCGATGGAACAGCTGAGTCCCAACTCTAACTCTCCAGAGTCGAGAGAGAGTATAAAAGCATCTATGATTTAGCGCTGAGAACTTCTACTCCGCTGAAGGATCGTTGAGCAGATCATGAACCGAGCTTGAACTCTAACCCGCTGAAGGATCGGGAGAGTATAAAAGCACTAGAGATTCAGCGCCCCAGCAACTCTAACCCGCTGAAGGATCGGGAGAGTATAAAAGCGCTAGAGACTTAGCGCCTCGGGAAAATTCCTCCCCCGTTAAAGGATCGGGGGGGGGGGCAGGATGGAAGCTGACCCCAAATCCTCCATGTCCCGACATGGGGGCAACACAATTATGGTCCTAATCAATCCTCAACAAGACCTGGCCAGGCACTAAGTTAATGATTGATTGGGGGCATGCCTATACATACATACTACTTTACTGCACTTTCACTTATAAGTTGCACTGATAACTTATAATGTTTCATGACTTGTTTGCTTATTTGCGTTTCAAATGTTTAAATGCATAACTAATTATGGAATGCTCGCAGGTACAGGATAATGCGAAAGGACTCTCACCCCGCTGAAGGATCGGGGAGCGACTGAACAGCTGAGTCTGAACTCTAACCTTGGCGAACGCCAGGAGAGTATAAAAGCGTCTCCGATTGAGCGCTGAGAAAGAACTCTTACCCCGCTGAAGGATCGGGGAGCGACAGAACAACTGAGTTCGAACTCTAACCTTGGCGACCGCCAGGAGAGTATAAAAGCGTCTATGATTAAGCGCTGAGAAAGGTGTTGGAGACTCAGCACCCCCCATAATTTCTGCTCCGCTGAAGGATCAGGAGAGTATAAATGCATGACGACATATGCTACTCAAGGGATCCTATCCCGTCACACGACTGGGACCAAGAATGAAAATGGAGCTCGAACCACTCGTTTCCGGGAATGGGGGGAAGCACACGAACACAGCAGTACAAAAAGAAATGGAATTTCATTCACTAAGTACAGGCTCACAAAACAAAGCTGGACAAAATGCGAGATCCAAACTCGTACAACAACAGCAGACCAGTAGGGAATAACTAAAGGGCCGCGTCCAGAAGGATGACGTAGGCGTATAATTCTAAGCTACCTGTGCGACTCACGGCGACGACAGAAAAAGAAGCCTGGATAGTGAATTGTTCAGCGACATGTTATACAACTTTATACTCGCAACTGGAAGGACCTGGCGAGGCCCTGAGATTTTTTGATGTCTACCCTACCTTAGCTTCTTGTACCGTCCCAAACACGTCCTACTCCATGCTTGGATAGTATGATCGCTTGAATTCTGAAAGTGATTTCCTCTTCTCATGTATACATGTCTGAATTCGAAAGGGAAGTGATCCGACCGCATGTCTTTCGCACTTACCCTATAACTGGGGCCATGGCTATTGAAAATATTTACAAACGGCATAACTTAAGTGCCTGTGTTTAACTTGTGTTGTGATCCTAACAGGCCCCCTTGAGGACCAAGAAACAAATGCAAAGAGAATGTACATCTGTTGATCCCAACCGACTTCTAGAATGGGAAGCTCATATAAGGCTGGATATATCCCATACAGCAATTGGACAAGATGCAGCTATTTCGCCTCCAACCTCTCCCCTCATGCAGAAAGCAAGTGGGAACACCCGAGATGAACACGAACCAATCAGCAGTCACACAACGTGCCGCTTCGATTCAGAACATCGTAGATGGAAACATGGGCGATGGAACGGCTACCTGCAACTTCCTAGATGAGAATGCAAGAATCACAATGAACTTAGGTCATGCACGACTGACTTCAGCTACAGCTCGAATGTGTACTCAAGCGCTAGAGTACGCTCAACTCCAAGATGGAACGCAACAATTCGAAGAACAGAAGCCCGGTCGAGTCGAATGACTCGACCCGTGACTTGGGAGTAACATCGATGCGGAAATAAGAAATTCACAAAGGCCCCCTTGTAATTTCAGATTCAATACTGGGGGCACCAGCCAGGATCTTGATAATGTGCATCAATTCTTTGATGGCAACCTGCTCGCTAGTCTGATTCGGCGCCTCTCGAGAGGCGGCACTTCTTGAGATGATATGGATAACAACAATTACAACCCTCACACGTGGGACGTCAGGATCCCCTGTTATTCCCCCGGACTTTAAATTTTCTCTCTAACGAGAGTTGTTTAGAAGCTTTGATGAATTCAACCCTGGGGTGGACATACTTCTATGATAAGAAGGTGTTAATGTCGAGATAGAAAATCTCAATGCTTTTATGATAAAGGATGGAGCATCATCCGACTCCCGAACTGATAAGGACAAAGGAAAAGCCCTGAAAAACAATGACAAGAATGTGCAATTCCAAGGTGAATCTATACCACTTATTGAGCCCATGATCTTATTTGTCAAGAACAATTGAACCGAGCATGAGAAAGAGACTCAATAAGACTGTGATAACCATTTCGGACTAGGCTAAAGCATAAACGGTGGGGCCCAACTAACTTCATAACGACATTTATTCACTCGCATTCAACAACCTTACTTGACTCCGCAACCGATCTGATGAGAGTAACCGAAGTCGCTGATGCCCGATAAGGCAATCCTCACTATCTGACTAAAGAGAAGAGATGATATCAAAGCAAATATGGTTCAACCATTCGCATATACAATTCCGATTTTTGCTAAATTAAGAAACAGCACAGAATGATCTGGGTCGACTAAGATTGCTGAACTTGCAACTCTTACCAGATGCAATGACAGGAAGTATAAAATCTTCAAGATTAAATGCCTTATTGACTCAACTCAACCCCCATCGATACTGGGGGCATAAGTACTGACCTCGCTTGTCCTCCGATGGCACTGAGAGCACAAGTGTCGATTCATAGACTAACTTTGAAGACAATCCTGGCATGAAATGGGATTCAAAACATGTATGTCATGCCTCCGAAGTACAATCTTACTCATCTTTGCCAACCAAGCGAGCTAGCTTGTGGATCGAATGTGAACTTAAAGACTCAAACTAAACAAAATGGAAGGTGTGACAAACCTATCTACTGCCTCGCGATGGTGACGATCCTATGGCACTGGTCCACATAATTTTAATAACGTCCCTTACTGACTACTTCATATGTGAATATTGGATTAAGAAATGATCCGTAACAATTGTGGATTCTCTCGACTACGATCCAGAGTTATCATGGCTTTTGAATTCCTTATTATTACGATTCAATGCGATTTTAAGATCCTGAATCAATATCAAGATATCAGGCTAGTCCGATCTTGAGTACAAATGGTAAACTTCTACGTTGATTCTGATGTGCTTGATCTCAATAGTCCAGTTGTTAGCTCAGAGCCCAAGGATTCTTACATTGCCCCATGATTTGGTTGGCTACTTCATACATTGGCTCATATGAAAAAGAAAGTCCAACCCTACCACGCGCTTGGCTTGCATAGAATGATAATGTTGTTTGGCGACGATCTATGCGTGTAGGATCACGCTCGGGAGCCGACAATTTAGCATGACTTCTGACGGATGAATTAGATCTTTTGATTTGACAAGGTTTAAACAATTTCTTGATCGTCTCGAATACTCCTCTCATAGAACTTAGCCTGATTAGCTCCAATGGAAGCAATGCAACAATTGAATAAAGCCTTCTCAAGGACAAATGATATTCCAGAAAGATTTAGCTCAACATATTCAAAGCACATCTTATCTTCGATAAGATGTACTTTTGGGGGCAAAATGTTAGCCTGCTTTGTGACCAGGCTACCCAAAGCAAAGATCATGTTGACACACCTCTGGGTAAATGCTGTCTCATATGGAATCTCTGGATAACATCGCTCTCTGGCATTGGAAACATCGTCAGAAGACACAAGGCAGTTTGGTCAAAATCACAACATCAGTATAAACTGGACCGAAACCCCTATCAAATGACCTCATTTGGATCTATTTACCTCAAATAATCGTAGCCCTTTGAATTAGCTTCAGTTTGAGCTTTGGTTTGGCTCAATCGGCCTTACGATTTGAAAGTTATGCCCGTTTCCGTGAATGGGTGTAATCTAGCATCGAAGACTCAGGCCATCGCATCGGATCGCTCCCATCAGCTCGCCCTCGATCGGATCGCCCCTCACGCGTCACGATCCGACCCGTCACCACCCTGCTCGCACCCTCCGACCACGACCCGTTCGTGGTGCGTACCGTGACCACGATCCAATCCCATTACCACGATCCGACCACCGAACCTGCAGATAAGTGCACTGTTTTGACCTATTCTTAAGGCTATTCATGCTCCTACTTTCATGGATCGCCTGCCATGTGTCCTACCACGACCCAGTCCTCCCAGGAGCTTTCCTACAGCTATAAATACACCTTTAGAGGGCATTTTCAGGGGACTTTTTGGCATCTCCTTGTCCAATGGCAGCCATGGCCAACACTTCTCCATGAATAACCACCATCTTCCTCAATAAATTCAATGGATTCGGAGAGAATTATTCATTGAATTCAAGTGATTGAAAGACAATATTCATTGTAATTGTAATCTATGAGTGAAATGAGAAAATATGAAGTGGACGTAGGCTCGTTAACGCCGAACCACTATAAAAATCTCGTTGTCTTGCTTTTTTTCTCTATTTTTCGATTATTTCTTCATATCCTATGCTCAAAATACGACGATTTGGGTGTTAGGACCATTTTTTGGTCTAACATATATATTATATATATAATGGCCTGAATAGAACGCGCCGCGCCGCGGCAGTTTGCGAATTTCAACCATTGACTTCGAATGGATATTACGGGAGATCCGACCGTCGGATTCTCCTAAAACCAGAACCGTTGGGTTCGTATCGAAAAGAGCTTTCTAACGAATATTAACAATTTGAAATCTAACGGTTGGATTTGGAATTATGTCCAAATCAAATTTGGAAAAGGTCGCTGTAAGTGCTGTTCGATGACCGTTGATGGAAATCGACTGTACGGGCCTTGATAAAATTATTAAAAATAGTTATAATTTGTGTAAAATCATAAGAAATGATTTGTGAAGAAATAGGATGAAAACTCCATATTTTAAAAGATAAAAATAGACCTTTATTGAAATGAACTAGTTTTGAACTAGAATTATACTTCTATTTATTTTTAAATAAATAAATTGAATTTGAAAAGGGTTTTAAAAGTAACCAGAATTTCCGATAATTGAATTGGAGTGGATTTGAATCGAAATTGTCTTTGGAATATTTCGATGTTGGATTTCGTGATTGTACAGATGTTGTTATGGAAATTTGAAAGATATATAGACATATCGTTATTTCCAATACGATATTTGTTAGTCGTAGAATTTGATATTGAATATAACCCGATATATTTTCTATTCAGAGCCTTGTATTTAATATCAAATGTGATTTGGGTTTGTCGTGAATGGTGTCTTCATTAACACTGTTCTTAAGCCCAGTTGAGAAAAAGATTAAACCTTTTAATTTAGATTTAATGAAGTGTACCAATTAAATAATATTTAATTGGAATTGAATTGGTATTGATTTTCGGGTTTATCGTGAACGGTGTTTTAAATAACACTTGTTCTTTTACCCGATAATTAATGGAATGTGATTTTGGGTTTATCGTGAACAGTGTTTTAAATAACACTTGTTCTTTAACCCGATAATTAATGGAATGTGATTTTGGGTTTATCGTGAACCGTGTTTTAAATGACACACTGATTCTTTAACCCAGTTAAGGATTAAAACTAAGTGAAGTTTTAATGAATCTTTAATTAGATTGAAAAGATCGAGAATGGAGTATCACCAGTTTTGCTCCAAGCGATAGTTAAATCTTTAATTAGATTTGAACATGAAATGGTAATTGAATTTACCAATAACACCGTGGTGTTAGATATGAAGTTTACCAGTTTTACTTCATGGGATGAATAGGTTGGGATTGGGAAATAAAATAAATGATTACTTCGGTATGGTTCGCTAATCCCGACTAGTTTGAATTGATATTCAAAGAAGATTAAAGAATAAATTTAAAGAATTTATCTTTGAGAAAATTAATGGGAACTTTTCCCAAAGTATAAGAATATTTGGTTAAAAGAATATTCTGAATTGGAATGAGGCGTATGTTGTGTTTGTGTAACACTTGTTTATTATATACGTGAGTTATTCAGAAAGACCGGATTTATCCCATTCTGAATAACTGATTCGACGTGGTGTCGAGGATGAAGACGGTGGTTGAAGACCGGATGTTTTCACGTCGTTTGGGTGGTTACTGATGATCTTGATTGGGCCGTACACCAAAGAGGAGGGAATCAGTTGGTGATCGTCCAGACGTACTTGGAGATCGATGGATATGCGGGGTACTAGGTGCCTCCGGTTCCGTTCCGACCCAGAACGGACTTGTAAATGGACTGTGTGTCTAACATTGGATTTTAGTCTGTGTGATTGATTTCTATTAAATATATATCTGTTTGGCGGCGGAGAATTTATTTTCTTGCTTAACGCCCTTCTCTGAGACGTACGAGCTCAGGGGTTATATATTGATGGATATCAAACGCATGGAGTGAATTGCCTGTGTGGCATGCCTAAGTGGCAAATGATCAAGGCAACTGTTGAAAAGCAAAGTCTTGTGGTTGATGATCAAAGCACGGCCTGTGTGGCATAGCTTTGTGTAGCGTTGATTCGCGAGCCTCACACCCCGATTGTGAACCAGAAACGGGAGAGGACCTAAGGGAGGACATGCGTCTCTTTCTAGTTAGAGGTGGCGTCAGTGGTTTTACACGCCCTGACGAGTTAGACTTATGTGGTTGTTGGTTTGCGAGGCGCCTCGGATATATCGGTGACTATGTGAAGCCAATGGAGTCATTCGTTGGCTCAATTACGCCCCATAGGGCGGGGAGACGTATTGTTCAGGCACTATAATCCACATCGGTGGACCGGCCCTGTCGCTCCAAGGGGCAGTTGCGGCTGTTCCGGAGACTCGGGCTAGATAGTCTCGAATTGGTTGAGGATGATCCCTGGCCTCGGTTCATAGATGGAAATCCAATTTCCAAATTCGTGACTTTGCGGTTTTAATTGTAGAACTAGTATGGCGACATGATATATGGTACCCACGCCGTCTATGATTGATACTTATGATTTGAAGTTGTTTTATACACTATGCACTTATAATAGTATCAAATGATTTGTTTCAAACGTACTAAGCATGTTTGGCTATTATAAGGGAAAATCCTATCCCCCGGCTTGCGTTGCATTGTGTGATAGGACCTGGGTCTTATAATAGCTTCATTTTTCTAAAAAGCATTGCGCTGTTTTGTTATATGCACTGGTATTCTTGGGAGGAAACCCGTTCCGTGTCATACGGCGTGGTCCCTTGACATATCTGATTTAAAATAAAGATTAATAATTGTTTTAGTTCTCACACCTGTCCCATGACTGACCTGGAGTTTATTGTTTTAACCTAAACTCTGGGTACCCTTATTTTGACACGGGCAACTAGTAGTTTTGGTTTTGCAGATTTATATTCATAGGATCCTGATGTACAGCTGGAACGATATCCGGAAAGCTTTGTATCCGTATATCTCCTTCAGTTGTATTTTGTATTATTTTCCGCTGTTATGTAATTTATTGTAATCTCTGATATTTTGTAATGTATAATATTCATTTATACTCTGTATATTCTTGTATTCTGATGGAATTGTTGTAATTAACAATGAAATGTTCTTCTGTCTGCGTTCTTTTGTGGCTTGTTCTCGAACTATCCGCACTTTCCTTAAGGGGAAGTTACGGGTTTTTACATATTTATATTCTAACGTCGATTCAAATAAATATATACGTTCCAATTCTATTCAAAATAAATTTCTCATCGTTATTATTTAAAATAAACCATTTTAAATATTCAAAATTCACTAAAATTGCCAAAATAAAATTTTTAAATTGGTTCGGATTTTCTGGGTTATTACAAACAGTGTTATTTAAGACACCATCCCCAAAACCCAATAATCCTATTTATTTTATTTAATTCCAAATAAATATTAATTAATTGGAAAACTTCATTAAATCTTGATTAAGGATTTATTCTATTTCTTTATTAAAATAATGTTTTCAAAATATTAGATTTTGGAAATTGCTACCTTTTATTCATTTCATTATAAAATGAATAGAAACGATAGATAAACCCGTTCGGGTTAAAATGGCATTTCAACTTATAATGGGCTAAATAGTCCAATTCATTACCATGTCCATTTATGGTTTATAATGGGCAAGACCTCCCACATTTGGCCTACAACTTACGGATGCTGGACATGCCAGTCGGGTCCGGGCAGACTTATCCAACAAGTTGGGCTTAACCTCGTGTCATATCCCTCTTCGTATTTGAGCACTTAGACCTCTCACATTAGGTTCAACATTAGTGGCTGCTGGATATGCCGGTCGGGTCCGGGCAGACTTCCACCACAAATGCAACCTAACCTCGTGTCAAAAGTGCAATTATAATTTATAATTGCAATTATTTTACTGAAAAATATTCATTATTTTAAACTATTCTTTATTTAAAATATCTTTATTCTAAAATATTCTTAATTTAAAATGTCCTTTATACTAAATTGTTATTTATTTTATAATATTCTTGTTACCAAATGTTCTTTATTTCTGAATCGGAATGCGACTCAATCAAATGCCATATAATTTCAGTTATACGGATTTCATAATGTATATAACAATAATAAGAAATAATCAATAAATAATCCATTCACATCCAAAGTGAAATTTTTTAATTGTGTGAGCATTAAAATAATTAAATAATTAACGCTCATCACAAACTGTCAATTCGTCGATTAACAACAACTAAATATTGGGACTAGTGTGTGACAAATGTCATCCCAATACCCGTATGGGTTTTCAAACAACAAGAATTTATATAAATAAATCATTGGTTAATAAATTTAACCAATTCTAATTCAATTTGAATTATTTTCTATTTAACAAATTTTCATTTGTTTAAATTATAAATAAATATTTATAATTTAGTTTCAACGAACATGTATTTTGATTTAACATGACAAAATCTATATATATGACATTTTAATTGTAACATGCCATAATCTAAATATTTGACATTTTTAATCCAATATGTCATTTCTATATAAAATGACATTTCTAATCTAGTGTAACATTTCTATATAAAATGACATTTCTAAATAAATAACATCTTTATTCTAAATAGACATTTCTAACTAAAGTTATGTTTTCTATCTTCCTCCTTTCTAGTATGTTAAAAATACTGTTTTAACATACAAATATTCTCTAACATATATTTTCTATTGAATCACTTTACATTAAAAATGGAATTTTTAATGTTGCCACATTTTTATTCACACAGTCTGTAACGACCCGGATTTCGCCCGACCCCAAACGACCGCAAGATCGATCAAGACCGTTCAAAACCCGTGTACGTTAACTTTGGCCATACAACACATCAGAACAACAACACAGACTTTTATAACATCAATAATAAATGTTACATCAGAGTACAGAATATATCAGAGTACATCGATAAATAATACAGCGGAAGATAAATTACAATAGATTAATACATTGCAGCGGAACTAATCTCAGCGGAAGGCCATCAATATTCTGGACCCAGCTTCAGACTTCAATCCAGGATCCTACTTAACTGTATCTGTAAAAAGCTACTCGACTGCCTGTGTGGAAAGAGGGCACCCGAGTTTGCAAAGTGAAACAAACTACAGATCAGTCGTGGGACTGGTGTGAGAATTCTATACATAACTTATCTAATAAGTAGGCTAATCACAGGACCACGCCGCTAACGTGGAACGGGTTTACTCCATTGGATTGTCAGTGCATAAATAAAGTAAATCGTCAAATAACGCAATGCCTTTTTAGAAAAAATGAAACCATTATAAGACCCAGGTCCCATCACACAATGCAACGCGCACCACAGGATAGGGTTTTACCTTATAATGGTCAAAAGATGCTTGATACGTAAGAACGATATTATTATTAGTGTGTATATATATATTTAAAACATTTCAAATATAATATCAATCCTAGACGGCATAGATACCATCTACTATGTCGTCATACTAGTTATACAATCAAAACCGCAAGGGGAGTATTGGAAATTGGGTTTCCATCATGAGTCAAGGCTAGGGAGGAGCTCCTGACCGATTCGAGACACTCTAGCAATGCCTCAGGATTCGGACGCTGGCGAACCCTTGGATACAGCAGGGCCAGTCCACAAATACTTTAGTGGATTAGTTATGCCTAAACACATGCTCCCCGATCCTATTGGATCTACAAATCAGCCGAGGGAAACCGATAAGAATAAACCGAGGCCTCACAAAAATTCCATCAACCACATAAGCAAATGTCGGGCCGTGTTAAAGCACCGACACCACTTCTAGCTTGAAAGAAACGTGTGCACTCCCTGCGTTCCCTTCTCCCGTTTTAGACTCAACCAGTGTGTGAGGCTTGCGAAGTCACGATATACACAAAGCTATGCCTAAATAGACTGTGCTTTGATCATCAACCACAAGGCCTGCTTTTCAACAAACCCTTGATCATTTGCATCTTAGCGTGTCACATTGTCAGACCCTACCATATCATTGATCATCTACCAATATATATATATATATATATATATATATATATATATATAACCTCTAAGCTCATACGTCTTAGAGAAGGGTGATAAGTAAAGAATAAATTCTTTACCACCAAACAGAAATATATAATCAGTAGTGTTCAACAAATATAGTAGAAATGAATACAATGTCAGACACACATTCCATTTACAAGTCCGCTCTGGGTCTGAGCGAAACAACGTGTCCGTGGATCTCCAAATGCGTTTGGACGATCATTACTAAATACCTTGCCTTGGAAGGCCAATCCCAATTCAAGATACCAGTCATCATCATCCCAACGATGTGAAAACCTTCGGTCCTCAACCACCGCCTTCATCTTCGACTCTTGATCGTCGTGATGATTATTCCGAATGGGTTAAACCCGGTATTTCTGAATAACTCGCGTATTTTGGGATTAAAAAAAGCAAATATTGGAAGATCACATATTACGCCACATTCCAACTCAAAATATTCTTTTAATAAGATATTCACTTTAAAAGGATTCTCATTAATTTTATCAAAGATAAACTCTGAAAATAAAATCTTAAATCTTCCTTAAAAGATTTATTAAAACTCCAGTTTTGATTTGATATCGAAAATCATTATTACAAGATCATTTATTTAAGGAATATATCTTGTCTTAAACAGGTTAAAGAACTAGTGTCCTTTAAAACACAGTTCACGATAAACCCACAAATCTATTTATAAAATATGGAATTCCACAGAAATCAAATCAATACATAATCGATATAAATTTCTATATCGGACTAATAATATAAATGGAATAACGGCAAAGCCTCTTAAATTCCATATATAATATCGGTCTTCTTTTACAGAAGCCCATTTCGATTATTACCAATCGAATTTCCACTTAATTCCAATTTAATATATTAGATTGGAAAACTTGATTTTTAGAAAATGTCTTTTTAAATCTATAAAATAGATTTATAAATTCCAATTAATAATATCAATGTAAATTGGATTAAAGGACAAATGTCGTTTAAAACACCGTCCACGATAAATCCACTTCACAGCTCAATTTATTCCATATCACAAATTATAATTGCAAAATGCTAGTAATCTTTTAAAAACATATTTTAAAATAATCATTAAAAATATTCTTTGTATAAAGATTCTAATGAGAAGTATTCTTTATATTACAAATTCTTATCTTTTCCAAATATTCTATGTTTTAACATATACTTGATTAAAAATATATTTTATGAAAATATATACACTTTATATAAAATGGATTTCTAATGTAAAAATATTCTTATTTAAAAGAACACCTGAATCGAAATGCGTCTCAAACATTTACCATATAATTTGGATTACATGGATTTCACACACATCATATAAATGACAATAACAGTATAATGATCAAATCATCCATCTACATTCAAAGTGTAATTTCCACTGCGTAAGCGTTAAGATTAAATAATAACGCTCATTGCAGCTTATCGATCTTACGATCAACATACAACTGAATATTGGGGGATTAGTGTATGTAAATTTTCATCCCAACACCCGTGTGGGGTTTCAACCAATAAATAAATAATAAATCAATTTGTGCACTTGGGCGATGTGTGAAAATTATCGTCCCAATCACATAAACAAGTCGGGTAACTTGTGAATGGAAGAGTAATACACCATATATAATGATGACAAGAAAATATCTCTATTGCAATGAATGAATATGCATAATAACTTCATCTCTATTGACAATTTCTACTTTGCTAGTTTAAGCTCAAGCAAAAATGGTTATATTGTTCTGACAATTCTAATGCGACAAAAATGATAATTTTTGTTTTAACTAACCCATCTTGAAAAATATATAACTTGCCAAACATAACACACACACACACACACACACACATATATATATATATATATATATATATATATATAACTTGCTTAAACTAATTCATTTTGACAAAAATGAATATATTTTGACAAAATGTCTATTTGGTTTAACTAATGTAAATTGACTAAAATGAATAATTTTTTTCAACAAATGTAAATTGATAAAAGTGAATATATTTTTATTAACTAGTATAAGTTGACAAAAGTGTTTATTTCATTTTACCTAATCAATTTGACAAAAGTGTATATTTTGTTTCCACTAGTATAAATTGAGAAAAGTGATTTTTTTTTTCAACTAGTATAAATTGACAAAAGTAATTATTTTATTTTAACTAATCAAGTTTGACAAAAATGTTCATTTCATTTTAACTAAATCAAGTTTGACAAAGATGTTTATTTCATTTTTATGTTTGCAAATAAAAATGTAACTTTTATTTTAGATGTTATATTGCATTGTGGAATGCATATAAAAGAACAAACTTGATTTTCAAAGTATATTTACATTTGTGATTGTAAAAAAAACAAATTTTATTTTCAATATATATTTGCATTCGTGAATGCAAATAAAGAAAGAATTTTATTCTCAATGTATATTTGCAATGAAGAATGCAAATAAAAGAACAAAATTTATTTATACGGTTCTGGGCTTCAATGATGTGGATGGGCCGGAATAATAAAGCTAATGCCCAAGTTTTATTATCAATTCAAGTTTTTATTTATTTAAAAGTGTTCAAACTTCATAATACTATAACTTGGTCATACGTGACGGAATTCAGCGAATCATGATCCGATAGGATCGTATGGACGGGAGCAACACAATGAGACTGACTGGGAGTGAATCCGAGCTCGTTACAATTTATGGCGAAATAAATTGTCCGACTCAATCAAAGAACGCAAACCGATTATTTAACGATGATCGTCCAATGTGAGTAAATCTCACTAGCTCTGAACAATTTATAATTTCATGTTGTATTTGTAGAACTGTTAAATATTGGCTGATTGACTGTGTGTTGGCTGTTTGATTGAACTGAAAGTGATGTTATCTATATTGTTTAACATCTGTGATGCAGGGAAAACAGGTTGGAGGAATCCAACTGGATTCCTCAACATTTATTTTACTGTGATTCATATATTGTGATATATGATGTGATATATATTCTGTTGTTGATTATGTGTGTTTGGACGATATTTATCGTTGTTATATGGTATGTTAAGTACCATAAGAAATACTGGATGCGGAAAAGGGAATATTTTCAAAGTGATATTTGAAATTAAAATATTTATAAATGGAATATTTTCTAAATAAGAAATATTTATAAATTGGAATATTTATAAATAGGAGATATTTAGACAAGGGAAATTATAAAATCAAAGAATAGATTTGAAAAGGAAATATTTGCAAACCATTTGCAAATAGAAGATTAGAAAAGGAAATATTTGTAAATCAATTACAAATAGAATTTATAGGAAATATTTGGAAATAAAGAGAGTTAAAAAGGGAAATTTATTTATATTGGAATAGGACGTTATAAAAGGGAAAACGTATAAAAAGGAAACTGTTATAAAAAGGAAATCATTTTAAAGTGAAGAACCGTTACTAAAAGTAAATCTTTAAAAATGAATAAACATTGTTAAAAAAGAAATCTTTATAAAGCGAAAAAGGAGTTAAATCAAATATGGTATTCGAAAGGAGTTAAATCAAATATAGTTATTCGAAGGGAGTTAATCGTATATGGTATTCGAAAGTTAGTTAATCGAATATGGTATTCGAAAGTTAGTAAATCGAACATGTTATTCGAAGGGGGTTAGTCGAGTCGAGTTAGTTGAGTAGAGTTAATCGAATCTTTGTTATTCGAATAAGAGTAAATCAGTTAGAATTAATTGGTTAGAGTTAATCAGTAAGAGTTAATCGGTTAGAGTTAATCAAATAGAGTTAACCGATTTGAGTAAATCAAACAGAGTTAAATGTAACGACCCAGAAAATCTGAACCAATTTAAAATTATTAAATTGGCTAAAATAATGGATTTTAGATATTTAAAATAAATATTTTAAATAATGGCAATGAAGAGTGAGTTTAAATCGACAATTGAAAACGAATATAATTAATTATAATTATAAACAAGGCCTGAAAAGGCGATGTAGTTTCAAAAATTGAATTCAAACTTTGTCGGATTGTACAGGGTGCAAAACAAAACGGATTTTAGTGAAACCAAAAATATTTAAATCTGTTAGTGAATACCTTTCTAACGAATCTGAAAAATCGAATTTTCATAACGGGAAGCAAAAGTTATGGCCAAATGAATTTTCAGAAAGGTCGCTATGGAATTTATATAGCCCGTGGAATTGGCCATTTTGCATACGACCTCGGAATTCGACGAAACCACTTTTGTTGGATCCATGATGTGAAGTTATTGCTAGGTTTCAAATTTCATAATTTTTGAAGCTAATATGTGAGCGTGGCAAAGGAAAATGTGTTTTGGTCAATTACAGTTAAATTGGATCAACCAGAAATGGGCCTTTTTGCAAACATTTTCAGAATTCGACGAAACTAGTTTTGTTGGGACCGTATCGTCAAAACATAGCCAGATTTATTTTTCTGGAATTTTTCGAATCAGTTTGTGGCCCTGGCAAGTTGAAATGTATGTTCAAATTGAATATTGAATGTTTTATATTTTAATTTGAATGGAAACTGGCTGAAACAGTCGAATGGGCCTACGAAACATATCCCATTGTGTTCGGAATGGGGGTAAAACGCTAGGGATGATAGTCGTTGGGTTTGGATTGGGGTTCGTGGGCGAAAGGGGGTATTTTCGAAATATTAAAATTTATAAATATAAAAAAAAACTCCCATTGGCCAGCGACAGTTTCTCTCTCCCCGATCATCAGGCGCGCGAGACGGAAAGGTGCTCCGAACTTCTCTCTTCAATTTCTCTTTCATTTCTCGATGAAATCAAGTTAGGTTGGATCCATTTTGAAGCTCTAACCGTCCTCTTCAAATCCATGTGAAGTTTGGCATTTATCGTGCAGTATTTCTCGAGTTGCGAGCTCGGGAAGATCGCCCCTTTGGAGCGCCGCCGCTGCCACCGCCGCCAGAGTGCACCGAACTGCACCTCACCACCACGCGCACGAAGATCTTTCGAAGCTCTTCGACGCTGTGTGAGTTGATTCTCCTATCGCGCAACGGTTTGATCGAAAGATCAAAACCTAGTTTTGAACCATCGTGAAAGGTGCGTCTTTTATTACATCTGAACTTTGAAAAATCATATCTTTTTGTTGTGTTGACAAAATTCTATGAAACAGGAAACATCATGACCGTGTGGACGTCTTCTACATTCTAGAAGAGACCGCATATTTTTCTGAGCCTTATGCTATTTTTGGTGGAGTGGAACCCAATCTGAGATTTCTAATTTATAAACGATATGGAAAACGATGATGTATAAATTATATAGTCGATGTATGAGTTATGTAAGCGTTGTACACCTCATGTATAAGCGTTGTATAAGTTGTACGTTCGATGTATAAGTTATATATGCGTTGTAAAATTTATATATGTGTTGAAATAGAAGTGAATTGATATATATATATATATATACACATACGCCCCTCGTCCACAAACCATGGACGATATTTATTGATTGTGATTGGTGTGAAAATTGATTGATAGCGAATGGTTGGTTGTGATTGTTTGTGGTTGATATTGGTTGAAAAATATCCATTGGTGATTGAAATGAATTGGAAATATTTGTGGAAATAATAAAACATGCCGCATGCGTGCGAATTAGATGCATGAATCCCCATTGTCAAAAACCGCGAGGTCTTAAGGTAGAGCGAGGAGCCGTACTAGGGACGGTGCCGGTTTTATCTACCCTGCCGTTATGCTGCCGAAATTTTGAATAATCTTTGTGTGTTAGAATTATTTTCATATGTTGAAATTATCTTCATGCGTTGAAATTAAAGTCATGTGTTGAAACTATATCCATGTGTGGAAATGTTCGTGTGTTGAAAAGTGATGTGTGAAAATTAAATTCATTTATGAATGAAGTGTCTAAACAATAAGAATCACCTTTTTATAATATATATGAAGTATGAAAAATATTCGCCTTATATATAAATAGTTTCAACAATAAAAATTCCATCTTTCTAATATGAACAACATAAGTAAAATATCCATGTGTGGAAATGCTCATGTGTTGAGAAACGTGTGTAGTGGAAAAGTTCATGTGATGAATAAAAAGATCGAACAATAAAAATTACATTTTTATTGAAACTATGAAGTGTTGAAAACATCCATTTATCGAATGAATATTTTACATGATAAAAATATCATTTTTATCATATATGTGATATGCTAGAGATATGCGGACGTTGAAATAAATATTTGTGAAGAAATATTATTTTTTAACATGCATAGGAACTAAATAAAATAGTCATCTGTTGAAATCTATTTTAGTTCGCCAAAATTATCATCTTTGAAATATGAAGTGTTAAAAATAGCCACTTGTTCAAATAAAATATGCATGATTTGAAATATACATTAATTAGCTAATGATATGATTTTAGCCTATGCATGCAACATTAGAATGAATGGTGTTTTTAAACCAAAGTAAATCAAATATGAAGTAGAGTAGAAAATGATAAGTGATAAAAACTGTATATATGTACGTGCATATTTATTGAACAGGTTATAGCAAAGGGGCTAGAGAAGAGGAATAAAATTTGGTGCCCGACAAATAGGTACACATTTACTGTTTTGTTTGGGTGATGATTTTATGAGCCTATTGGCTAGCCGCTTGGCTTTTTTTTTTTTTTTTTGACATGAGACGCCCGTGTGGCTATTTGGGAATTTTCCCAGCCCCTCCCGTACAAAGGAGGTTATGGCGAAATTTTTTCAAAATTTAAAGGCGTTAGTGAAATATCTGAAGTGAAAACGATATTGAAATTGTTGAATGAACTATATTTATATAAATATAAAGAAAATTAAAACGAAACGTGGCCGTGCAGTTCGTGTTTTGAAACCGACCATTGGATTTTCCCGAAACCGCAACCATTGGGTTCGCCTTGGAAATATCTTTCCAACGGCACCAACTTTGTAAAAATCCAACGGTTGGATTGTCTGGAATGTTTAATTCAAATCTGAATGAAAACAGCGCTAGAAATGATTTTATATATATATATATATAGTTATATTTAATCGAATAACGACGCTGCAGTTCGTATTTTGAAATCGAAACTTCAAATGATGATACCGGGAGATCCGATCGTCGGATTTTCCCGAAACTGGAACCGTTGGATTCGTTTTGAAAAGATCTTTCCAATGATGTAAATTTTGTGAAGATCCAAAGGTTAGATTTTCAGATGTATGTAAATCAAATCTGAAGAAAAACAGCGCCACGGCCGCGTTATGGCCCGAAGCGTTGTTTTGAATAAATTGGCTATTTTAAAATAAATAAGAATAGCGATAATTCGTTATAAAATATCATAGACGATATGGAATAGAAATAAACTGAATTTGCTCGATTTATGTGGTATTTGATGGTTGAATGTGTTTGGTGTGAAAATTACATTAAAGAACAAAATTGCTGTTGTCGAATGATTTAACCATTGAAATAAATTGATTTGAAATTCTAAATATCCGTAAATTATTTGAAAAGATCGAGCTAATTCTCATTTTAAATAATTGACCGACAATTGAAAGTCGAAGATGAAGACTGTGGTCGAAGAGCCGAGATCTTCACCTCGTTTGGATGGTAACCGAGGTCCTGATTGGGAGGCATCCCGAAATATGGATAATGAGTGGTGATTGTCCAGACGTACGTGGTGATCGATGGGTTTGCGAGGTATATAGTGCCTCCGGTTTCGTTCAGATCCAGAACGGACTTGTAAATGGACTGTGTGTCTGACATTGGATTTTATTCTGTGTTGATTGATCTCTGTTAAATATACATCTGCTTGGCGGCGGAGAATTTATTCTTTTGCTTAACGCCCTTCTCTGAGACACACGAGCTCAGAGGTTGTATATCGGTGGATATCAGTCGCATGGCATGAATTGCCAGTGTGGCATGCCTAAGTGGCAAATGATCAGGGCTTCTGTTGAAAAGCAAAGTCTTGTGGTGATGATCAAAGCACAGCCTGTGTGGCATAGCTTTGTGTATGACTTGAATTCGCGAGCCTCACACCCTGGTATGAACCAGAAACGGGAGAAGGACCTCAGGGAGGGCATGCGTTTCTTTCTAGCTAGGGTGGTGGTGTCAGTGACCTACCAGCCCTGACATTTATATACTTTTCACCTGTGTGGTTGTTGCTGTTGCGAGGCGCCTCGGTTAGATCGGACGATCCGGGTCCGATGGAGTAATTCGTTGGCTCATTTGCGTCCCATAGGGCGGGGAGACGTATTATTCAGGCATAATAATCCACATCGGTGGACCGGCCCTGACGATCCAGGGGGCAGTTGCGGCTGTTCCTGAGACATGGATTTTATTCTGTGTTGATTGATCTCTGTTAAATATACATCTGTTTGATGGCGGAGAATTTATTATTTTGCTTAACTCCCTTCTCTGAGACACACGAGCTCAGAGGTTGTATATCGGTGGATATCAGTCGCATGGCATGAATTGCCAGTGTGCCATGCCTAAGTGGCAAATGATCAGGGCTTCTGTTGAAAAGCAAAGTCTTGTGGTGATGATCAAAGCACAGCCTGTGTGGCGTAGCTTTGTGTATGACGTGAATTCGCGAGCCTCACACCCCGGTATGAACCAGAAACGGGAGAAGGACCTCAGGGAGGGCATGTGTTTCTTTCTAGCTAGGGTGGTGTCAGTGACCTACCGGCCTTGACATTTATATACTTTTCACCTGTGTGGTTGTTGCTGTTGCGAGGCGCCTCGGTTAGATCGGACGATCCGGGTCCGATGGAGTCATTCGTTGGCTCATTTGCGCCCCATAGGGCGGGGAGACGTATTGTTCAGGCATAATAATCCACATCGGTGGACCGGCCCTGACGATCCAGGGGGCAGTTGCGGCTGTTCCTGAGACATGGTAGGCTAGATTGTCTCGAATTCGGTAAGGACTATCTTTTGCCTTGGTTCATGACGGAAATCCAATTTCCAATTACGTGACTGTGCGGTTTTAATTGTATACCTGTATATGGCAACATAGTGGTATGGGGCATTAATGCCGTCTATGATTGATAGTTATGATTTGAAATTGTTTTCAATACATATAAACACTAGCAATAATATCAAATGCCTTTGTTTTATTCGTATCAAGCATATTTTGGCCGTTATAAGGTAAAAACTCTATCCTCCGGTTTGCGTTGCATTGTGTGATGGGAACTGAGTCTTATAATGGCTTCATTTTTATAAAAAACATTGCTATGTTTAAAAGAAAGATTTGTTTTTAAAGCACTGGCAATCCAATGGAGTAAACCTGTTCCACGAAAGTGGCATGGTCCTGCGATTAGCCATATATTAAACGTGTTGAGTGGATTTCTCATACCAGTCCCATGACTGACTCGTAGTTTGTTTCACTTTCAAACTCAGGTGCCCCTTTTTCTACAGAGGCAGCCTTGTATTCAGGTTTAGCTGGTTCTTTCTAGATAGCTGGAGCTGAAGATGGATTCTATCATTTATCTCTTTTTATGTTGTTCAGCTCTATTGTACATTATGTTTGTTTTTCCGCTGTAGACATATATGTATAGTTGAATTGTAATTGTACTAAGTAAGATCCTGTATACTGTGTAACTCTGATGATTACTTTTATCCAGTATATTCTATTGTTCAATTTCTGGTGTATTTATTTAATTATGTTCTGCTATTATCTGTTTCTGTGTTATATTCCAAAGATAACCCTTGTCTCCGTCAGTACGGGAAATGGGGTCGTCACATTAATCGAATAGTAGATATTCGAAGTGAGATAATCGAATCAGAAATATTTGAAGTAAGTTGATCGAATCTAGTTATTCAACAGGAGTTAAGTCGAAAAAGATTTATTCGAAGAAAGAGATTATCGAATATAAGTTTTCGAAAGTAAGCAAATCGAGTTAGTTATACGAATTAGTTATTCGAATAGAGTTAAATAAATAAGAGTTATTCGAATTAGTTATTCGAATAGAGTTAAATAAATAAGGGTTATTCGAATTAGTTATTTGAATAGAGTTAAACACATAGGAGTTATCGAATCAGTTATTCGAAAGGAGTTAAGTAAAAAGAGTTAATCGATTTGGGTTAAATAAATAGAGTAAATTGAATTTAGTTTATTTGAAGAAAGGTTAATCGAATCTAGTTATTCGTAAGGGAGATTATCAAATATAGTTATTAGAAGGGAGGAGGAGTTATCGAATAGAGATATATTCGAACGAAAGATACATAAGGAAGTGTTTAAGAGTTAAAAGATGAACTTACACTAATTCGAGATTTGAAATGTTGTTCAGTTAAGGTCTGAGAGGTAGTTATACCCCAACTTGATTGACTTCGTTTTTAATTTAGAAATGGTTAAGGTTCGATAGTGAAGGTGGGTTAAAGGAATTTAGTTAATAAGAGTAATGGTTTGAGTTGGCATCGCGATGGTTTGTTTAAACATCTGTCTAAGTCCAATTAAGGAGTTTGGAATTGTTTTCCAACTAAGAACCAGAAATGTTTTCTAATATAGAAAACAAGAAATGGAAATGATTTCCAATGGTAATAACATAGATTTTCTAAATTTAGAAAATAAGAAATGTTGAATATAGGGAAACAGGAGATAAGTAAATTTATGAAATAAAGAGACAAATGTTGAATGATGATTGATCGATATAATTTCCTCTTGGAAATAATGTCATTGTTTGCACACCTGTTTTTCTTTGATGGTTAAATCACAGACTATCGAAGTTTTTGACCATTTTAACGTTGTTAATATGGAGAGACCGGTTGGATTATTATCCAAAGAACCTCTCTGTATTGGCATAAGCGTAATCATATATGCCAAAGATAATTGAAGACAGAGTAAAGTGCAAGGGCTGTTGTATAAATCTTGGATAACAGTGTCTAAGATGGATATACTGAATAGTGCCTTCGGTTCATCCTGTTCCTGGATGACTTGTATGGATGAATGTCTGACAGAGTATTTCCAGAAAGGTCATGTACATTGATTTCTTCAACCGTACTAAGAGTGGAAGCGGAGAAGGAAACTTCTTTTAGCTGACACGTAATGTATGGTTGTAGACATCAATCGGTGATTTGATGGATTTGACGATGTGACATTCGAAGTGAATCTGGCGTGATGATGAAGCGTAACCTCAAGCCTCATCAATGGGTAAATGACAGAAATCGGGCAGGCAACATGGATAAGTCGGTCGCTCCGAAGTAGGGTGTATAATCACCTGATCTAGAGTTTCATTTACTTCTAAAAATCTATTGTTGATGCTGTCCCATTCGGGAAACGGTTGCTGATCCCAACCGTTGGTGATATACATTCGATACACTCAAGCGAAATGAGTGGTCGGTCATGTGTGGCCGGGTTGCAAGATGTTCTTGTTGAACCCAATGTATTCCTTTCTAGAGGTACACTAGCGAAAGGTGGTTCCATACCTTGTCATAGTTGGAAATCCATTACCCAATACGTGCTTGCGGTTTTGCTTGTATATTATATATGTAGAACGTGAGATGAAAGTGTTTCTGCTAGATGATTATTATACTGTGGTTGATAGCCGTTATTATAATATCAAAAGGTTTTTGATATGAAGATATTTTGGATTCTCATAAGGGAAAAACCTGTTCCGTTATACGGCGTGATCTTATGAGATATCATTAACTTGTTCGAACTGTTTTAAACCGATTTACTCATACCAGTCCCATGACTAACCCGGAGTTTATTTTGTTGTTTTCCCTAAACTCTTGGGTGCCCAATTTTGTACGGGCAGTCAAGTAGTCAGGATTTACAGATATACTGGAAGAGCTTGGAGCAGGAGGCTTCAGGATTATATAGCTATAGTTATTTCCGCTGTGTTGTTGTAACAACCCGAAAATCTGGGCCAGTTTAAAAATTTTATTTTTGCAATTTTAGCGAATTTTGATTATTTAAAATGAATTATTTTAAATAATATCGACGAGAAAATTTCTTTTGAATAAAATTCAATCGTATATAGTTATATTGATCGACGATAGAATATAAATAATTATATATAATTATAAAAGGAATTGAAAATGGCGCGGTAGTTCGATAGTTCGATTTCAAACTTCAATTGAACGTACCGGGTGCAAAACAAACCGGATTTTAGTGAAACCAAAAATAATGGAATCTAATTGATAATATCTTTCCAACGAATCCGACAAATCAAAATTTCATAGCGGGAATCAAAAGATATGTCCAGTTGAAAATTCTGAATAGTCGCTATGGAATTCAGGCCCTTAAAAATGGAGATTTTGCAAACGACCTCGGAATTCGACGAAACTAGTTTTGTTAGGACCGTATCGTCAATACGAAGCTAGAAAATATTTTTCGGGAATTTTTCCAGTTAGTATGTGGCCTCGGTAAATTGAAATGCATATTCAAATTCAATATATAGAGTTATAAGTTGATTTGGCGAAAAACAGATTGTAACGCTCGAATCAGCTTGCGATACATATCCCATTGAGTTTGGAATGGGGGTAAAATGCTATGGACGACAGGCGGTGGGCCTCGTTTAGAGGTCGAAAATAAAAGTTGCTTTTTGGTGGAAAATAAAATAATTAAATAAGAAAAGAAAAAAACCTCTCCTTATCTCCTCCAGCCCCCCCCCCCCCCTTTCAAATTAAATTCAAAGAAATAAAAAAAAAACTTGAAAACCCGCCGCCATCGACAGCCGCTTTCCCGTCCACCGCGCCGCCGACGGATGCTCCCCACCTCGTCGCCGCCCAACCCCATCTCCCCCTCGTTCCACCTCCCAATCAAAACCCCTCCCACGGAAATCCCCAACCCGGTTAACCCCTCGCCACCGCAACCTACTACCGCCCCCTCAGCACCACCGCCCTCCGCCTGCCTGCGCCTGGCCCCACCGTGCGAGCTCCACCTGCCGAGACCCCCCCTCCATCGTTAAACCTCCAGTAAGTTTTTTTTATTATTAATTTAATTTAGATAACATTGTTTGAAATCGGTTCTTGTTTTAGAAATAAAAAAATCAGTCCTTGTTTTAGAAATGAAATTATACCTTGTTTTAGGAGAAAAAGAATTGTTTTAAAAAAATGAAGTTATATATTTTGTTGTTCAAAAAAATGCGATCTTTAACATACACGAAGACGAGATTTTTAATAGGAGAAAGACGCGATTTTTATATATTGAATAGAGAAGTAAAAAATTCGATTTTTATATATTGAATAGCCTAGTAAAAATTCGATTTTTATATATTGAATAGCGAAGTAAAAAATTCGATTTTTATATATTGAATAGCATAGTAAAAATTCGATTTTTATATATTGAATAGCATAGTAAAAATTCGATTTTTATATATTGAATAGCATAGTAAAAATTCGATTTTTATATATTGAAGAGCATAGTAAAAATTCGATTTTTATATATTGAAGAGCATAGTAAAAATTCGATTTTTATATATTGAATAGCATAGTAAAAATTAGTAAAAATTCAATTTTTATATATTGAATAGCGAAGAAAAAATTCGATTTTTATATATTGAATAGCATAGTAAAAATTTGATTTTTATATATTGAATAGCGAAGTAAAAAATTCAATTTTTATATATTGAGTAGCATAGTACAAATTCGATTTTTATATATTGAATAGCATAGTAAAAATTCGATTTTTATATATTGAACAGCGAAGTAAAAATTCGATTTTAATATATTGAATAGAATAGTGAAAATTCGATTTTTATATATTGAATAGCATAGTAAAAATTCGATTTTTATATATTGAATAGCAAAGTAAAAATTCGACTTTTATATATGTAGTGGCTGCGGGCAACGAAGATGACAAAGATGCGATAATGATGAAGATTTCTATAAATGAGGTGACGTTGGAATTGGGATAGCTATCGGTGAGAATTTCTCACTCTTTAATTTATTTCTAATTGAAATATATACTAGGATGCAGACGGTGTTTAGTAGCACCCGACACCCGTCATCCACAGACCATGGATGGCTTGTTTGTTTAATTGTTTGGTTGTGTAGTTGGTGAGGTTATTTGGTTTGAATTGAATTGTTTGGTGAAATGAAATTGATTTGATTGATGTGTGAATGGCGTGGGCCTTCACTAGACCGGGGATAAGGCTAGGCCTTGTCCCGTTTCTAGTATCGTGCCGTTATGCCGCCGAAATTTTCTAAAAATAAGTTAGAAAAATAAAGATGACATTCTATTTAATAAATGAATCGAATAAAAAAATTCATAGGTTGAATAAAATAGTTTGATCGTTAAAAATATAATTTTTAACGTGAATGTGAATAAATAAATATTCATTTACAAACCGGACAGTTTGTTTATGTACACCTATTTGAAGGACATTGATTGGGACGATAAATTTTACACATCGCCCAACTGCACAAATAAAAATCGGTGTTTGATTGCTTGAAACCCCACACGGGGTATTGGGATGATATTTGACGTACACTAATCCCGATTGTTTAGTTGTATGTCGATCGATTGATTGACAGGCTGTTATAAGCGTTGAATATTTATATTTGATGCTTATACAGTGTAGAATGCACTTTGGATGATGGTTGATTATTCATCGTTGTTGATATATACATGTGCTGTAGAAACTCCATATAATTAACATTATATGGTATAATTAACATTATATGGTAATTGATTGGGCCTCATTCCAGTTTTAAAATAGAAATATTTGAAAAAGAAATATTTGAAATAGAATATTTGAAAATAGGAATATATGAAGCCGTATTGATTAGATTGACGCCATTTTGACGTGAACGATATTTATATCGATTTTATTCATTTTATAATGAATATCGAAAGTGATTTCAAAATCTGATATTTTGAAAAGAATGGAATATCAATAAATTCGAATTGAAATGGAATATAAATAAATTCGAATTGAAATGGAATATAAATGAATTCGAATTTAAATGGAATATAAATAAATTCGAATTGAAATGGAATAGTAATGAATTCGAATTGAAATTGAATTGAATTGAAAATGATCTGAAATTGAATTAGAAATCAATTTGAATTGAAATCGATTTGAAATGTATTTAAAACGAATTTATATTGGAATATTCAATTTTGATTTGAAATTGAACATGAAGTTGAAACCGTTTTGAAAATGAATTTAAAACGATTTATAAAGCACGTTTTAAATTGAAATCGATGAAGTATATATTATATATATAATATAATGGCCTGAATAGAATGCGCCGCGCCGCGGCAGTTCGCGAATTTCGACCATTGACTTCAAACGGATATTGCGGGAGATCCGACCGTCGGATTCTCCTAAAACCGGAACCTTGGGTTCGTATCGAAAAGAGCTTTCTAATAGATATTTGAAATTTGAAATCTAACGGTTGGATTTGGGATTATGTCCAAATCAAATTTGAAAAAGGTCGCTGTAAGTGCAGTTCGATGGCCGTTGATGGAAATCGACTGTACGGGCCTTGATAAAATTATTAAAAATAGTAATAATTTGTGTAAAATCATAAGAAATGATTTAGAAAGAATTGGGATGAAAAACTCCATATTTGAAAAGATAAAAATAGATTTTTATCGAAATGAACTAGTTTTGAACTAGAATTATAATTCTATTCATTTTTAAACAAATAAATTGAATTTGAAATGGTTTTGAAAATAACCGGAATTTCCAATGATTGTATTGGAATGGATTTGAATAGAAATTGTCTTTGGAACATTTCGATGTTGGATTTCGTGATTATACAGATGTTGTTATGGAAATTTGAAAGATATAGATATATATATCGTTATTTCCAATGCGATATCTGTTAGTCGTAGAACTTGATATTGAATATAAGCCGATATATTTTCTATTCAGAGCCTTGTATTTAATATCAAATGTGATTTGGGTTTGTCATGAATGGTGTCTTCACTAACACTGTTCTTGAACCCAGTTGAGAAAAGATTAAATCTTTTTATTTAGATTTAATGAAGTGTACCAATTAAATAATATTTAATTGGAATTGAATTGATATTGATTTTTGGGTTTATCGTGGACAGTGTTTTAAATAACACTCGTTCTTTAACCCGATAATTAATGGAATGTGATTTTGGGTTTATCGTGAACTGTGTTTTAAATAACACTGATTATTTAACCCAGTTAAAGATTAAAACTAAGTGAAGTTTTAATGAATCTTTAATTAGATTGAAATAATCGAGAATGGAGTATCACCAGTTTTACTCCAGGCGATAGTTAAATCTTTAATTAGATTTGAACGTGAAATGGTAATTGAATTTACCGATAACACCGAGGTGTTAGATATGAAGTATTACCAGTTTTACTTCATGGGATGAATAGGTTGGGATTGGAAAATTAAAACAAATGATTACTTTGGTAAGGTTCGTTAATCCCGACTAGTTGAATCAAAATTCAAAAGAAGATTAAAGAATAAATTCAAGGAATTTATCTTTGATAAAATTAATGAGGACCTCTCCCTATGAATGTGAAAGTTAGAAACTAACTGTCGGTTAGCCAAGCAGAATGGTTTTCTGGATATTGATCTGATATTGGTTTCGGCCTTCGGGGTTAATATTTGGGGAATTATTCTCTTGATTAGTTTTCGGTTAGTGACCGATGAATTGGAATGAGGAGTATGTTGTGTTTGTGTAACACTTATTTAAAATATACGCGAGTTATTCGGGAAGACCGGGTTTATCCCATTCTGAATAACTGATACGAGGATAAGTCGAAGACGAAGACGATGGTCGAAGACCGGAGGTCTTCACGTCGTTTGGGTAATTACTGATGATCTTGATTGGGCTGTACACCCAAGAAGATGGAAACAGTTGGTGATCGTCCAAACGTACTTGGAGATCGATGGATATGCGGGGTACTAGGTGCCTCCGGTTTCGTTCAGACCCAGAACGAACTTGTAAATGGACTGTGTGTCTGACACCGGATTTTAGTCCGTGTGATTGATCTCTATTAAATACATATCTGTTTGGCGGCGGAGAATTTATTCTCTTGCTTAACGCCCTTCTCTGAGACGTACGAGCTCAGAGGTTATATATTGATGGATATCAAACGCATGGAGTGAATTGCCTGTGTGGCATGCCTAAGTGGCAATTGATCGAGGCTTCTGTTGAAAAGAAAAGTCTGGTGGTGATGATCAAAGCACAGCCTGTGTGGCACAGCTTTGTGTAACGTGAATTCGCGAGCCTCACACCCCGGTTGTGAACCAAAAACGGGAGAGGAGCTCAGGGAGGGCATGCGTTTCCTTCTAGCTAGGGTGGTGTCAGAGACCTACCAGCCCTGACATTTATATACTTTTCACCTGTGTGGTTGTTGCTGTTGCGAGGCGCCTCGGTTAGATCAGACGATCCGGGTCCGATGGAGCCATTCGTTGGCTCATTTACGCCCCAAAGGGCGGGGAAACGCAGTGTTCAGGCATTTTAATCCACATCGGTGGACCGGCCTTGTCGCTCCAAGGGTCACTCGAGCTCTGATCCTGAGACTCGGGCTAGACAGTCTCGAATCGGTAGAGGACGATCCCTGGCCTCGGTTTATAGATGGAAACCCAATTTCCAAATACGTGACTTTGCGATTTTGATTGTATAACCTATATATGGCGACATAGTGGTATGGGGCATTCATGCCGCCTATGATTGATACTTATGATTTGAAGTTGTTTTATACACTATGCACTTACAATAGTATCAAAATGATTTGTTTTAAACGTATCAAGCATTCTTTGGCAGTTATAAGGGAAAACACTATCCCCAGGCTTGCGTTGCATTGTGTGATAGGACCTGGGTCTTATAACAGCTTCATTTTTCTCTATTTAGCATTGCGCTGTTTGTTTTATGCACTGGTATTCTTGGGAGGAAACCCGTTCCGTGTTTTACGGCGTGGTCCCTTGATTTACCTAACTTTAAAATAAAGATTAATAACTGTTTTAGTTCTCACACCAGTCACATGACTGACCTGGAGTTTATTGTTTTAACCTAAACTTTGGTTGCCCTTATTTCGACACGGGTAGCTAGTAGTTTTGGTTTTGCAGATTTATATTCACAGGATCCTTGTTTACAGCTGGAGCGATATCCGGAAAGCTTTGTATCCGTATATCTCTTCTAGTTGTGTATTGTATTATTTTCCGCTGCGATGTATTTAAATGTAATTTAAATCTCTGATATTTCTGTGTAATATTCATTTATACTCTGTATATTCTTGTAATCTGATGCATTGTTGTAATATACAATGAAACGTTTTTTTGTATGCGTTCTATTTTGTCGTGTTCTCGAAACGATCAGGTGTTTCGAACGGTCTAGATCGGTTTAGCGACTGATTCGGACCGAGCGAAATCCCTTTTCGTCACATTTTGGTATCAGAGCTTTGGTTTACAAAGCTCAGAGAACAAGGCACATTAGAACCATACGAAAGAATTCATCAGATATTGGGTTAGTAATATCCAATTAGAATGACTCGTTAGAGATGGGATCAGTAGTATCCTAGAACGAGTGTGAAGGGTATATTTTTAAAAAATGAAAACAATTTTTGTTTTGCAGATTTAAATCAATTACTCGAATTTGATTATTAATCTATATGAATTTGGACAATCCGATATATAAAGATTTTGCATATATGTCTTGCAAACGTGTATTCGAAGTTTTAATATACTGGATAGTTATAGAATCATACTCTAGTTTCCTGGGGATAATTCTGGTGATGGGGCACCATCGCCAGTATTTATTTTCGAGCAACAAAAGTGAGATTTCTATATATTTCCTATAGGCTGGTGTGAGAACCAAAATTAGATAGGGCCTATTGTTGTGATTTGGCATCAAAAATCTGATTTTGACTATGTATCAAAGTTATGAATTTCAAATGATAATCAACTAATTGATTGATGTTTGCGTTGTTTGTTTATTTGTTTGCTAATTTTTAGCCATTTAGCCTAATTGAATCACATATTGAATTATATTGAAATTTGGTCGCATTTCCTTGCATGTACATGTACTTACATTGAACAGGTCAGAGCAAGGAGGCTAGAACAGAGAATAAAATTTGTTTGCCCGACAAATAGGTACATGTTTACTACATAATTTACCGTTTTGTTAGGTGATGATGATTTTACGAGCCTATTGGCTAGCCGCTTGGCCTTTTCTTTTTCTTTTTGAGATCAGAAGGCCTATATGGCAATTTCGGGATTTTCCCGTGGCTCCCGGTGCAGGGGAGGTTATGGCGAAATTTTTCGAAAATTCCGGGTGTTAGCCAAATTTTTGAAGAATTTGAAAATTCTCAGAAACTGAAAAGTTGGAGAATGGAAGCCAGATCGAACGTAGAGTTGACTAATCAAACCACTTTCGACTTTGTTCCTTTTTGGGGACGAAAAGTTTTAAGTGGGGGAGATTGTAACAACCCGAAAATCTGGGCCAGTTTAAAATTTTTATTTTTGCAATTTTAACGAATTTTGATTATTTAAAATGAATTATTTTAAATAATATCGACGAGAAAATTTCTTTTGATTAAAATTCAATCGTATATAGTTATATTGATCGACGATAGAATATAAATAATTACATATAATTATAAAAGGAATTGAAAATGGCGCGGTAGTTCGATAATTTGATTTCAAACTTCAATTGAACGTACCGGGTGCAAAACAAACCGGATTTTAGTGAAACCAAAAATAATAGAATCTAGTTGATAATATCTTTCCAACGAATCCGACAAATCAAAATTTCATAGCGGGAATCAAAAGATATGTCCAGTTGAAAATTCTGAATAGTCGCTATGGAATTCAGGCCCTTAAAAATGTAGATTTTGCAAACGACCTCGGAATTCGACGAAACTAGTTTTGTTAGGACCGTATCTTCAATACGAAGCTAGAAAATATTTTTCAGAAATTTTTCTAGTTAGTATGCGGCCTCGGTAAATTGAAATGCGCATTCAAATTCAATATATAGAGTTATAAGTTGATTTAGCGAAAAACAGATTGTAACGCTCGAATCAGCTTGCGATACATATCCCATTGAGTTCGGAATGGGGGTAGAACGCTATGGACGACAGGCGGTGGGCCTCGTTTAGAGGTCGAAAATAAAAGTTTCTTTTTGTTGGAAAATAAAATAATTAAATAAGAAAAGAAAAAAAAAACCTCTCCTTATCTCTCCTTCAGCCCCCCTCCCCCCCCCCCCCCCCCCGTTCAAATTAAATTCAAAGAAATAAAAAAAAACTTGAAAGCCCGCCACCATCGACAGCCGCTTTCCCCGTCCACCGAGCCGCCGACGGATGCTCCCCACCTCGTCGCCGCCCAACCCCATCTCCCCCCTCGTTCCACCTTCCAATCGAAACCCCTCCCACGGAAATCCCCAACCCGGTTAACCCCTCGCCACCGCAACCTACTACCGCCCCCTCAGCACCACCGCCCTCCGCCTGCCTGCGCCTGGCCCCACCGTGCGAGCTCCACCTGCCGAGACCCCCCCCCCTCCATCGTTAAACCTCCAGTAAGTTTTTTATTATTATTAATTTAATTTAGATAACATTGTTTGAAATCGGTTCTTGTTTTAGAAATAAAAAAATCAGTCCTTGTTTTAGAAATGAAATTATACCTTGTTTTAGGAGAAAAAGAATTGTTTTAAAAAAATGAAGTTATATATTTTGTTGTTCAAAAAAATGCGATCTTTAACATACACGAAGACGAGATTTTTAATAGGAGAAAGACGCGATTTTTATATATTGAATAACGAAGTAAAAAATTCGATTTTTATATATTGAATAGCATAGTAAAAATTCGATTTTTATATATTGAATAGCGAAGTAAAAAATTCGATTTTTATATATTGAATAGCATAGTAAAAATTCGATTTTTATATATTGAATAGCATAGTAAAAATTCGATTTTTATATATTGAATAGCGAAGTAAAAATTCGATTTTTATATATTGAATAGCATAGTAAAATTTCGATTTTTATATATTGAATAGCATAGTAAAAATTCGATTTTTATATATTGAATAGCAAAGTAAAAATTCGATTTTTATATATGTAATCGCTACGGGCAACGAAGATGACAAAGATGCGATAACGATGAAGATTTCTATAAATGAAGTGACGTTGGAATTGGGATAGCTATCGGTGAGAATTTCTCACTCTTTAATTTATTTCTAATTGAAATATATACTAGGATGCAGACGGTGTTTAGTAGCACCCGACACCCGTCATCCACAGACCATGGATGGCTTGTTTGTTTAATTGTTTGGTTGTGTAGTTGGTGAGGTTATTTGGTTTGAATTGAATTGTTTGGTGAAATGAAATTGATTTGATTGATGTGTGAATGGCGTGGGCCTTCACTAGACCGGGGATAAGGCTAGGCCTTGTCCCGTTACTAGTATCATGCCGTTATGCCGCCGAAATTTTCTAAAAATAAGTTAAAAAAATAAAGATGACATTCTATTTAATAAATGAATCGAATAAAAAAATTCATAGGTTGAATAAAATAGTTTGATCGTTAAAAATATAATTTTTAACGTGAATGTGAATAAATAAATATTCATTTACAAACCGGACGGTTTGTTTATGTACACCTATTTGAAGGACATTGATTGGGACGATAAATTTTACACATCGCCCAACTGCACAAATAAAAATCTGTGTTTGATTGCTTGAAACCCCACACGGGTATTGGGATGATATTTGACGTACACTAATCCCAATTGTTTAGTTGTATGTCGATCGATTGATTGACAGGCTGTTATAAGCGTTGAATATTTATATTTGATGCTTATACAGTGTAGAATGCACTTTGGATGATGGTTGATTATTCATCGTTGTTGATATATACATGTGTTGTAGAAAATCCATATAATTAACATTATATGGTAATTGATTGGGCCTCATTCCAGTTTTAAAATAGAAATATTTGAAAAAGAAATATTTGAAATAGAATATTTGAAAATAGATATATGAAGCCGTATTGATTAGATTGACGCCATTTTGACGTGAACGATATTTATATCGATTTTATTCATTTTATAATGAATATCAAAAGTGATTTCAAAATCTAATATTTTGAAAAGAATGGAATATCAATAAATTCGAATTGAAATGGAATATAAATAAATTCGAATTGAAATGGAATATAAATGAATTCGAATTGAAATGGAATATAAATAAATTCGAATTGAAATGGAATAGAAATGAATTCGAATTGAAATTGAATTGAATTGAAAATGAACTGAAATTGAATTAGAAATCAATTTGAATTGAAATCGATTTGAAATGAATTTAAAACGAATTTATATTGGAATATTCAATTTTGATTTGAAATTGAACATGAAGTTGAAACCGTTTTGAAAATGAATTTAAAACAATTTATAAAGCACGTTTTAAATTGAAATCGACGAAGTATATATTATATATATTATATATATAATATAATGGCCTGAATAGAACGCGCCGCGGCAGTTCGCAAATTTCGACCATTGACTTCGAATGGATATTGCGGGAGATCCGACCGTCGGATTCTCCTAAAACCGGAACCGTTGGGTTCGTATCGAAAAGAGCTTTCTAATGGTTATTTGAAATTTGAAATCTAACGGTTGGATTTGGGATTATGTCCAAATCAAATTTGAAAAAGGTCGCTGTAAGTGCAGTTCGATGGCCGTTGATGGAAATCGACTGTACGGGCCTTGATAAAATTATTAAAAATAGTAATAATTTGTGTAAAATCATAAGAAATGATTTAGAAAGAATTGGGATGAAAACTCCATATTTGAAAAGATAAAAATAGATTTTTATCGAAATGAACTAGTTTTGAACTAGAATTATAATTCTATTCATTTTTAAATAAATAAATTGAATTTGAAATGGTTTTGAAAATAACCGGAATTTCCAATGATTGTATTGGAATGGATTTGAATCGAAATTGTCTTCGGAACATTTCGATGTTGGATTTCGTGATTATACAGATGTTGTTATGGAAATTTGAAAGATATAGATATATATATCGTTATTTCCAATGCGATATCTGTTAGTCGTAGAACTTGATATTGAATATAAGCCGATATATTTTCTATTCAGAGCCTTGTATTTAATATCAAATGTGATTTGGGTTTGTCGTGAATGGTGTCTTCACTAACACTGTTCTTGAACCCAGTTGAGAAAAGATTAAATCTTTTTATTTAGATTTAATGAAGTGTACCAATTAAATAATATTTAATTGGAATTGAATTGATATGTGGGTTTATCTTGGACAGTGTTTTAAATAACACTCGTTCTTTAACCCGATAATTAATGGAATGTGATTTTGGGTTTATCGTGAACTGTGTTTTAAATGACACTGATTCTTTAACCTAGTTAAAGATTAAAACTAAGTGGAGTTTTAATGAATCTTTAATTAGATTGAAATAATCGAGAATGGAGTATCACCAGTTTTACTCCAAGCGATAGTTAAATCTTTAATTAGATTTGAACGTGAAATGGTAATTGAATTTACCGATAACACCGAGGTGTTAGATATGAAGTATTACCAGTTTTACTTCATGGGATGAATAGGTTGGGATTGGAAAATTAAAACAAATGATTACTTCGGTAAGGTTCGTTAATCCCGACTAGTTGAATCAAAATTCGAAAGAAGATTAAAGAATAAATTCAAGGAATTTATCTTTGATAAAATTAATGAGGACCTCTCCCTATGAATGTGAAATTTAGAAACTAACTGTCGGTTAGCCAAGCAGAATGGTTTTCTGGATATTGATCTGATGTTGGTTTCGGCCTTCGGGGTTAATATTTGGGGAATTATTCTCTTGATTAATTTACGGTTAGTGACCAATGAATTGGAATGAGGCGTATGTTGTGTTTGTGTAACACTTATTTAAAATATACGCGAGTTATTCGGGAAGACCGGGTTTATCCCATTCTGAATAACTGATACGACGATAAGTCGAAGACGAAGATGATGGTCGAAGACCGTAGGTCTTCACGTCGTTTGGGTAATTACTAATGATCATGATTGGGCTGTACACCCAAGAAGATGGAAACAGTTGGTGATCGTCCAAACGTACTTGGAGATCGATGGATATGCGGGGTACTAGGTGCCTCCGGTTTCGTTCAGACCCAGAACGAACTTGTAAATGGACTGTGTGTCTGACACCGGATTTTAGTCCGTGTGATTGATCTCTATTAAATATATATCTGTTTGGCGGCGGAGAATTTATTCTCTTGCTTAACACCCTTCTCTGAGACGTACGAGCTCAGAGGTTATATATTGATGGATATCAAACGCATGGAGTGAATTGCCTGTGTGGCATGCCTAAGTGGCAATTGATCGAGGCTTCTGTTGAAAAGCAAAGTCTGGTGGTGATGATCAAAGCACAACCTGTGTGGCACAGCTTTGTGTAACGTGAATTCGCGAGCCTCACACCCCGGTTGTGAACCAAAAACTGGAGAGGACCTCAGGGAGGGCATGCGTTTCCTTCTAGCTAGGGTGGTGTCAGTGACCTACCAGCCCTGACATTTATATACTTTTCACCTGTGTGGTTGTTGCTGTTGCGAGGCGCCTCGGTTAGATCGGACGATCCGGGTCCGATGAAGCCATTCGTTGGCTCATTTACGCCCCAAAGGGCAGGGAAACGCAGTGTTCAGTCATTTTAATCCACATCGGTGGACCGGCCCTGTCGCTCCAAGGGTCACTCGAGCTCTGATCCTGAGACTCGGGCTAGACAGTCTCGAATCGGTAGAGGACGATCCCTAGCCTCGGTTCATAGATGGAAACCCAATTTCCAAATACGTGACTTTGCGATTTTGATTGTATAACCTATATATGGCGACATAGTGGTATGGGGGCATTCATGCCGCCTATGATTGATACTTATGATTTGAAGTTGTTTTATACACTATACACTTATAATAGTATCAAAATGATTTGTTTTAAACGTATCAAGCATTCTTTGGCTATTATAAGGGAAAACCCTATCCCCCGGCTTGCGTTGCATTGTGTGACAGGACCTGGGTCTTATAACAGCTTCATTTTTCTCTATTTAGCATTGGGTTGTTTGTTTTATGCACTGGTATTCTTGGGAGGAAACCCATTCCGTGTTTTACGGCGTGGTCCCTTGATTTACCTAACTTTAAAATAAAGATTAATAACTGTTTTAGTTCTCACACCAGTCACATGACTGACCTGTAGTTTATTGTTTTAACCTAAACTTTGGGTGCCCTTATTTCGACACGGGTAGCTAGTAGTTTTGGTTTTGCAGATTTATATTCACAGGATCCTGGTTTACAGCTGGAACGATATCCGGAAAGCTTTGTATCCGTATATCTCTTCTAGTTGTGTATTGTATTATTTTCCGCTGCGATGTATTTAAATGTAATTTAAATCTCTGATATTTGTGTAATATTCATTTATACTCTGTATATTCTTGTAATCTGGTGCATTGTTGTAATATACAATGAAACGATCTTTTGTATGCGTTCTATTTTGTCGTGTTCTCGAAACGATCAGGCGTTTCGAACGGTCTAGATCGGTTTAGCGACTGATTCGGACCGAGCGAAATCCCTTTTCGTCACAGTTGTACTTTGTTAATGATGTATATTCAAGTACAGATGTATATTTCAAGTTATGTTATATATTATATGTTATTAGTTCCGCTGTGAGGTTCGTGTTACTCTGATGATGTGTTCTTCTTCTTCTTCTATTCTAAGTTTCTATCTTATCTTTCCTCACCCTCTAATTTCTTTCATTAATCATCCAGTATTTTCGATCCTTGGATGTTCGATATGTGTTGTATATCGGATAACCAAGATCGACAAAATCCCAGGTCATTACATCGGAGGTGGCGGCGAAGAGCTCTAGGGTGGTGGCGCTATAGGGTCTGTTGATTTGGGGCAGGAAGTTTAATCGGGGGGAGGAGAGAGTGGGGAAGGGGAGGTTTGCGGTGCGTTGGAGGGCGCCTGCGGCGGCATGGATTGCCGCGACGGCGGCGAACGGGAGGGGGGAGGCCTGACAAGGTCAACGAGGGATGGTTTGGGCATTTGTTTTTTTTTTTTGTTTTTTTTATTTCAGAAATGTGGGGAGAGAAGTGGGCAAGAGAGGGTTAATATTTATATTTAATTTATTTTTAAATTCAAAAAAGTTAGTTTTTCGTTCAATCTCCAATCCAAACCCAACAACTATCACCCCTAGCTAATTACCCCTATTCCGAACGCAATGGGATATGTTTCGTAAGTCAATTCGACTGTTTCGATCAATTTTTGTTTAAATTAAAATATAAATCTTTATATTCAGTATTAAACGTACATTTCAATTTATCGGGGCCACATACTGACTCCAAAAATTCCAGAAAAAATATTTTTAGTTTCGTATTGACGATACGGTCCTAAAAAACTAATTTCATCAAATTTGAAGACCGTTTGAAAAATGACCATTTTCTGGTCGATCCAAATTGACTAAAACTGACAAAACACATTTTCTTTTGCCATGCTCACATATTGATTCAAAAAATTACGAATTTTGGAATCTAGTAATAACTCGACATCCCGGATCCAATAAATTGGTTTCATCGAAAACGGAGGTCGTTTGAAAATTTTCCTTTTTAAGTGCCAAAATTTCATAGCGACTATTTTGAAATTTCAAATGGGCATTACTTTTTATTCCCGTTATGAAATTTCAATTTTTTGGGTTCTTGGAAAGATATTTTCACTTAGATTCTAATATTTTTAATTTCGCTAAAATCCGATTTATTTTGAATCTTGTATGTTCATTTGAAATTTGAAATCGAATTTTCGAACTACCGTGCCATTTTCAATTCCTTTTATAATTAAAATAAATATCTATATTCTAACGTCGATTCAAATAAATATATACATTCTAATTCTATTCAAAATAAATTTCGTGTCATTATTAATTAAAATAAACCATTTTATATATTCAAAATTCACTAAAATTGCCAAAATAAAAACTTTAAATTGGTTCGGATTTTCCAGGTTATTACAATCTCCCACACTTAAAATATTTTTGCCCTCGAAAAGGAACGGAGCTGAAAGTTGTTTTTACTAACTAACTCAACTTCCATTATTTTCATTATGGCTTAAGTTCTTCAACTTTTCAATTTCTAAGAACTTTTCAAATTTTTCAAAAATATGGCTAACACCCTAAATTTTCGAAAAATTTCGCCATAAGCTCTCCTATACGGGAGCACCGAGAAAATCTCGAAATCGCCATACAGGCCTCTCCAATCCAAAAAGAAAAAGAAACAGTCAATCGGCTAGCCAATCGGCTCATAAAATCATCCAAACCCAAGAAATTAGTAAACATGTACTTATTTGTCGGGCATACAATTTTATTCCTCTTCTCTAGCCTCCTTGCAATGACCTGTTCACACACACACACATATATATATATATATATATATATATATATATATGTACATGCATTCATTTCCAATATAGTTCAATATTTGTTTCAGTTTGACCTAAATTTACCTTTCTTTCACATGCTGGTTTAAATAAATAATCACACAACACAATCATCAATCAATTAGTTGATTAGCCTTTCAAATTCATAATTTTAG
Organism: Allium sativum; assembly: GCA_030737875.1. Lineage (NCBI taxonomy): Eukaryota > Viridiplantae > Streptophyta > Magnoliopsida > Asparagales > Amaryllidaceae > Allium > Allium sativum. The sequence continues at coordinate 919,682,018 of CM060924.1, read as the reverse complement.
TACATATACAGAAAATCATGTTTTTGATGCCAATTCACGACAATAAGCCCTATCTAGTTTTGGTTCTCACACCAGTCAATTGGAAATATATAGATATCCCACTTTCGAAGCTCAAACACAAATTCTAATGATGAAGCTTTATTCATCTGAACCATCTCTGATCAACTAGAGTATGATCCTTTATCTATCCAGTATATTAAAACTTGGAATACATGTTTGCAAGGCGTATATGCAAAATCTTTATATATTGGATTGTCCAAATTCAATATATAAATATTCAAATACGTATGAAATGGTTTAAATTTTCAAAACAAAAATTGTTTTCATTTTTTATTTTGAAAAATAATAATCATCACACTCGTTCTAGGATACTACGGATCCTATCTCTAACAAGTCATTCTCATTGGATATTACTAATCCAATCTCTGATGCATTCTTTCGTATGGTTCTAATGTTTCTTGTTCTCGAGCTCTATAAACCAGAGCTCTGATACAACATGATCGACCCGAACTTCCCGTAAAGGAAAGCCCAGATTGAGTTGAGAACAAAACGAATCAGAACACAAATAGAAGAACATTTCATTGCTTATTACAACAATTCCATCAGAAAACAAGGATATACAGAGTATGAATAAATATTACACATCATAAAATATCAGAGATTTAAATACATTATAGCAGCGGAAAATAATACAAGACACAATTGAAGATGATATACGAATGCAGAGCTTTTCGGATATCATTCCAGTTGTAAACCAGGATCCTGTGAATATAAATCTACAAAACCAAAACTACTAGCTGCCCATGGAAAATAGGGGCACCCAGAGTTTAGGTTAAAACAATAAACTCCAGGTCAGTCATGTGACTGGTGTGAGAACTAAAACAGTTATTAATTTGATTTTAACTTTGGAACTACCGAGCAGAGGCAAAAAGACAATAACTAGATACATAAGATCGAGTGTATTCGGAAAACAAAAAAAAAGACAATGAAAGAGCGGCCTATCAATGATCGGCCATGAAGAGATCCCCGTAGAGATGCCTGTCCGACCAACTTGGTACCTCGGTATGTGTTGTCATTTCACGGAACTCAACCGCTTCTCTGGAGATTCCTAACGTTCACTCCAAGTAGCTAGCTGCTTTTTCAAGTGTCAGTAGCGGGACGTTCTATCAATGCGTAATCTCAACATTTAATGTGTATTCCTAAATAATCTCATTTTTCAATTATTCAACCATTTCATTGAATCAGGTATAAACATAAGCTAACTTATTTAATTAATGAACTCTGTACAATGAAATAATAATAATAAAGTGAATTAGAAAGACGTATCCCGAGTTTTAGGAACTGTTTGAATCTTAATTCAAACAGTTCCTAAAAACTCGGGATCATGTTAAAAACTCGGGATCATGGGGAAGAATATGCCCTGAAACAAAGAATTGTGGGGGAAATCAAGGGACTACGCCATATAACATGAAATGGGTTTCCTCCCGAGAATAGCAGTGCATAAAACAAATAGTGCAATGCTAAATAAAGAACAATGAAGTAATTATAAGACTCAGGTCCCATCACACAATGCAACGCAAGCCGGGGGATAGAGTGTTTACCTTATAATAGCCAAAAATGCTTGGTATGTGAAATTTCATCTTTTACTGTTACTATACAATTTCAATCATAAGTATCAACCATAGACGGCATAAGTGCCCCATACCACTATGTCGACATACTAGGCTCTACAATCAAAACTGAAATGTCACGTATTGGAAGTTGGAGTTCCGTCTGTGAACCAAGGCAAGGGATTGTCCTCACTGCTTCGAGACGCTCTAGCCCGTCTCTCAGGCAAGTACTCAGTCAAGCCTTTGGATCGTCAGGGCCGATCCACTTGATGTGGATTAAAATGCCTGAACACTGCGTTTCCCCGCCCTATGGGGCGTCAATCTGGTCTGTATAAAAACCATCCATCGGCTCCGCAGAGACCGAAATAACCGAGGCGCCTCGCAATCCATCGTCCATATAAGTAAAATGTCAGGGCTAGTAAAACGCTGACACACTCCAAGCTAGAAAGAAACGCATGTCCTCCCTGATGTTGTGAAAACCCGTAACTTCCCCGGTGAGGAAAGCGCGGATAGTTCGAGAACAAGCCACAAAATAGAATGCAGACGGAAGAACATTTCATTGTTATTACAACAATACATCAGATTACAAGAATATACAGAGTATAAATGAATATTACACAGAAATATCAGAGATTACAATAAATTACATAGCAGTGGAAAATAATACAATACACACCTAGAAGGAGATATACGGATACAAAGCTTTCCGGATATTGTTCCAGCTGTAAACCAGGATCCCGTGAATATAAATCTGCAAAACCAAAACTACTAGCTGCCCATGTCAAAATAAGGCACCCAGAGTTTAGGTTAAAAACAATAAACTCCAGGTCAGTCATGTGACTGGTGTGAGAACTAAAACAGTTAATCTTTATTTTTAAAGTTAGGTAAATCAAGGGACCACGCCGTATAACACGGAACGGGTTTCCTCCCAAGAATACCGGTGCATAAAACAAACAGCGCAATGCTAAATAAAGAAAAATAAAGCTGTTATAAGACCCAGGTCCTATCACACAATGCAACACAAGCCGGGGGATAGGGTTTTCCCTTATAACAGCCAAAGAATGCTTGATACGTTTAAAACAAATCATTTGATACTATTATAATTGCATAGCGTATAAAACAACTTCAAATCATAAGTATCAATCATAGGCGACATGAGTGTCCCATGCCACTATGTCGCCATATATAGGTTTACAAATAAAACCGCAAATGTCGCGTATTTGGAAATTGGATTTCCGTCTGTGAACCGAGGCCAGGGATCGTCCTCTACCGATTCGAGACTCTCTAGCCCGAGCCTCAGGAACAGCCGCAACTGCCCCATGGAGCGACAGGGCCGGTGAACCGATGTGGATTATTATGCCTGAACACTATGTTTCCCCGCCCTTTGGGGCGTAAATGAGCCAACGAATCACTCCATCGGACCCGGATCGTCGGATCAAACCGAGGCGCCTCGCAACAGCAACAGCCACACAGGTGAAAAGTATATAAATGTCAGGGCTGGTAGGTCACTGACACCACCCTAGCTAGAAAGAAACGCATGCCCTCCCTGAGGTCCTCTCCCGTTTTTGGTTCACAACCGGGGTGCGAGGCTCACGAATTCACATTACACAAAGCTGTGCTTCATAGGATGTGCTTTGATCATCACCACAAGACTTTGCTTTTCAACAGAAGCCTCGATCAATTGCCACTTAGGCATGCCACACAGGCAATTCACTCCATGCGTTTGATATCCATCAATATATAACCCTGAGCTCGTACGTCTCAGAGAAGGGCGTTAAGCAAGAGAATAAATTCTCCGCGGCCAAACAGATATATATTTAATAGAGATCAATCACACGGACTAAAATCCAATGTCAGACACACAATCCATTTACATGTCCGTTCTTGGTCTGAACGAAACCGGAGGCACCTAGTACCCTGCATATTCATCGATCTCCAAGTACGTCTGGACGATCACCAACTGTTTCCATCTTCTTGGGTGTACAGCCCAATCAAGATCATCAATAATCACCCAAACGACGTGAAGACCTCCGGTCTTCGACCATCGTCTTCATCTTCGACTTATCGTCGTATCAGTTATTCAGAATGGGATAAACCCGGTCTTTCCGAATAATTCGCGTATATTTTAAATAAGTGTTACACAAACACAACATACGCCTCATTCCAATTCATCAGTCACTAACCGTAAATTAATCAAGAGAATAATTCCCCAAATATTAACCCCGAAGGCCGAAACCAACATCAAATCAATATCTAGAAAACCATTCTGCTTAGCTAACCGACAGTTAGTTTCTAAATTTCACATTCATAGGGAAAGGTTCCCATTAATTTTATCCAAGATAAATTCCTTGAATTTATTCACTAATCTTATTTTGAATTTCCATTTAACTAGTCGGGATTAACGAACCTTACTGAAGTAATCATTTGTTTTAATTTCCCAATCCCAACCTATTCATCCCATGAAGTAAAACTGGTAATACTTCATATCTAACACCACGGTGTTATCGGTAAATTCAATTACCATTTCACGTTCAAATCTAATTAAAGATTTAACTATCGCCTGGAGCAAAACTGGTGATACTCCATTCTCGATCATTTCAATCTAATTAAAGATTCATTAAAACTCCACTTAGTTTTAATCGCTAACTGGGTTAAAGAATCAGTGTCATTTAAAACACGGTTCACGATAAACCCAAAATCACATTCCATTAATTATCGGGTTAAAGAACGAGTGTTATTTAAAAACACTGTCCACGATAAACCAAAAAGTCAATATCAATTCAATTCCAATTAAATATTATTTAATTGGTATACTTCAATAAATCTAAATAAAAAGATTTAATCTTTTCTCAACTGGGCTTAAGAACAGTGTTAATGAAGACATCATTCACGACAAACCCAAATCACATTTGATATTAAACACAAGGCTCTGAATAGAAAATATATCGGCTTATATTCAATATCAAATTCTACGACCAACAAATATCGTATTGGAAATAACGATATATATATATATATATATCTTTCAAATTTCCATAACAATATCTGTATAGTCACGAAATCCAACATCGAAATATTCCGAAGACAATTTCAATTCAAATCCATTCCAATGCAATCATTGGAAATTATGGTTATTTTCAAAACCATTTCAAATTCAATTTATTTATTTAAAAATAAATAGAATTATAATTCTAGTTCAAAACTAGTTCATTTCGATAAAAATCTATTTTTATCTTTTCAAATATGGAGTTCTTCATCCCGATTTTTCCCAAATCATTTCTTATGATTTTACATAAATTATTACTATTTTTAATAATTTTATCAAGGCCCGTACAGTCGATTTCCATCAACGGCCATCGAACTGCACTTACAGCGACCTTTTTCAAATTTGATTTGAACATAATTCCAAATCCAACCGTTAGATTTCTAATTTCTAATATTCATTAGAAAGCTCTTTTCGATGCGAACCCAACGGTTTCGGTTTGAGGAGAATCCGACGGTCGGATCTCCCGTAATATCCGTTCGAAGTCAATGGTCGAAATTCGCGAACTGCCGCGGCGCGGCGCGTTCTATTCAGGCCATTATATTATATATATAATATATATAATATATACTACGTCGATTTCAATTCAAAACGTACTTTATAAATCGTTTTAAATTCATTTTTAAAACGGTTTTAACTTCATATTCAATTTCAAATCAAAATTGAATATTCCAATATAAATTCGTTTTAAATTCTTTTCAAATCGATTTCAATTCGAATTCATTTATATTCAAATTCAATTCGAATTCATTTCTATTTATTTTCAATTCAAATTCATTTCTATATAGTTTGAATTTCAATTCTATTCAATTTCAAATCTATTCAATTTTCATTGAAGAATGAATAAAATCGATACAAATATCGTTCACGTCAAAATGGCGTCAATCTAACCAACACGGCTTCATATGTTTCTATTTTCAAATATTCTATTTCAAATATTTCTATTTCAAATATTTCTTTTTCGAAACTGGAATGAGGCCCAATCAATTACCATATAAAGTTAATTATATGGATTTTCTACAACACATGTATACAATAACAACGATGAATAATCAACCATCATCAAAGTGCATTCTACACTATATAAGCATCGAATATAAATATTCAATGCTTAAAGCAGCCTGTCAATCAATCGATCGACATACAACTAATTATTGGGATTAGTGTACGTCAAATATCATCCCAATACCCGTGTGGGGTTTCAAACAATCAAACACAGATTTTATTTGTGCAGTTAGGCAATGTGTAAAATTTATCGTCCCAATCAATGTCCTTCAAATAGGTGTACATAAACAAACCGTCAGGTTTGTAAATGAATATTTATTTATTCACATTCACGTTAAAAATTATATTTTTAACGACCAAAATATTTTATTCAAACTATGAATATTCTATTCAGTTTATTTATTCAATAAAATGATATTTTTATTTTTCTAACATATTTTAGAAAATTTCGGCGGCATAACGACACGATACTAGAAACGGGACCAGGCCTAGCCTTATCCCCGGTCTAGTGAAGGCCCACGCCATTCACACATCAATCAAATCCATTCCATTTCACCAAACAATTCAATTCAAACCAAATAATCTAACTAACTACACAACCAAACAATTAAACAAACAAGCCATCCATGGTCTGTGGATGACGGGTGTCGGGTGCCACTAAACACCGTCTGCATCCTAGTATATATATAACTAGAAAAAGAAATTGAAGAGTGAGAAGTTCTCACCTATAGCTATCCTACTCCACGACACTTCATCGATAGAAATCTTCATCGTTCTCGCCTTTTTATCACCTTCGTTGCCCGTAGGCACTACATATATAAAAATCACACATTTTTATATTGCTGTCTTTTTAAAATAAAAATCACATTTTTGTTTGTTTACTTTCAATTTTAAAAATCATATTTTTATAATCCCTTCATATTTTTAAAAATCGAATTTTTACTTCGCTATTCAATATATAAAGACTTCGCCTTTTCACATATAAAGATTCAAATTTTATTTCACTACCTATATAAAGGTGATATTTTTACTATCTTACCTATATAAAAATTATATTTTTATATTTCTATTGTTTATATAAAGATCGAATTTTTATTATCATACCTATATAAAAATCATATTTTTATTTAGCTACCTTAATAAAAATCCCATTCTTTTTATAAATAAAAATCGCATCTTTCAAGTGCTAGTTTCTATATGAAAATCGTATCCTTATACGCTAAAAACCTCCCCTTTACATATATAAAAATCTCCTTTCTATCGCTATCCATATATATAAAAATCAAGTTTTTATATATGCAAAATTTTAATTTTTTATAACACTTTAAAAATCGAACCTTTACAAAATATTGTATACAACAGAAATCGGATTCTTATTATTAAATAGCATAAAAAAATATCAAGAAAAACACACCTTCTTTTTCTTGCCAAAAATTGATTTTTCTGTTGTATGAGAGCCCCACGGTGGAGATAGCGGCTGGGGATGGTGGCTGCGAGGTGTTGGAGCTAGGGGGGTCGCGGTTGGGTAGGGGAGAAGCGGTGGGGTCAGGGTGGTCTGGGCGGCGGGTTCCTGCTCGAGACGGAGGGGCGTGAGGGGTTCAAAACAGCGGAGGAGAGAGCGGTGGAAGGGGAGAGTGTCCATCGCGATGAGGGGAGGAGGGGTTTGGCGAGACGGCGGCGAGGTAGGCGCGGGGTCAGGCGGCGCGAGATCGAACGGCTAGGGTTTTTTTCTTTTTTTTTCTCTGAAATGAAATAGAACGGGGAGGATGATTTGAAGAGGAAGGGAAATAAGAGGGGGGGGGGGGTTTATAATAATATATATATAATTTATTTAATTTAATTTTCAAAAAGCAACTTTCTATTTTGAACTCGAAACGAAACCCACCGCCTGTCGCTCATAGCTAATTACCCTCATTTCGAACACAATGGGATATGTATCGTAAGCTGATTTGGCCGTTTCGATCAGTTTTCTTCAAAATCAACATATAACTCTATATATTGAATTTGAACACGCATTTTAATTTACCGGGGTCACATACGAACTCTAAAAATTCCAGAAAAATACTTTCTAGCTTTGTATAGACGAAACGGTCCTAACAAAACTAGTTTCGTCGAATTCTGAGACCGTTTGAAACATTGCCATTTTCCAGTCGATTAAAATCAACTGAAACTGGTCAAATGCGTTTTCCTTTGCCACGTTCACATATTGATTCGAAAAATTATGAAAATTGGAACCTAGCAATAATTTGACATCACGGTCCCAACAAAAGAGGTTTCGTCGAAATCCGAGGTAATTTGCAAAATTCCCATTTAAGGGCCTGAATTCCATAGTGACTATTCAGAATTTTCAACTGGACATATCTTTTGATCCCCGCTATGAAATTTTGATTTTTCGGATTCATTGGAAAGATATCCTCGAATAGATCCTATTATTTTTGGTTTCACTAAAATCCGGTTTATTTTTTACCCGGTACATTCAATTGAAGTTTGAAATCGAATTATCGAACTACCGCGCCATTTTCAATTCTATTTATAATTATATATAATTATTTATATTCTAACGACGACGTATATAAAATATACGTAGAATTATATTCAAAATAAATTTCTCGTCGATATTATCAATAATAATTCATTTTAAATAATCAAAATTCGCTAAAATTGTCAAAATAAAAATTTTAAACTGGCCCAGATTTTCGGGTTGTTACAGATGTCCTCTCCCGTTTCTACTTCACACCGGGGTGTGAGGCTCGCGAATTAAAGCTACACAAAGCTATGCTATATTAAAGCTGTGCTTTGATCATCAACCACAAGACTCTGCTTTTTAACAGAAGCCTTGATCATTTGCATCTCATCATGTCACACCGGCAATTCACGCTATGCAACCGATGTATATCAATCACACAGAATGAAATACAATGTCAGACACATCCATTTACAAGTTCGTTATGAACTGAACGAAACTGGAGGCACCATATTCCTCCCCCATATGTCCAATACAGGGTAGAGGTCCTCGCATATCCGGTTGATCTCCAAGTACGTCTGGACGATCACCACTTATTACCTCGTCTTGGGTGTATAGCTCAATCAAGACATCAGTAATCATCCAAATGATGTGAAGACCTCCGGTCTTCGACCACCGTCTTTATCCTCGACATATCGCCGAATTAGTTATTCAAAATGGGATAAACTTGGTCTTCCTGATTAACTCGCGTATATAATAAACAAGTGCTATAAAAACACAACATATGCCTCATTCCAATCCAGAATATTCCTTTATTCAAATATTCTTATACTTTGTGAAAGGTTCCCATTAATTTTATCAAAGATAAATTATTTAATCTTCTTTTGGATATCCATTCAAACCATTTTAAGGTATTCCAAACTAATCGGGATTAGCGAACCTTACCGATGTAATTGTTTGTTTAATTTCCTAATCCCAACCTATTCATCCCATGAAGCAAAACTAGTAATACTTCATATCTAACACCACGGTGTTATCGGTAAATCCAGTTACCATTTCACGTTCAAATCTAATTAAGGATTTAACCATCGCTTGGAGCAAAACTGGTGATACTCCATTCTCGATCATTTCTTGAATTTGATAATTTTAGTTATCAAATTCATATTCCAATCTAATTAAAGATTCATTAAAACTCTAATTCCGTTTTAATTTCCAAAAATCATTACTAAATGATTATTCCAAGTTAACAAATAAATCTTATCTTTAACTGGGTTAAAGAACTAATGTCACTTAAAACACAGCTCGCGATAAACCCAAAATCACATTCCATTAACAACGGAATCTTCACGGATGAAACGACCCGGAATCCCCCTCACGGAAAATCACGGATTTAGTTGAGATAAGCCACATCGGAACACAAACAGAAGAACATTTCATTGTATATTACAACAATTCCATCAGAATACAAGAATATACAGAGTATTAATAAATATTACACATTCACTAAATATCCGAGATAACAATACATTACATAGCAGCGAAAAATAATACAAAACACAACTAGAAGTAATACAAGGATACAGAACTTTCCGAGTATCGTTAGAGCTGTAAATCAGGATCCTATGAATATAAATCTGCAAAACCAAAACTACTAGCTGCCCATGTCAAAATAAGGGCACCCAGAGTTTAGGTTAAAACAATAAACTCCAGGTCAGTCATGTGACCGGTGTGAGAACTAAAACAGTTATTAATCTTTATTTTAAAGTTAGGTAAATCAAGGGACCACGCCGTATAATATGGAACGGGTTTCCCCCCAAGAACACGAGTGCATAAAACAACAATGCAATGCTAAATAAAGAACAATGAAGCTGTTATAAGACCCAGGTCCCATCACACAATGCAACGCAAGCCGAAGGATAGGGTTTTTACCTTATAATAGCCAAGAATGCTTGATACATTTAAAACAATCCATTTGATACTATTATAAGTGCATAGTGTATAAAGCAACTTCAATTCATAAGTATCAATCATAGACGACATAAGTGTCCCATACCACTATGTCGCCATACTAGGCTCTAGAATCAAAACCGCAAAGTCACGTATTGGAAGTTGGATTTCCATCTGTGAACCAAGGCAAAAGATAGTCCTCTACCGAATTCGAGACTCTCTATCCCGAGCCTCAGGCTACAGCTGCAACTGCACCTAGGAGCCACGGGGCCGGTCCATCGATGTGGATTAAAATGCCTGAACACCGCATATCCCCACCCTTTGGGGCGTAAATGAGCCAACGAATGACTCCATCGGCTTCACATAGTCACTGATATATCCAAGGCAACTCGCAACAGCAACAACCACACAGGTGAAAAGTATATAAATGTCTGCCAGTTTATGCACTGACACCACCACTAACTAGAAAGAAACACATGCCCTCCCTGGATCCTTCTACCGTTTTTGGTTCACAACCAGGGTGTGAGGCTCGCGAATCCACACTACACAAAGCTATGCCACACAGGCCGTGCTTTGATCATCAACCACAAGACTCTGCTTTTCAACAAAAGCCTTGATCATTTGCCACTTAGGCATGCCACACAGGCAATTCACTCCATGCGATTGATATCCATCAATATATAACCCCTCGGCTCGTACATCTCAGAGAAGGGCGTTAAGCAAGAGAATAAATTCTCTGCTGCCAAACAGATGTATATTTAATAGAAATCAATCACGCAGACTAAAACCTAATGTCAGACACACAGTTCATTTACAAGTTCGTTCTGGGTCTGAACGAAACCGGAGGCACCTTGTACCTCGCATATCCATCGATCTCCAAGTACGTCTGGACGATCACCAACTGATTCCCTCCTCTTGGGTGTACAGCCCAATCAAGATCATCAGTAATCAACCAAACAATGTGAAGACCTCCGATCTTCGACCACCTTCTTCATCCTCAACATCACGTCGAATCCGTTATTCAGAATGGGATATTCCCGGTCTTTCTGAATAACTCGCGTATATATTGAACAAGTGTTACACAAACACAACATACGCCTCATTCCAATTCATCAGTCACTAATCGTAAATTAGTAAGAGAACAATTCCCCAAATATTAACCCCGAAGGCCGAAACCAACATCAGATCAATACCCAGGAAACCATTCGTCTTAGCCAATCTCCAGTTAGTTTCTAATTTTCTTAACTCCGTCGGGTCTAAGAACAGTATTATTGTAGATACCGTTCACGACAACCCAAAATCACATTCCATTAATTATCGGATTAAAGAACAATTGTTATTTAAAACACCATTCACGATAAACCAAAAAATCAATTCAATTTCAATTAAATTGCATTTAATTGGTACACTTCATTAAATCTAAATAAAAAGATTTAATCTTTTTCTCAACTGGGTTTAAGAACAGTGTTAATGAAGACACCATTCACAACAAACCCAAATCCCATTTGATATTAATACAAGGCTCTGAATAGAAAATATACCGGCTTATATTCAATATCAAATTCTACAACCAACAAATATCGTATTGGAAATAGCGATGTTAATATATTCCCACAACAATATCTATATCATCACGAAATCCAACATCGAAATATTCCGAAGACAACTTCGATTCAAATCCGTTCCAATCCAATTATTGGAAATTCTGGTTATTTTCAAAACCATTTCAAATCCAATTTATTTATTTTAAAAATAAATAAATTATTATTCTAGTTCAAAACAAGTTCATTTCGATAAAAAACTATTTTTATCTTTCAAATATGGAGTTTTTCATCCCAATTCTTCACAAATCTTTTCTTATGATTTTACATAAATTATTACTATTTTTAATAATTTTATCAAGGCCCGTATAGTCGATTTCCATCAATGGTCATTGAACTGCACTTACAGAGACCTTTCCAAATTTGATTTGGACATAATTCCAAATCCAACCGTTAGATTTCAAATCTCTAATATTCGTTAGAAAGCTCTTTTCGATACGAACCCAACGGTTCCGGTTTTAGGAGAATCCGACATTTGGATCTCCCGCGATATCCATTTGAAGTCAATGGTTGAAATTTGCGAACTACCGCGGTGCGGCGCGTTCTATTCAGGCCATTATATATATAATATGTATATTATATATATTTCATCGATTTCCCTTTTAAAACATATTATATAAATTGTTTTAAATTCATTTTCAAAACGATTTCAACTTCCTTTTCAAATTCAAATCAAGATTGAATTTTTTGATATAAATTCATTTTAATTTCATCTCAAATCGATTTCAAATTCAATTTCAATTTAATTCGAATTTCGATTCATTTCAATTTAATTCGAATTTCAAATCTATTCAATTTAATTCGAATTACAAAATCACTTTCAATATTCATTGAAAAATGAATAAAATCGATATAAATATCGTTCACGTCAAAATGGCGTCAATCTATCCAACACGGCTTTTATTCAACACATGAATGTTTATTCTATTCAACACATGAATTTATTTTCAATTCAACACATGAATTCATTTTCTATATTGGAATGAGGCCCAATCAATTACCATATAATGTTAATTATATGGATTTTCTACAGCACATGTATATAATATCAACGATAAATAATCAACCATCATCCAGAGTGCACCACACAACTGCATAAGCATTAAATATAAATAATTAATGCTTCAACAGTCTGTCAATCCATCGAATGACATACAACTAAACAATCGGGATTAGTGTACGTCAAATCTCATCCCAATACCCGTTTGGGGTTTCAAATCAACAAACACATATTTTATTTGTGCGGTTGGGCGATGTGTAAAATTTATCGTCCCAATCAATATCAGTCAAATCAGTGTATATAAACAAATCGTCTGATTTGTTTATAAATATTTATTTTATATATACGTTAAAAATCATATTTTTAACTATAAAATATTTTCCACTATAAAATATTTTATTTCATTCCACATCACACAATCAAATTTCACAACACAGGAAACAAACAAGTCATCCATGGTCTGTGGACGACGGGTGTCGGGTGCTACTAAACACCGTCCGCATCCTAGTATATATTTCAAACTAGAAATAAATTAAAGTTGAGGAGTTCTCACCGAATAGCTAAACAGAACGCCACGACTCTTCTTATGTAGGAAATCTTCATCGTGCTCGCCTTTTGTCAATTTCATTATCCGTAGCCACTACATATATAAAAATCACATTTTTATATTGTTACTATGTATATAAAAATCATATTTTTACACTGGTACTATATAGATAAAAATTCTATTTTTACACCGCTACTATATCTATAAAAATTCTATTTTTATACCTCTACTACATAGATAAAAATTCTATTTTTATACCGCTACTACATAGATAAAAATTCTATTTTTATACCGTTGGTAATATAATAAAAATTATATTTTTATCACGCTATTTCAATAAATAAAATCATATTTTTATCTCTCCTTCATGTATAAAAATTATATTTTTATATTTCCACTTCTTATATAAAGATCGAATTTTTATTTTTACTTCATATTTATAAAAACCGAATTTTATCTTCATAGAAACATGGTAAAAATCGAATCTTTACCTCATTCACATATAGAAAAATCATATTTTTTTATTAACTATATATATATATATATAACTAAAACAAAAATCATTTCTTTTGTAACTAAAAAATCTATTCTTGATTTAAATAAAAATCCTAGCTAGATATTCCATAAAATCCCTACTTTATATCCTATAAAAAAATCAGATTTTATAAAGTAAATAAAACGAAATCGGGAAAAAAGATAGTACTGTTGATCGAAAGAGGAAAGGGGGAAAGGCGTCTGCGCTCTGGAGGTGGAAGGGGGCGCACTACTTCGGAGGCGATGCTGGGGGGAGGCGCTGGCCGTGGTAGGGCCTAAGGTGGCGAGCGCTTGCTGATTTGAGTGGAGGAAGGGGTTTGGATGGTTAGGGGATCGACTGTGTCGCGATGGGGGGCTTGGGGCATCGCGGTCAAGGGGGAGGGGGACGCCGGAGTTGGCGATGGCGGAAGGGGGTCGGCGCTGGGCGCGGCGGCGCCTGGTGGAAGGTGGGGAGGTGATTTCGAGAGGGCGACGGATTTTTTCTAATTTGGGGCTGAACGTGCTTTGACCGGGGGGGGGGGGGGTTTGACCAAAGGGTGAGGGAGATATTTATTAAAGTTTATAATTTAATAATATTTTTAATTCATCAATTAACTGTTTAACACCACGAACTCCAATCGAATCCCAACGACTGTCGCCCCCAGCTAATTACACCCATTCTGAACACAATGGGATATGTTTCGCAAGCCAATTCGGCTGATACGATCAGTTTTCATAAAATTAAAATATAAATCTATATATATTTTATTTGAACGCACATTTTAACTTACCGGGGACACATACGGACTCTAAAAATTCCCGAAAAATATTTTCTAGCTTCGTATTGACGGTACGGTCCTAACAAAACTAATTTCATCAAATTCTGAGACCGTTTGAAAAATGGCCATTTTCCAGTCGATTAAAATCAACTAAAACTAGTCAAATGCATTTTTCTTTGCCACGCTCACATATTGATTCGAAAAATTACGAATTTTGAAACCTCGCAATAAGTTGACATCACAGATCCAACAAAAGCGGTTTCGTCGAAAACCGAGGTCGTTTGCAAAATTTCCATTTTCAAAGGCCTTTATATATATTAAAATATATATAAATTCCACAACGACTTTTCTGAATTTTAAACTGGACATATCTTTCAACTTCTAAAGAGAAATCTCAGTTTCTTACATCTGTTAGAAAGATATAATTAAACAGATTCGAATATTTCTGGTTTCGTCCAATTCTGATTTAAAACGAATTATGTATATTCATTTGAAATTCGAAATCGAATTTTCAAACTACCGCGCCATTTCAGGCTCGTTATATAATTAAAATAAAATTATTCGTTTCAACTTCGTCGAAATTAAATTTTCCATCGTTATTATTTAAAATAATTCATTTTAAATAATCAAAATTCACTAAAATTTCCAAAATAAAATTTTTAAATTGGCTCAGATTTCCGGGTTATTACAATCTCCCCCACTTAAAACTTTTCGTCCCCGAAAAGGAACGAAGCCGAAAGTTGTTTCACAAATCAACTCAACTTTCCTATTTTCACTACGGATTAAGTTCTTCAACTTTTTAGTTTCTAAGAACATTTCAAAATTTTCAAAAATTTGGCTAACACCCTAAATTTTCGAAAAATTTCGCCATAACCTCCCCTGCACCGGGGACTTCAGGATATTTCATATAGCCTCCCATGGCCTTCTTCAATCCAAAAGAAAAAGCGGCTAGCCAATCGGCTCATAAAATCATCATCACCCAAACAAAACAGTAAATTATGGTACACATGTACCTATTTGTCGGGCAAACAATTTTATTCTTCTGCGCTAGCCTCCTTGCTATGACCTGTTCAGTGTAAGTACGTGTATATGCATGCAAATGGGATAAATTTTCAATACTTCTCACTATTTGATCAATTTGGCTAAAGGGTTCGACATTTAATTTATCAAACAATAATCAAACAACACAATCAACAATCAGTTAGTTGATTAACTTTTCAAATTCATAACTTTGACAAATAGTCCAAAAATCAGATTTTTGATGCAAAATCACAACAATAGGCCCTATCGTCTATTGGAAATATATAGAAATATTACTTTCGAAACTCAAAAATAAATACTGGCGATGGTGCCCCGTCACCAGAATTATCCCCGGGCAACTAGCGTGTGATTCTATAACTATCCAGTACATTAAAACTTCGAATACACGTTTGCAAGACATATATGTAAAATCTTTATATATTGGATTGTCCAAATTAATATACAATAAATAATCAAATACGAATAATTGATTTAAATTTTCAAAACAAAAAATTGTTTTCATTTTAAAAATACACTCTTCACACTCGTTCTAGGAAGCTACTGATCCTATTTCTAACGAGACATTCCCATTGGATATTACTAATCCAATTTATGATGAATTCTTTCATTCGGTTCTAATGTGTCTTGTTCTCTTAGCTTTGTAAACCAAGGCTCTGATTGTTCTGAAATTCAAAAATGAAACCGATCAAAGTGATAATTCTCTCACTTTAAATTTTCTGTATAGTTATTTATTTTGTAACTGCATATATGAACTGCTCCCCGTCGTCCACAGACCAAGGACGACTTGTTTGATTATATTCTGTATTCTGATGTAACATTATTATGATGTTTATAAAAGTCTTCTGTTATTTGTTCTGATGTGTTGTATGCCCAGAGTTAGCGTATGCGGGATTCGAACGGTCTTGGTCGATTTAGCGATCGATTAGGTTCGAGCGAAATCCGTGTCGTTGCAACAGAAAACAGATCAATATATATAATCGAGATGAACTTTCATATCCGACCGATAATATAAATGGAATAACGGCAAAGCCTCTTAAATTCCACATATAGTAACATTCTTCCTCCACAAAAGTCCACTTCGATTATTACCAAATCGAATTCCATTCCATTCCAATTATTTTTATTAAATTGGAAAGCTTCACTTTGGAAATTTTCTTTTAAGTCTTAACAAAAGATTTATAAATTCTAAATCACATTTCACTATAGATCGGGTTAAAGAACGAATTTCATTAAAAACACAGTTCACGATAAACCCAATTCACATTCCATTTTATTCCAATTATTAAATATAATTGGAAACTCTAACAATCTTAATTAAAAGATTTATTCTTTTCACATAGGGTTCAAGAACAGTGTTACTGAAGACACCGTTCACGGCAAACCCAAAATCCCATTTGATATTAAATACAAGGCTCTGAATAGAAAATATATCGGCTTATATTCAATAACAAATACTACAACCAACTAATACCGTATTGGAAATAACGATATAAATATATCTTTCAAATTTCCATAACAATATCTGTATAGTCAAGAAATCCAACATCGAAATATTCCGAAGACAATTTCGATTAAAATCCATTTCCAATTTATATATTGGAAATTCTGGTTATTTTTAAAACCATTTCAAATCCAGTTAATTTATTTTAAAAATAATTGGATTATAACTCCAGTTCAAAGCTAGTTCATTTCGATAAAAATCTATTTTTATCTTTTCAAATATGGAATTTTTCATCCCAATTCTTTGCAAATCATTTCTTATGAGTTTCCACTAATTATTGATATTTTTAATAATTTTATCAAGGCCCGTTCAGCCTATTCAGGCCATTATATTATATATATAATATATATTTCGTGGATTTCCGTTTAAAACGTAATTTATAAATTGTCTGAAATCTTTATTTCAAAACGATTTCAACTTCATATTCAATTTCCAATCAAAATTGAATATTCCATATCATCGATATATAAATGATAATATTTTCAAAGCATTAAATTCTGAAATCAATTCCTTTTCGATATTCATTATAAAAATGAATAAAATCGATATAAATATTATTCCCGTCAAAATGGCGTTAATCTAATCAACACGGCTTTATATATATTTAAATATAATAGTGTCCATCCCAAATCGGACATCAAAATTAGATTTTGATCTTTTACTGAACATTATTTTAAAATATTCATTATTTTAAAATAATCTTTATTTTAAAATATTCATTCTTTCTGAACTGGAATAAGACACAGTCAATTACCAATTAATTTGATTATATGGATTTCATACACACATGTACACAACAGTGATAAATAATCATCCATCATCCAGAGTGTATTCTACATCGTATAAGCATTAAATGTAAATATTTAACCCTTACACACCTTGTCAACCAATCGATTGACATACAACTAAATATTGGGATTAGTGTATGTCCAATATCATCCCAATACGCATATGGGGTTTCAATCAACAGATAATGAATTTTATTTGTGCAGTTGGGCGATGTGTTAAATTTATCGTCCCAATCCATATTAGTAAAATTGGTGTTCATAAATAAATCGTCTGATTTGTAAATGAATATTTATTTTATTCATATACACGCTAAAAATTATATTTTTAACTATAAAATATTTTTAACCATAAAATATTTTATTCCATTCCACATCACACAATCAACTTTCACAATAAAATCAAACAAACAAGTCGTCCATGGTCTGTGGATGACGGGTGTCGGGTGATGCTAAGCACCGTCTACATCCTAGTATATATTTTAACTAAAAAATAAATTAAAAGTGCGAAGTTCTCACTTTTGGGTTCTACTCCTCCATTATCTATTTCCTTCGGAGGTGTTTGGATTTGTTCGAAATTCCAACGCATCCTTTTCACGCTGTTCAGATATAAAAATCATATTTTTATCGCTTCATTCCAATAGATAAAAATCATATTTTTATTTCTACTTCATATATTTTTACAACGCTTATGTCTATATAAAAATTATATTTTTATATTTCTACTTCTTATATAAAGATCGAATTTTAATTTCGTTACATATATAAAAATCATATTTTTATTATCTATATAATATAAAAATCATTTTTTTAATTCACTAAATATCTATAAATCATATTTTTATATCACTATAATATAAAAATCATATTTTTATTATATCTATAATATAAAAATCGTATTTTTAAGTCGCTAACCTATATATAAAAATCAAAATTTTAACATGCCATTCGTATAATCAAAATCGTATTTTTATATCGATCTTTTCATTGTACAAATCATATTTTTACTATGCTAATCAAATAATAAAAATCATATCCATTCCGCTATACGTATAATAGAAATTATATTTTTATCATATTAAAAATCGTATCTTTTCCCAATTAAAAATCGAATCTTTTCTAGTTCAAAGATCTAATTTTTACTTCTTTAAAAAATCTAATATTTACTCCTTTATTTTATATATAAACAAATAATAACTTTATATATAAATAATATGTATATATTTTTAAACAATGGGTTAATATAAAGAAAATCGGATCTAAATTGAAACAATGCTTATTGGCTATAAAGATAAATAAAAAGGAAAATATAAAATAAAATAAAGAAAAATGCTTGCAGTTTTTTTTTTCTCTAGCGAGGGGGGGGGGGTCTGAGGTGTCGTGCTGTGGGGCCAGGCGCAGGCAAGGCGGAGGGGGAGTGCGACCATCGGAGGTGGTGCGAAGAGCTCCAGGGTGGTGGCGCTATAGGGTCTGTTGATTTAGGGGAGGAAGTTTAATCGGAGGGAGGAGAGAGGGGGGAAGGGGAGGTTTGCAGTGCGTTGGAGGGCGCCTACAGCGGCGTGGATTGCCGCGACGGCGGTGAATGGGAGGGGGGAGGCCTAACGAGGTCAACGCGGGATTGGTTTAGGTGTTTGTTTTTTTTTTCTTTTTTATTTCATAAATGTGGAGAGAGAGAAGTGAGGGAGAGGATGTTAATATTTATATTTATTTTATTTTTATATTCTAAAAAGTTAGTTTTTCGTTCGATCTCCAATCCAAACCCAACAACTGTCGCCCCTAGCTAATTACCCCTATTCCAAACGCAATGGGATACGTTTCATAAGTCAATTCGACTATTACTGTAATAACTCCGAAATCCGAGCCAATTTAAAATTTTTATTTTGGCAATTTTAGTGAATTTTGATCATTTAAAATGAATTATTTTAAATAATAACGACGAGAATTTGTTTTCAATAGAATTCGAACGTATATGTTTATTTGAATCGTCGTTAGAATATAAATATTTATTTATATATAAAAAAGGAATTGAAAATGGCGCGGTAGTTCGATAATTCGATTTCAAATTTCAAATAAATGTTCAGGATTCAAAATAGACTGGATTTAAGTGAAACCAAAAATATTTGAATCTAATTGAGAATATCTTTCCAAAGAATCTGGGAAATCAAAATTTCATAGTGGGAATCAAAAGTTACGTCCAATTGAAATTTCAGAATAGTCGCTATGGAATTTCGGCCCTTAAAATGGCCATTTTGCAAACGACCTCGGATTTCGACGAAACCAATTTTGTTGGATCCAGGATGTAGAATTATGGCTAGATTCCAAAATTCGTAATTTTTCGAATCGATATGTGAGCGTGGCGAAGGAAAATGTGTTTGACCAGTTTCAGTTGATTTTAATCGACTGGAAAATGGCCATTTTTCAAACGGTCTC
The DNA here is from genome assembly GCA_030737875.1 of Allium sativum. NCBI lineage: Eukaryota > Viridiplantae > Streptophyta > Magnoliopsida > Asparagales > Amaryllidaceae > Allium > Allium sativum. The sequence continues at coordinate 919,661,752 of CM060924.1, read as the reverse complement.
AGAATTTGACGAAACTAGTTTTGTTAGGACCGTATCATCAATACAAAGCTAGAAAATATTTTTTGGGAATTTTTAGAGTTGGTATGTGGGCCCAGTAAATTGAAATGCGCGTTCAAATTCAATATATGGAGTTATATGTTCATTTTGACGAAAACTAACCGAAATGATCGAATCAGCCTACGATACATATCCTAGTGTGTTCGGAATGGGGGTAGTTAGCTATGGACGACAGGCGGTGGGTTTCGTTTCGAGTTCAAAATAAAAAGTTACCTTTTTGAAAGTTAAGAATAAAATAATATATACATTTATATAATATAATTCTCCTTAACCCCCTACCATCCACATCGTTTCATTCATAACGAAAATTAGAAAGGAAAAAAAAAGAGACTGCCGCTTCTCAGATCGCCCCCCCCCCTAAGATCCCGTTCGCCGCCGCCAGCGCTGGCGTGGGCTACCGTAGCCTCCCCCCATCCTTCCTCTCTCCTCCTTCCTTCTTCTTCCTCCTCTAGATTCAAGGCGCGAGCCCCACAGCCCCCTCCTTTAAACCGACGCTGCCCTGCCACCTGCCTCCCCTCGCGCGTCTCCCTCTCTTCTCCTCCCACCTCTGATCTACTGCGACGTCGGCGAGATACGCCCCCATTCGCTGTGAGTTCTTCTTTCTTTTTATTTATTTATTTATTTATTTTGTTTTGTTTTGTTTTAATTTATTTTAAATGTTTAGCTTAGTTTAATCAATTTAAAATCAGATTTGTATGTAGATAGATTAGTGTTAAAAATATGGTTTTTACTTCGATGAAAGTTGCGATTTTTATCATAGAGAAGAAGTGATTTTTATATATGAAAAGTCTATATTTTCATATAGAAAAGTTCATATTTCTATATAAAGAAAGTTAAGATTTTTATAAATGAAAAGGGCGAAATTTTTATAAATGAAAAGACGATATTTTTATAAGTGAAAAGGCAAAAATTTTATATTATAGAAAGGTTAAAAACATAATTTTTATAATATAGAAAGGTTAAAAATATAATTTTTATAATATAGAAAGGTTAAAAATATAATTTTTATAATATAAAAAAGTTAAAAATATAATCTTTACAATGTATAGGGCGATATAAAAACATAATTTTTATCCATGGAGTGATAATATAAAAATGTGATTTTTTATATATGTAGTGAATACGAACAACGAAAGTGACAAAGGGCGAGCACGGCGAAGAGTTCCTACATATGAAGAGTCGTGACGTTGGATTAGATTTCGGTGAGAACTTCTCACTTTTAATTTAATTTTCTAGTTAAAAATATATACCAGGATGCAGACGGAGTTTAGTAGCACCCGACACCCGTCGTCCGCAGACCGTGGACGGCTTGTACGCTTGTTTGTTTGATTTTGATGTGCAGTTGTTTGTGTGATGCGAAATGAAGTAAAAAATTTATATAGTTAAAAATATTTTATAGTGGAAAATAGAATTTTTAACGTGCATACGAAATGAAATAAATTAATAAAAACAAATCAAAGGATTTGTTTATATACACACATTCGACTGATATTGATTGGGACGATAAATTTTACACATCGCCCAACGGCACAAATAAAATCGGTGTTTGATTGTTTGAAAACCCCACACGGGTATTGGGATGATATATGACATACACTAGTCCCAATAATTAGCTGTATGTCGATCGATTGATTGACAGGCTGTTATAAGCGTTAAATATTTATATTGATGCTTATACAGTGTAGAACGCACTCCGGATAATGGTTGATTATTTATCGTTGTTATTTTATACATGTGTTGTAGAAAATCCATATAATTAACATTATATGGTAATTGATTGGGCCTCATTCCAGTTTTGAAATAGAATAATTGAAACAGAATATTTGAATAGAAATATTTGAAAAAGAAATATTTGAATAGAAATATTTGAAAAAGAAATAGAATATTTGAAAATAGAAATATATGAAACCGTGTTGATTAGATTGACGCCATTATGATGCAATCGATATTTATATCGATTATATTCGTTTTTATAATGAATATTGAAAAGTGATTTCAAAATCGAATATTTTGAAATGAAATTCGAATTGAAAATGAATTCGAATTGAAATTGAATAGAAATGAAATTCGAATTGAAAATGAATTCGAATTGAAATTAAATTGAATTCGAATTGAAATTAAATTGAATTCGAATTGAAAATGAATTCGAATTGAAACTGAATAGAATTGAATCCGAATTGAAATTGAATAGAAATGAATTCAAACTGAAATTGAATTGAATTGAAAATGAACTGAAATTGAATTAAAAATCGATTTGAATTGAAATCAATTTGAAATGAATTTAAAACGAATTTATAAGGAAAGATTCAATTTTGATTTGAATTTGAAATGAAGTTGAAATCGTTTCGAAAACGAATTCAAAACGATTTATAAAATACGTTTTGAAAGGAAATCGACGAAATATATATATATATTATATATATATAATGGCCTGAATAAAATACGCCGCGCTGCGGCAGTTCGTGAATTTCGACCATTGACTTCGAATTGACGTTGCGGGAGATCCGACCGTCGGATTCTCCTCATCCCGGAACCGTTGGGTTCATATCAAAAAAAGCTTTCCAATGAATATTAGAGATTTGAAATCTAACGGTTGGATTTAGAATTATGTCCAAATCAAATTATGAAAAGGTCGTTGTAAGTGCAGTTCGATGGCCGTTGATGGAAATCGACTGTACGGGCCTTGATAAAATTATTAAAAATAGTAATAATTTGTGTAAAATCATGAGAAATGATTTGGGAAGAATCGGGATGAAAAACTCCATATTTGAAAAGATAAAAATAGATTTTTATCGAAATGAACTAGTTTTGAACTAGAATTATAATTTATTTATTTTTAAAATAAATAAATTGAATTTGAAAAGGGTTTTAAAAGTAACCAGAATTTCCAATAATTGAATTGGAGTGGATTTGAATTGAAATTGTCTTTGGAATATTTCGATGTTGGATTTCGTGATTATACGGATGTTGTTATGGAAATTTTAAAGATATATATATATATATATCGTTATTTCCAATACGATATTTGTTGGTCGTAGAATTTGATATTGAATATAAGCTGATATATTTTCTATTTAGAGCCTTGTATTTAATATCAAATTTGATTTGGGTTTGTCGTGAATGGTGTCTTCATTAACACCGTTCTTAAGCCCAGTTGAGAAAAAGATTAAAATCTTTTATTTAGATTTAATGAAGTTTACCAATTAAATAATATTTAATTGGAATTGAATTGGTATTGATTTTTGGGTTTATCGTCAATAGTGTTTTAAATAACACTTGCTCTTTAACCCGATAATTAATGAAATGTGATTTTGGGTTGTCGTGAACGGTATCTTCAATAATACTGTTCTTAGACCCAAAGGAGTTAAGAAAATCAGAAACTAACTGGAGATTAGTTAAGCAGAATGGTTTCTTGGGTATTGATCTGATGTTGGTTTCGGCCTTTGGGGTTAATACTTTGGGAATTGCTCACTTGCTAATTTATGGTTAGGGACTGATTGAAATGTGATGTGATTTTGGGGTTTATCGTGAACCGTGTTTTAAATGACACTGATTCTTTAACCCAGTTAAAGATTAAAACTAAGTGGAGTTTTGATGAATCTTTAATTAGATTGGAAAGATCGAGAATGGAGTATCGCCAGTTTTACTCCAGACGGTAGTTAAATCTTTAATTAGATTTGAACGTGAAATGGTAATTGAATTTACCGATAACACCGTGGTGTTAGATATGAAGTATGACCAGTTTTACTTCATGGGATAAATAGGTTGGGATTGGGAAATACAATAAATAATTACTTCGGTGTGGTTCGCTAATCCCGACTAGTTTGAATTGATATTCAAAAGAGGATTAAAGAATAAATTTAAAGAATTTATCTTTGATAAAATTAATGGGAACCTTTCCCTAAGAATGTGAAATTTAGAAACTAACTATAGGTTGGCTAAGATGAATGGTTTCCTGGGTATTGATCTGATGTTGGTTTCGGCCTTCGGGGTTAATGTTTTGGGGAATTATTTTCTTGCTAATTTACGGTTAGTGACTGATGAATTGGAATGAGGCGTATCGAAGCGACCCGAACTTCCCCAGTCTCCGAAGAGATGAGAAAGAACGAATTACTGTGAGGACAAGACAAAACAGAACGCAGACGGAAGAACATTTCATTGTTATTGCAACAATTCCATCAGATATAAGAATATACAGAGTATAAGTGAATAAATTACATTCGACAAATATCAGAGATTTAAATTACATTTAAATACATCGCAGCGGAAAAACAACATAAAACACAACTGAAAGTAATACACGGATACAGAGCTTTCCGAGCATCGTTCCAGCTGTAAATCAGGACCCTGTGAATATAAATATGCAAAACCAAAACTACTAGTTGCCCGTGTGGAAAATAGGGGCACCCAGAGTTTAGATTAAAACAATAAACTCCAGGTCAGTCATGTGACTGGTGTGAGAACTAAAATAGTTATTTAAAACTTTACTTTAGAAGAGAGTAATTCAAGGGACCACGCCGTATAACACGGAACGGGTTTCCTCCCAAGAATACTAGTGCATATAACCAAGAAACGCAATGCTTTTTGGAAAAATGAAGTTATTATAAGACCCAGGTCTCATCACACAATGTAACGCAAGCCGGAGGATAGGGTTTTCCGTTATAATAGCCAAATAATGCTTGGTACGTTTAAAAACAAATCATTTGATACTATTATAGGTGTATAGTGTCAAAACAATTTCAAATCATAAATATCAATCATAGGCGGCATGGGTACCATCTATCATGTCGCCATACTAGTTCTACAATTAAAACCACAATATCACGTATTGGAAATTGGACTTCCGTCATGAGCCGAGGCAAGGGGCAAGCTCCTCTCCGCGTTCGAGACACTCTAGCAAATGTCCCAGGACCCCACTACGATCCTTGGATCTTCAGGGCCGGTCCTCTCTTACTTTTGAGGATTGGCAATTCCTGAACACATGTTTCCCGATCCTTACAGACCTATATCCGAGGCGCCTCGCATTCCAACAACAACACAGGTGAAAAGTATATAAATGTCAGGGCTGGTAGATCACTGACACCACCCTAGCTAGAAAGAAACGTCGTGCTCTCCCTGCAGTCACTATCCCGTTTTTGGCTCATACCGAGGTGTGAGGCTCGCGAATTCACGTTATACACAAAGCTACGCCACACAGGCCGTGCTTTATTCAATTCGAATTCGTTTCAAATTGATTTCAATTCAATTTCAGTTCGTTTTAAAATCCATTCAAGGCGATTTCAATTTTCTTTAATTCAATTCAATTTAATTCAATTTGAATTCATTTCTATTTTATTCGAATTCAAATTCACTTTCTATTCGATTCAAATTCTAATTCGTTTTCTATTCAATTCGAATCGAATTCATTTTCTATTCGATTCGAATTCATTTCAAATTGATTCAATAAAATTTCAATTTGAATTTTAATCTAATTCAATTTGAATTTCATTTCAAAATATTAAATTTTGAAATCACTTTTCAATATTCATTATAAAACGAATAAAATCGATATAAATATCGTTCGCGTCAAAATAACGAATCTCTAATCCACACGGCTTTATATTTTTCAAAAACTTCTATATTCTATTCAACAAATGAATATTTATTCTATTCAACACATGAATCTATATTTCTTGCAACACACGACTATTTTTGTTATGTAAAATCTTTTATAAAACTATGGTATCTATCGTTTGATTTTAATTAGACTCCACCGTGAAGTAGTTCTAATTTTAAATATGATAAAGATGTAAATTTTATTGCATAAAATATTTTACTCAACACACGAATATTTTCAACACATGAATATTTTTGTATTCAACACATGAATTTTCTTTTATAATATTCATTATTTTTCCGATTGGAATGAGGCCCAATCAATCACCATATAATGTTAATTATATGGATCTTCATACATCACACGTATATAATAGCATTTAAAAATAATCAACCATCAACCAAAGTGCACTACACTGTATAAGCATCAAATATAGATATCTAACGCTTATAACAGCCTGTCAATCAATCGATCGACATATTTAATCAATCATGATGAGTGAACTTCAAATTTCATCCCAACACCCGTGTGGGGTTTCAAACAATCAAACACAGATTTTATTTGTGCAGTTGGGCGATGTGTAAAATTTATCGTCCCCATCAATGTCCTTCAAATAGGTGTACATAAATAAAACCATCCTGTTTGTAAATGAATATTTTATTTTATTCACTTCCACGTTAAAAATTATATTTTTAACGATAAAATATTTTATTTCAACACATGAATTTCTATTCAGTTCATTTACTCAATAAAAATGATATTTTTATTTTTCTAACATATTTTAGAAAATTTTGGCGGCATAACGGCACGATACTAGAAACGGGACGAGGCCTAGCCTTATATGTGACGAAAAGGAATTTCGCTCGGTCCGAACCAGTCGCTAAACCGACCCAGACCGGTCGAAACGCCCTATCGTTTCGAGAACACGACAAAATGGAACGCATACAAAAGAACATTTCATTGTATATTACAACAATGCATCAGATTACAAGAATATACAGAGTATAAATGAATATTACACAGAAATATCAGAGATTTAAATTACATTTAAATACATCGCAGCGGAAAATAATACGATACACAACTAGAAGGAGATATACGGATACAAAGCTTCCCGGATATCGTTCCAGCTGTAAACCAGGATCCTGTGAATATAAATCTGCAAAACCAAAACTACTAGCTGCCCGTGTCAAAATAAGGGCACCCAGAGTTTAGGTTAAAACAATAAACTCCAGGTCAGTCATGTGACTGGTGTGAGAACTAAAACATTTATTAATCTTTATTTGAAAGTTAGGTAAATCAAGGGACCACGCCGTATAACACGGAACAGGTTTCCTCCCAAGAATACCTGTGCATAAAACAAACAACGCAATGCTAAATAAAGAAAAATGAAGCTGTTATAAGACCCAGGTCCTATCACACAATGCAACGCAAGCCGGGGAATAGGGTTTTCCCTTATAACAGCCAAAGAATGCTTGATACGTTTACTATTATAAGTGTATAGTGTATAAAACAACTTCAAATCATAAGTATCAATCATAGGCGGCATGGGTACCATATATCATGTCGCCATACTAGGCTCTACAAATAAAACCGCAAATGTCACGTATTTGGAAATTGGGTTTCCATCTATGAACCGAGGCAAAAGATAGTCCTCAACCGATTCGAGACTCTCTAGCCCGAGCCTCAGGCACAGCCGCAACCGTACCTTGGATCGTCAGGGTCGGTCCACCGATGTGGATTATAATGCCTGAACAATACGTTTCTCCGCCCTTTGGGGCGTAAATGAGCCAACGAATGACTCCATCGTACCCGGATCGTCCGATCAAACCGAGGCGCCTCGTAACAGCAACAACCACATAAGTCAAACTCATCAGGGCGTGTAAAACCACTGACGCCACTTCTAACTAGAAAGAAAATGCATGTACCCCCTGAGGTCCGTCTCCCGTTTTTGGTTCATACCGGGTGTGAAACTCGCGAAGTAAACGTTACACAAAGCTACGCCGCTAAGGCCGTGCTTTGATCATCACCACAAGACTTTGCTTTTCAATAGAAGCCTTGATCAACTGCCACTTAGGCATGCCACACAGGCAATTCACTCTATGCGTTTGATATCCATCAGTATATAACCCCTGAGCTCGTACGTCTCAGAGAAGAGTGTTAAGCAAGAGAATAAATTCTCCGCCGCCAAACAGATATATATTTAATAGAAATCAATCACACAGACTAAAATCCAATGTCAGACACACAGTCCATTTACAAGTCCGTTCTGGGTCTGAACGAAACCGGAGGCACCTAGTACCCCGCATATCCATCGATCTCCAAGTACATCTGGACGATCACCAACTGTTTCCATCTTCTTGGGTGTACAGCCCAATCAAGATCATCAGTAATTACCCAAACGACACGAAGACCTCCGGTCTTCGACCATCGTCTTCATCTTCGACTTATCGTCGTACCAGTTATTTAGAATGGGATAAACCCGGTCTTTCCGAATAACTCGCGTATATTACAAACAAGTGTTACACAAACACAACATACGCCTCATTCCAATTCATCAGTCACTAACCGTAAATTAATCAAGAGAATAATTCCCCAAATATTAACCCCGAAGGCCGAAACCAACATCAGATCGATATCCAGAAAACCATTCTGCTTGGCTAACCGACAATTTGTTTCTAAATTTCAAATTCATAGGGAAAGGTTCCCATTAATTTTACCCAAGATATATTCCTTGAATTTATTCTTTAATCTTCTTTTGAATTTTGATTCAACTAGTCGGGATTAACGAACCTTACCGAAGAAATCATTTGTTTTAATTTCCCAATCCCAACCTATTCATCCCATGAAGTAAAACTGGTTATACTTCATATCTAACACCACGGTGTTATCGGTAAATTCAATTAACATTTCACGTTCAAATCTAATTAAAGATTTAACTAACGTCTGGAGCAAAACTGGTGATACTCCATTTCGATTATTTCAATCTAATTAAAGATTCATTAAAACTCCACTTAGTTTTAATCGCTAACAGGGTTAAAGAATCAGTGTCATTTAAAACACGGTTCACGATAAACCCAAAATCACATCACATTAATTATCAGGTTAAAGAACAAGTGTTATTTAAAACACTGTTCACGATAAAACCAAAAATCAACATCAATTCAATTAAATATTATTTAATTGGCATACTCCATTAAATCTAAATAAAAAGATTTAATCTTTTCTCAGCTGGGTTCAAGAACAGTGTTAGGAAGACACCATTCACGACAAACCCAAATCACATTTGATATTCAATACAAGGCTCTGAATAGAAAATATATCGGCTTATATACAATGTCAAATTCTACGATTAACAAATGTCGTATTGGAAATAACGATATAAATATATATATCTTTCAAATTTCCATAACAACATCTGTATAATCCCGAATTCCAACATCGAAATATTCCGAAGACAATTTCGATTCAAATCCACTCTAATGCAATCATTGGAAATTTTGGTTATTTTTAAAACCCTTTTTCAAATTCAATTTATTTATTTAAAAATAAATAGAATTATAATTCTAGTTCAAAACTAGTTCATTTCGATAAAAATCTATTTTTATCTTTTCAGATATGGAGGTTTTCATCCCAATTCTTTCTAAATCATTTCTTATGATTTTACACAAATTATTACTATTTTTAATAATTTTATCAAGGCCTGTACAGTCGATTTCCATCAACGGCCATCGAACTGCACTTACAGCGACCTTTTTCAAATTTGATTTGGACATAATTCCAAATCCAACCGTTAGATTTCTAATATTCGTTAGAAAGCTCTTTTCGATACGAACCCAACGGTTCCGGTTTTAGGAGAACCTGACGGTCGGATCTCCCGCAATATCCCTTCGAAGTCAATGGTCGAAATTCGCGAACTGCCGCGGCGCGGCGCGTTCTATTCAGGCCATTATATTATATATATAATATATACTTCGTCGATTTCAATTCAAAACGTGCTTTATAAATCGTTTTTTTTTTCAATTCATTTTCAAAGCGGTTTCAACTTCATATTCAATTTCAAATCAAAATTGAATATTCTAATATAAATTCGTTTTAAATTCATTTCAAATCGATTTCAATTCAAATTGATTTCTAATTCAATTTCATTTCTAATTCAATTCAATTCAATTTCAATTCGAATTCATTTATATTCAATTTCAATTCGAATTCAATTATATTCAATTTCAATTCGAATTTCTATTCTTTTCAAAATATTAGATTTTGAAATCACTTTCGATATTCATTATAAAATGAATAAAATCGATACACGTCAAAATGGCGTCAATATAATCAACACGGCTTCATATATTGATATTTTTCAATATTCTGTTTCAAATATTTCTTTTTCAAATATTTCTATTTTAAAACTGGAATGAGGCCCAATCAATTACCATATAATGTTAATTATATGGATTTTCTACAACACATGTATATATCAACAACGATGAATAATCAACCATCATCCAAAGTGCATTCTATACTGTATAAGCATCAAATATAAATATTCAACGCTTATAACAGCCTGTCAATCAATCGATCGACACACAACTAAACAATCGGGATTAGTGTACGTCAAATATCATCCCAATACCCGTGTGGGGTTTCAAGCAATCCAACACAGATTTTTATTTGTGCAGTTGGGCGATGTGTAAAATTTATCGTCCCTATCAATGTCCTTCAAATAGGTGTACATAAACAAACCGTCCGGTTTGTAAATGAATATTTATTTATTCACGTTCACGTTAAAAATTATATTTTTAACGACCAAACTATTTTATTCACCCTATGAATATTCTATTCGGTTCATTTATTAAATAAAATGTTATCTTTATTTTTCTAACTTATTTATAGAAAATTTCGGCGGCATAACGGCACGATACTAAAACGGGACAAGGCCTAGCCTTATCCCCGGTCTAGTGAAGGCCCATGCCATTCACACATCAATCAAATCAATTTCATTTCACCAAACTATTTAATTCAAACCAAATAACCTAACCAACTACACAACCAAACAATTAAACAAACAAGCCATCCATGGTCTGTGGATGACGGGTGTCGGGTGCTACTAAACACCGTCTGCATCCTAGTATATTTTTCAACTAGAAATAAAATTAAAGAGTGAGAAATTCTCACCAATAGCTATCCTAACTCCACGGCACTTCTAACGCAGGAAATCTTCACTGTTCTCGTCTCTTATCACTTTTGTTGCCCGTAGCCACTACTTATGTAAAAACCGAATTTTTACTACGCTATTCAATATATAAAAATCAAATTTTTACTATGCTATTCAATATATAAAAATCGAATTTTTACTATGCTATTCAATATATAAAAATCGAATTTTTACTATGCTATTCAATATATAAAAATCGAATTTTTACTTCGCTATTCAATATATAAAAATTCTATTTTTACACCGCTGCTATATAAAAAGATTTCGCCTTTTCAAAAATATAGATTTGCCTTTCTATAATATAAAAATTATATTTTTTTCTCGAAGTAAAAATCATATTTTTAGTTGACTACCCATCTTAAAAATATCGTCTTTTCATATTTAAAAATATCATCTTTTTATATCCTACCATATAAAGATCACATTTTTATTATCTATTTAATATAAAAATCATATTTTTATATTTCCTACATAATAAAGATCGAATTTTTATCATCTATATTATATACACATTATATTTTAATTACCTCTACCACATAAAGATGATATTTTTAGCCTTTCTATAATATAAAAATTATACCTTTTTCTACAGACAAAAACTAATTTATTTTTTCAAACTAAAAGCTAATCTATTATCTAAAAACCATTAACTATAAAAAATCTCATTTTTTAAAACAAATCTACTTAAATTAAAATTCAACCCTTTTTATAAAATAGTGTCATATATAAAATCAGTCCCTTAACAATGTCATTAATATATAAAAATTAGATTTTTAGCTATTTTATTGATATATAAAATCAGTCAAGAGGGAGACTCACAGCGTTGATTAATCAGCGTCGTTCTGAGGGGGGGTTTCTGTCGCCGCCGTCTGGACTGGGAAGAGGTGCGCTCCCTCGCGGTGGTTGCTGCCATTGGGTGGCGGTGCAGTGGAACTCGCGCCTGGGCTGAGGAGTTTGGGGCTATCGGGTTATCGCGAGGGCATGGGGTTTCATGGGGCTCGTCGGTTTCTTGGGGGGCTTCGACGAGGAGGGAAGAAGGAGGGGAGGGGAGTTGAACGGCAGGAGGGAGGTCAGAGGCGCCGCGCCTCCTGGCGGCGGCGGCGATCGAGATCGAAGGGGGGGGGGATCGATAGTTTAGGGTTTCTTTTTTTTATTTCGATTAATTTTCTGAATGAAGAGGAATAAGGGGGGGTGGGATTATATTTTATATTATTTAAATTATTTTATTTTTCGCCTAAAAGCAACTTTTATTTTCGACCTCAAAACGAGGCCCACCGCCTGTCGCCCATAGCGTTTTACCCCCATTCCGAACACAATGGGATATGTATCGTAGGCTGATTCGACTGTTTCGATCAATTTCCGTTAAAATCAACATATAACTCTATATATTGAATTTGAACGCGTATTTCAATTTACCGGGGTCACATACGAACTTTAAAAATTCCAGAAAAATATTTTCTAGTTTCGTATTGACGATACGGTCCTAACAAAACTAGTTTCATCGAATTCTGAGACCGTTTGAAAAATGGCCATTTTTCAGTCGATTAAAATCAACTGAAACTGGTCAAACGCGTTTTCCTTTGCCACGCTCACATATTGATTTGAAAAATTATGAAAATTGGAACCTAGCAATAACTTTACATCACGGACCCAACAAAAGTGGTTTCGTCAAAATCCGAGGTCGTATGCAAAATTTCCATTTTTAAGGGCCTGAATTGCATAGCGACTATTCAGAATTTTCAACTGGACATATCTTTTGATTCCCACTATGAAATTTTGATTTTTCGGATTCGTTGGAAAGATATTCACAAATAGATCCTAATGTTTTTGGTTTCACTAAAATCCGGATTATTTTGCACCCGGTACGTTCAATTGAAGTTTGAAATCGAATTATCGAACTACCGCGCCATTTTCAATTCTATTTATAATTATATATAAATATTTATATTCTAACGATGGCGTATATAATATATACGTCCGAATTATATTCAAAATAAATTTTTCGTCGATATTATTTAAAATAATTCATTTTAAATAATCAAAATTCGCTAAAATTGCCAAAATAAAAATTTTAAACTGGCCCAGATTTTCGGGTTGTTACATTATCCCCGGTCTAGTGAAGGCCCACGCCATTCACACATCAATCAAATTAATTTCATTTCACACAACAATTCAATTCAAACCAAATAAACTAACCAACTACTCAACCAAACAATTTAACAAACAAGCCATCCATGGTCTGTGGATGACGGGTGTCGGGTGCTGCTAAGCACCGTCTGCATCCTAGTATATATATAAATATATATAACTAGAAAAAGAAATTAAAAGGTGAGAAGTTCTCACCAATAGCTATCCCAATTCCACGACTTCATTAATAGAAATCTTCATCGTTCTCGCCTTTTTGTCATCTTCGTTGCCCGTATTCACTACATATGTAAAAATCGAATTTTTACTATGCTATTCAATATATAAAAATCGAATTTTTACTATGCTATTCAATATATAAAATTCGAATTTTTACTATGCTATTCAATATATAAAAATCGAATTTTTACTTTCACGCTATATGGATAAAATTTCTATTTTCACTCCGCTACTATATAGATAAAATTCTATTTTTACATCGTTATCATCTATATAAAGATCTCGCCTTTTCAACTATAAAGATTTCTCCTTTTCAAATATAAAGACTTCATTTTTTCAAAAATATAGATTTCATCATTATAAAAATCACCACTTTATTTCAACGTATATATAATAAAAATCAGATTTTTATTTCGCTACATATACAAAGATGATATTTTTATATTTTCTATCTCATAAAGATTACATTTTTTATTGCCATTTTCGATATATAGATTATATTTTTATAAAATAAAAATTACTTCTTTCACATAGGATAAAAACTCAAACTTCATCGCCTTAAAAATCTTATCTTTCATATATACAAATGTAATCTTTACATCTTTAAAAATATGATCTTTGCACTATGTTGAAAAACCTATTTTGCTAAACTAAAAATCTTAGCTTTTATATTTTATAAAACAATTTCATATATGTTAAGAAAACAATATCAGATCTATTAATAAAAATCACATTATTATTAATCCAATGTTATTCATGTCTATAAAAATCGAATTTTCATAATGATATTCACATATAAAAACTGATTATTGAAAATAAAATTAAATAATTAAAACTTACAGTGTTGCAGAAAGAGGAGGGGTTGATGGCGGCGTTCGCGGGTGGTGGCACTCCTCGTTGGCGGCGACGAGTTCGAAACTGGGGGGGGGGGGGCTGTAGCTCGCATTGGTTTTTTTTTTGCGGGGGGGCTGCGTCGCGTCGGTTGAAGAGGGGGAGGCGGCGGTTGAGGGGGTCGGCCAGCGGCGGGAGGACCTGGCGGCGATGGCCCTGGTGCGTCGCGATTTTAATTTTAGGTTTTTTTTTTCTTTGTTCTGATTCGATTTAATCGGGGGGGGGGGGGGGCAATGTATAGAGATGAAGGAAGAGGGTTTTTTTTATTATTATTTTTAATTTCTTTAATTATTTAATTTTCACCTGAAAGCAACTTTTGTTTTCGACCTCTTAACGAGGCCCACCGCCTGTCGTCCATAGCGTTTTACCCCCATTCCAAACACAATGGGATATGTATCATAGGCTGATTTGGTCGTTTTGATCAGTTTCCGTTGAATTTACATTTAAATCACTATATTGAATTTTAAACGTACATTTCAAATTACTGGGGTCACATACTAACTAGAAAAATTCCTGAAAAATATTTTCTAGCTTCGTATTGGCTATACGGTCCTAACAAAACTAGTTTCGTCGAATTCTGAGACCGTTAGAAAAATGACCAATTTCTAGTCGATTAAAATTAACTGAAACTGGTCAAACGCGATTTCCTTTGCCACGCTCACATATTGATTCGAAAAATTATGAAATTTAAAACCTAGCAATAATTTGACATCACGGACCCAACAAAAGTGGTTTCGTCGAAATTCGAGATCGTTTGCAAAATTCCCATTTTTAAGGGCCTGAATTCCATAGCGACTATTCAGATTTTTCAACTGGACATATCTTTTGATTCCCGCTATGAAATTTTTATTTTTCAGATTCGTTGGAAAGATATCATCAATTAGATCCTAATGTTTTTGGTTTCGCTAAAATCCGGATTGTTTTGCACCCGGTACGTTCAATTGAAGTTTGAAATCGAATTATCGAACTACCGCGCCATTTTCAATTCTATTTATAATTATATATAATTATTTATATTCTAACGACGGCGTATATAATATATACGTCGAATTCTATTCAAAATAAATTTCTCGTCGATATTATTTAAAATAATCCATTTTAAATATTCAAAATTCGCTAAAATTGCCAAAATAAAAATTTAAAACTGGCCCAGATTTTCCGATTGTTACAATCTCCCCCACTTAAAACTTTTCGTCCCCGAAAAGGAACGAAGTCGAAAGTGGTTTGATTAATTAACTTTACGTTCGATCTGGCTTCCGTTCTCCAACTTTTCAGTTTCTGAGAATTTTCAAATTCTCAAAAATTTGGCTAACACCCTAAATTTTCGAAAAATTTCGCCATAACCTCCCCTGCACCGGGAGCCACGGGAAAATCCCGAAATTGCCATATAGGCCTTCTGATCTCAAAAAGAAAAAGAAAAAGCCAAGCGGCTAGCCAATAGGCTCATAAAATCATCATCACCCAAACAAAACAGTAAATTATAGTAAACATGTACCTATTTGTCGGGCAAACAAATTTTATTCTCTACTCTAGCCTCCTTGCTATGACCTGTTCCATGTAAGTATATGTATATGCAAGCAAATGCGACCAATTTTCAATACAATCCAATATTTGATACAATTAGGCTAAATGGTTCAAAATTATCAAACAAATAAACAAACAACACAAACATCAATCAATTAGTGGATTAGAGTTTCAAATTCATAAATTTGATATATATACAGAAAATCATGTTTTGATGCCAATTCACAACAATGTATTCTAACTATATAAGTTTTGGTTCTCACACCAGTCTAATGGAAATATATAGAAATCACACCTTCGAAATTCGAATATGAATACTGATGATGATGCACCATCATCAGAATCATCCCCGGATATCTAGAATGTGATTCTATATCTATCCAGTATATTAAAGCTTCGAATATACGTTCATGACGCGTATATACAAAACTTTTATATACTGGATTGCCCATATCAATATAAATAAATATTCAAATACGTATAAAGCAATTTAAATTTTCAAAACAAAATTGTTTTCATTTGAAAAATATACTCTTCACACTCGTTCTAGGATACTACTGATCCTATCTCTAACGAGTCATTCTAATTGGATTTTACTAATACAATATCTGATGAATTCTTTCGTATGGTTCTAAGGTGTCTTGTTCTCGAGCTCTGTAAACCAAAGCTCTGATACCAAATGAAGCGTCCCGAACTTCCCCGACCTCCGAAGAGATGAGAAAGAACGAATTACTGTGAGGACAAGACAAAACAGAACGCAGACGGAAGAACATTTCATTGTTATTGCAACAATTCCATCAGATATAAGAATATACAGAGTATAAGTGAATAAATTACATTCGACAAATATCAGTGATTTAAATTACATTTAAATACATTGCAGCGGAAAAACAACATAAAACACAACTGAAAGTAATACACGGATACAGAGCTTTCCGAGCATCGTTCCAGCTGTAAATCAGGACCCTGTGAATATAAATCTGCAAAACCAAAACTACTAGCTGCCCATGTGGAAAATAGGGGCACCCAGAGTTTAGATTAAAACAATAAACTCCAGGTCAGTCATGTGACTGGTGTGAGAACTAAAATAGTTATTTAAAACTTTACTTTAGAAGAGAGTAATTCAAGGGACCACGCCGTATAACACGGAACGGGTTTCCTCCCAAGAATACTAGTGCATATAACCAAACAACGCAATGCTTTTTGGAAAAATGAAGTTATTATAAGACCCAAGTCCCATCACACAATGCAACGCAAGCCGGAGGATAGGGTTTTCCCTTATAATAGCGAAATAATGCTTGGTACGTTTAAAAACAAATCATTTGATACTATTATAGGTGTATAGTGTCAAAACAATTTCAAAGCATAAATATCAATCATAGGCGGCATGGGTGCCATCTATCATGTCGCCATACTAGTTCTACAATTAAAACCGCAATATCACGTATTGGAAATTGGATTTCCGTCATGAGCCGAGGCAAGGGGCAAGCTCCTCTCCGTGTTCGAGACACTCTAGCAAATGTCCCAGGACCCCACTATGATCCTTGGATCTTCAGGGCCGGTCCTCTCTTACTTTTGAGGATTGGCAATTCCTGAACACACGTTTCCCGATCCTTACAGACCTATATCCGAGGCGCCTCGCATTCCAACAACCACACAGGTGAAAAGTATATAAATGTCAGGGCTGGTAGATCACTGACACCACCCTAGCTAGAAAGAAACGTCGTGCTCTCCCTGCAGTCACTATCCCGTTTTTGGCTCATACCGAGGTGTGAGGCTCGCGAATTCACGTTATACGCAAAGCTACGCCACACAGGCCGTGCTTTGATCATCAACCACAAGACTTTGCTTTTCAACAGAAGCCTTGATCAATTGCCACTTACGCGTGCCACACTGGCAATTCACTCCATGCGACTGATGTCCATCGATATACAACATCTGAGCTCGTACGTCTCAGAGAAGGGCGTTAAGCAAGAGAATAAATTCTCTGCCGCCAAACAGATGTATATTTAATACAGATCAATCAACACAGAATAAAATCCAATGTCGGACACACAATCCATTTACAAGTTCGTTCTGGGTCTGAACGAAACCGGAGGCACTTTCCTCGCATATCCATCCATCTCCAAGTACGTCTGGACGATCACCGACTGTTTCCCTCATCTTGGGTGTACAGCCCAATCAAGATCATCAGTAATCACCCCAAACGATGTGAAGACTTCAGGCCTTCAACCACCATCTTCATCTTCGACATCTCGTCGAATCAGTTATTCAGAATGGGTATAAACCCGGCCTTTCTGAATAACCCACGTATATGATAAACAAATGTTACACAAACACAACAGACGCCTCATTCCAATGCAGAATGTTCTTTTATTCACCAAAATCACATTCGTAGGGAAAGGTTCCCATTAATTTTATCCAAGATAAATTCATCTAAATTTATTCTTTGATCTTCCTTTGGATATCATTCCAAATTAGTCGGGATTAGCGAACCACACCGAAGTAATTATTTATTTTATTTCCCAATCCCAACCTATTCATCCCATGGAGCAAAACTGGTAATACTCCATATCTAACACTACGGCGTTATCGGTAAAATTAATTACCATTTCACGTTCAAATCTAATTAAAGATTTAACTATCGCTTTGGAGCAAAACTGGTGGTACTCCATTCTCGATCACTTTTCAGATTTTGATAATTTAAATTATCAATTCGCATTTTAATCTAATTAAATATTCATTAAAACTCCACTTAGTTTTAATCTTTTCAAAAATCAACATCCTGTCTTTAACTGGGTTAAAGAACCAATGTCATCTAAAACACGATTCACGACGAACCCAAATCACATTTGATATTAAATACAAGGCTTTGAATAGAAAATATATCGACTTATATTCAATATCAAATTCTGAAACCAACAAATATCGTATTGGAAATAACGATATAAAATATATCTTTCAAATTCCCATAACAATATCTGTATAGTCACGAAATCCAACATCGAGATATTCCGAAGATAATTTCGATTCAACTCCAGTCCAATCCACGTATTGGAAATATTGATTATTTTTAAAATCACTTTCAAATTCAATTTATTTATTTCAAAAATAAATTAATTTTAATTCTAGTTCAAAACTAGTTCATTTCGATAAAAATCTATTTTTATCTCTTCAAATATGGAATTTTTCAGCCCAAATTTTCCCAAATCATTTCTTATGATTTTACACAAATTATTGATATTTTTAATAATTTTATCAAGGCCCGTACAGTCGATTTCCATCAACAGCCATCGAACTGCACTTACAGCGACCTTTTTCGAATTTGATTTGGACATAATTACAAATCCAACCGTTAGATTTCAAATTTCTAATATTCATTGGAAAGTACTTTTCGATACGAACCCAACGGTTCCGGTTTTAGGAGAATCCGACGGTCGGATCTCCCGCAACGTCAATTCGAAGTTAATGGTCGAAATTCACGAACTGCCGCCGCGCGGCGCGTTCTATTCAGGCCATTATATATATATATATATATATATATATATATATATATATATATATATATATATATATATTATATATTATATATTATATATATTTCGTTGATTTCCTTTTAAAACGTATTTTATAAATTGTTTTAAATTCGTTTCAAAACAATTTCAACACTATATTCAATTTCAAATCGATTTGATTTCAATTCAACTCGAATTCATTTCAATTTTATTTAATTTGAATTCAAATTCGTTTCAATTCAATTCAAATTCTAATTCGTTTCAATTCAATTCAATTTGAATTTACCTTCTATTTGTTTCAATTCGAATTCGTTTCAAATTGATTTCAATTCAATTTCAGTTCGTTTTAAAATCCATTCAAGACGATTTCAATTCGTTTTAATTCAATTCAATTTAATTCAATTTGAATTCGTTTCTATTTTATTCGAATTCAAATTCACTTTCTATTCGATTCAAATTCTAATTCGTTTTCTATTCAATTCGAATCGAATTCATTTTCTATTCGATTCGAATTCATTTCAAATTGATTCAATAAAATTTCAATTTGAATTTTAATCTAATTCAATTTGAATTTCATTTCAAAATATTAAATTTTTAAATCACTTTTCAATATTCATTATAAAACGAATAAAATCGATATAAATATCGCTCGCGTCAAAATAACGCATCTCTAATCCACACGGCTTTCTATTTTTCAAAAACTTCTATATTCTATTCAACAAATGAATATTTATTCTATTCAACACATGAATCTATATTTCTTTCAACACACGACTATTTTTGTTATGTAAAATCTTTTATAAAACTATGGTATCTATCGTTTGATTTTAATTTGACTCCACCGTGAAGTATTTCTAATTTTAAATATGATAAAGATGTAAATTTTATTGCATAAAATATTTTACTCAACACACGAATATATTCAATAAATGAATTTTCTTTTATAATATTCATTATTTTCCCGATTGGAATGAGGCCCAATCAATCATCATATAATGTTAATTATATGGATCTTCATACATCACACGTATATAATAGCATTGAAAAATAGTCAACCATCAACCAAAGTGCACTACACTGTATAAGCATCAAATATAGATATCTAACGCTTATAACAGCCTGTAAATCAATCGATCGACATATTTAATCAATCAGGATGAGTGAACTTCAAATTTCATCCCAACACCCGTGTGGGGTTTCAAATAATCAAACACAGATTTTATTTGTGCAGTTGGGCGATGTGTAAAATTTATCGTCCCCATCAATGTCCTTCAAATAGGTGTACATAAACAAACCGTCCGATTTGTAAATGAATATTTTATTTTATTCACTTCCACGTTAAAAATTATATTTTTAACGATAAAATATTTTATTTCAACACATGAATTTCTATTCAGTTCAGTTACTCAATAAAAATGATATTTTTATTTTTCTAACATATTTTAGAAAATTTTGGCGGCATAACGACACGATACTAGAAACGGGACGAGGCCTAGCCTTATCCCTGGTCTAGTGAAGGCCCACGCCATTCACACATCAATCAAATTAATTTCATTTCACACAACAATTCAATTCAAACCAAATAAACTATCCAACTACTCAACCAAACAATTTAACAAACAAGCCATCCATGGTCTGTGGATGACGGGTGTCGGGTGCTGCTAAGCACCGTCTGCATCCTAGTATATATATATATATATATATATATATATATATATTACTAGAAAAAGAAATTAAAAGGTGAGAAGTTCTCACCAATAGCTATCCCAATTCCACGACTTCATTAATAGAAATCTTCATCGTTCTCGCCTTTTTGTCATCTTCGTTGCCCGTATTCACTACATATGTAAAAATTGAATTTTTACTTTGCTATCCAGTATATAAAAATCGAATTTTTACTATGCTATTCAATATATAAAAATCGAATTTTTACTATGCTATTCAATATATAAAAATCGAATTTTTACTATGCTATTCAATATATAAAAATCGAATTTTTACTTTCACGCTATATGGATAAAATTTCTATTTTCACACCGTTACTATATAGATAAAATTCTATTTTTACATCGTTATCATCTATATAAAGATCTCGCCTTTTCAACTATAAAGATTTCTCCTTTTCAAATATAAAGACTTCATCTTTTCAAAAATATAGATTTCATCATTATAAAAATCACAACTTTATTTCAACGTATATATAATAAAAATCAGATTTTTATTTCACTACATATACAAAGATGATATTTTTATATTTTCTATCTCATAAAGATTACATTTTTTATTGCCATTTTCGATATATAGATTATATTTTTATAAAATAAAAATTACTTCTTTCACATAGGATAAAAACTCAAACTTCATCGCCTTAAAAATCTTATCTTTCATATATACAAATGTAATCTTTACATCTTTAAAAATATGATCTTTGCACTTTGTTGAAAACCCTATTTTGCTAAACTAAAAATCTTAGCTTTTATATTTTATAAAACAATTTCATATATGTTAAGAAAACAATATCAGATCTATTAATAAAAATCACATTATTATTAATCCAATGTTATTCATGTCTATAAAAATCGAATTTTCATAATGATATTCACATATAAAAACTGATTATTGAAAATAAAATTAAATAATTAAAACTTACAGTGTTGCAGAAAGAGGAGGGGTTGATGGCGGCGTTCGCGGGTGGTGGCACTCCTCGTTGGCGGCGACGAGTTCGAAACTAGGGGGGGCTGTAGCTCGCGTCGGTTTTTTTTTGCGGGGGGGCTGCGTCGCGTCGGTTGAAGAGGGGGAGGCGGCGCTTGAGGGGGTCGGCCAGCGGCGGGAGGACCTGGCGGCGATGGCCCTGGTGCGTCGCGATTTTAATTTTAGGGTTTTTTTCTTTGTTCTGATGCGATATTAATCGGGGGGGGCAATGTATAGAGATGAAGGAAGAGGGGTTTTTTTTATTATTTTTAATTTCTTTAATTATTTAATTTTCACCTGAAAGCAACTTTTGTTTTCGACCTCTTAACGAGGCCCACCGCCTGTCGTCCATAGCGTTTTACCCCCATTCCAAACACAATGGGATATGTATCATAGGCTCATTTTGTCGTTTTGATCAGTTTCCGTTGAATTTACATTTAAATCGCTATATTGAATTTTAAACGTACATTTCAAATTACTGGGGTCACATACTAACTAGAAAAATTCCTGAAAAATATTTTCTAGCTTCGTATTGACAATACGGTCCTAACAAAACTAGTTTCGTCGAATTCTGAGACCGTTAGAAAAATGGCCAATTTCCAGTCGATTAAAATCAACTGAAACTGGTCAAACGCGTTTTCCTTTGCCACGCTCACATATTGATTCGAAAAATTATGAAATTTAAAACCTAGCAATAATTTGACATCACGGACCCAACAAAAGTGGTTTCATCGAAATCCGAGATCGTTTGCAAAATTCCCATTTTTAAGGGCCTGAATTCCATAGCGACTATTCAGAATTTTCAACTGGACATATCTTTTGATTCCCGCTATGAAATTTTGATTTTTCGGATTCGTGGAAAGATATCATCAATTAGATCGTAATGTTTTTGGTTTCGCTAAAATCCGGATTGTTTTGCACCCGATACGTTCAATTGAAGTTTGAAATCGAATTATCGAACTACCGCGCCATTTTCAATTCTATTTATAATTATATATAATTATTTATATTCTAACGACGGCGTATATAATATATACGTCGAATTCTATTCAAAATAAATTTCTCGTCGATATTATTTAAAATAATCCATTTTAAATGTTCAAAATTCGCTAAAATTGCCAAAATAAAAATTTTAAACTGGCCCAGATTTTCCGGTTGTTACACGTATGCTGTGTTTGTGTAACACTTGTTTATTATATACGCGAGTTATTCAGAAAGACCAGGTTTATCCCATTCTGAATAACTGATTCGACGAAGAGTCGAAGATGAAGACGGTGGTTGAAGACCGGAGTTCTTCACGTCGTTTGGATAATTACTGATGATCTTGATTGGGCCGTACACCCAAGAGGAGGGAATTAGTTAGTGGCCGTCCAGACGTACTTGGAGATCGATGGATATGCGGGGTACTAGGTGCCTCCAGTTTCGTTTAGACCCACAACGAACTTGTAAATGGACTGTGTGTCTGGCATCGGATTTCATTCTGTGTGATTGATATCGATTGCATAGCGTGAATTGCCTGTGTGGCATGCTAAGATGCAAATGATCAAGGCTTCTGTTGAAAATCAGAGTCTTGTGATTGATGATCAAAGCACGGCCTGTGTGACGTAGCTTTGTGTAACGTTGATTCGCGAGCCTCACACCCCGGTTGTGAATCAGAAACGGGAGAGGACATCAGGGAGGACATGCGTTTCTTTCTAGCTAGAAGTGGCGTCAGTGGTTTTACACGCCCTGACGAGCTGGACTTATGTTGTTGTTGGTTTGCGAGGCGCCTCGGATATATCGGTCGATCCGGGACCGATGGAGTCATTCGTTGGCTCATTCACGCCCCCAAAGGGTGGGGAAACGTAGTGTTCAGGCATAATAATCCACATCAGTTGACCGGCCCTGACGATCCAAAGGGTTGATGCGTTCTCATCTTGACGCTTGGGCTAGAGAGTCTCGAATTCGGTAGAGGACAATCTTTTGCCTCGGTTCACAGACGGAAATCCAATTTTCAAATACGTGACATTTGCGGTTTTGATTGTAGAGCCTCATAAATTGTATACTAGTACATTATGTACACTAGTATACTAGTGTACATAATATTACCCTAAAAACTGAAAAAAAGTGTGGTGCACGTATTATACTATTATACTAGTACATTATGTACACTAGTATACTAGTGTACATAATATTACCCTAAAAACTGAAAAAAAGTGTGGTGCACGTATTATACTATGCTCTAAACCTCATAATATGTGCACCACACTTTTTTTCAGTTTTTAGGGTAATATTAGTGTGGTAAACCTCATAATATTACCCTAAAAACTGAAAAAAAGAGAGCATAGTATAATACGTGCACCACACTTTTTTTCAGTTTTTAGGGTAATATTATGTACACTAGTATACTAGTGTACATAATGTACTAGTATACAATTTATGAGGTTTACCGTTCAGCGGGAAAGAACGGTAAACCTCTAAAATTGTATACTAGTACATTATGTACACTAGTATACTAGTGTACATAATATTACCCTAAAAACTGAAAAAAAGTGTGGTGCACGTATTATACTATGCTCTCTCACTAGTATACTAGTGTACATAATGTACTAGTATACAATTTTAGAGGTTTACCGTTCTTTCCCACTGAACGGTAAACCTCATAAATTGTATACTAGTACATTATGTACACTAGTATACTAGTGTACATAATATTACCCTAAAACTGAAAAAAAAGTGTGGTGCACGTATTATACTATGCTCTGAGAGCATAGTATAATACGTGCACCACACTTTTTTTCAGTTTTTAGGGTAATATTATGTACACTAGTATACTAGTGTACATAATGTACTAGTATACAATTTATGAGGTTTACCGTTGCGACATGATATATGGTACCCATGTCGTCTATGATTGATACTTATGATTTGAAGTTGTTTTATACACTATGCACTTATAGTAGTATCAAATGATTTGTTTTAAACGTACTAACTATGTTTAGCTATTATAAGGGAAAAGCCTATCCCCCGGCTTGCGTTGCATTGTGTGATAGGACCTGGATCTTATAATAGCTTCATTTTTCCAAAAAAGCATTGCGCTGTTTTGTTATATGCACTGGTATTCTTGGGAGGAAACCCGTTCCGTGTTATACGGCACGGTCCCTTGATATATCTGATTTAAAGTTAAGTTTTAAATAACTGTTTTAGTTCTCACACCAGTCACATGACTGACCTGGAGTTTATTGTTTTAACCTAAACTCTAGGTGCCCTTATTTTGACACGGGCAGCTAGTAGTATTGGTTTTGCAGATTTATATTCACAGGAACCTGGTTTACAACTTGAACGATATCCGGAAAGCTTTGTATCAGTGTATCTTCTTCAGTTGTATTTTGTATTATTTTCCGCTGCTATGTAATATATTGTAATCTCTGATATTTATCGAATGTATTTTATTTGTTTTTACTCTGTATATTCTTGTATTCTGATGGAATTGTTGTAATTAACAATGAAATGTTCTTCTGTTCGCGTTCTTCTGTATGTTGTTCTCGAAGTATCTGCTCTTTCCTTCACAGGGAAGTTACGGGTTCTTACAGTTTTGATCAATTTACGTTTAAATTAAAATATAAATCTATATATTCAATTTTAAATGTACATTTCAATTTACCGGGGCCACAAACTGACTCCAAAAATTCCAAAAAAATTATTTCTTGTTTTGTATTGACGATAAGGTCCTAACAAAACTAGTTTCATCAAATTTGAAGACCGTTTGAAAAATGGCCATTTTCTGGTCGATCCAAATTGACTGAAACTGACAAAACACGTTTTCTTTTGCCAGGCTCACATATTGATTCAAAAAATTACGAATTTTGGAATCTAGTAATATCTCAACATCTCGGATCCAACAAAAGTGGTTTCGTCGAAAACGGAGATCGTTTGCAAAATTTCCATTTTTAAGGGCCAAAATTCCATAGCAACTATTTTAAAATTTCAACTGGGCATAACTTTTTATTCCGCTATGAAATTTCAATTTTTCGGATTCGTTGGAAAGATATTTTCATTTAGATTCTAATATTTTTGTTTCACTAAAATCCGGTTTAATTTGAATCTTGTACGTTCATTTGAAATTTGAAATCGAATTTTCGAACTACCGCGCCATTTTCAATTCCTTTTATAACTGAAATAAATATTTTGTAACAACCCGGAAAATCTGGGCCAGTTTAAAATTTTTATTTTGTCAATTTTTGGCGAATTTTGAATATTTAAAATAGATTATTTTAAATAATATCGATGAGAAATTTATTTTGAATAGAATTCAAACGTATATATTTATTCGAATCGTCGTTAGAATATAAATAATTATTTATAATTATAAAAGGAATTAAAAATGGCGCGGTAGTTCGATAATTCGATTTCAAAATTCAAATGAATGTACAGGATTCAAAAGTAACCAGATTTTAGTGAAACCAAAAATATTTGAATCTATTTGATAATATCTTTCCAACGAATCCGAAAAATCAAAATTTCATAGCTGGAATCAAAAGTTACGTCCAGTTGAAAATTCAGAATAGTCGCTATGGAATTCTGGCCCTTAAAAATGGAAATTTTGCAAACGACCTTGGATTTCGACGAAACCACTTTTGTTGGATCCGTGATGTCAAGTTATTACTAGATTCCAATTTTCGTAATTTTTTGAATCAATATGTGAGCGTGGCAAAGGAAAACACGTTTGACCAGTTTTAGTTGATTTTAATCGACTGGAAAATGGCCATTTTTCAAAAGGTCTCGGAATTTGACGAAACTAGTTTTGTTAGGACCGTATCATCATTACGATTCTAGAAAATATTTTTCTGGAATTTTGAAAGTTCGTATGTGACCCCAGTAATTTGAAATGTGCGTTAAAATTAAAATATACACTAATTTATAATTTGATTTTGAGAAAAACCTATCGAAACGGCCGAATTGGCTTGCGTGGCATATCCCATTGTGTCCGGAATAGGGGTAATATGCTAAGAACGACAGTTGATGGGTTTTATTTCGATTTGAAAATAAAAAGTTACTTTTTTGGTTGATATAATAAAAAAAATGGTCAAAGCCCTTTATCACCCAGACCCGGTCAAACCCACCCCTACCCCCTTATCGTTTAGGAAAACCGAAACAAAAAAAAATCGCAATCCACATCTCGACGCCCGCCACCCTTCCGCCGCCCTAAGCCAGCGCCACGACCATGCCTCCCCCTCGACTAGCGGCCCCCCTCCTCTTCATACTATAAGTTTCCTTGTTTTATTCTTTTTTTTAGTGATTCATTTAAATTCTGAAATAAATAAAATCATATAAAGTCAGTATTGTTTTTAAATAAATAACATCGATTATTTTTAACTTTAAAAGTGAGATTATTTTATTTACATTTAATTCATTTTCAGTTTTATTATATGGTTATAGTATAAAAGGAAAGATTTTTAAGTTAGACAAGAAATGATTTCTATATAAAAGAAGAGTCTATATTTTTATACATTGTTTGCATATAAAGAAAAGTCGGATTTTTAATTATATGTAAGGTTAGATTTTTAGATACAAGAAAGGTATGATCTTTATCATACGTTTGAAATATTTTTAGAAGTATAAAAATATAATTTTCAATTATGTAGAAGACGTAAAAATATAATTTTTATAATATAGAAAGGTTAAAAATATAATTTTTATATAATAGAGAAGTTAAAAATATAATTTTTATACTAGTGGCATATTAAAAATATGATTTTTATATAGGTGTGATAGTAAAAATATGATTTTTATTCATATAGAGTAATAAAAATATAATCTTTATAATGTTAAAGGCGAAATCTTTATAATGTTAAAGGCGAAATCTTTATAATGTTAAAGGCGAAATCTTTATGATGTTAAAGGCGAGATTTTTATATATATGAAGTGAAGGTATAAAAATACAATTTTTATATAGCGAAATAAAAATCAGATTTTTTTGTTATATATATAGTGAAATAAAAATGTGATTTTTATAGCGTTGAAATAAAAATGTGATTTTTAAATGTGAACAGCGTGACAAAGACTATGTTGGAAGTACGGGCAAATCCAGACTGTTCAGAAATTCAGGAATAAATAATGGAGGAGTGGAACCCTCGGTGAGAACTTCTCACCATTTAATTTTGTCTTCTAGTTAAAATATATACTAGGATGCAGACGGTGTTTAGTAGCACCCGACACCCGTCGTCCACAGACCATGGACGGCTCTTATGCTTGTTTGTTTGATTTTGATGTGTAGTTGATTGTGTGATGTGATGTGAAATGAAATAAAATATTTATATAGTTAAAAATATTTTATCGTTAAAAATATAATTTTTTATGTGAATGTGAATAAATATTTATAAACAAATCGGAGATTTGTTTATATACATTGATTTGATTGATATTGATTGGGACGATAAATTTTACACATCGCCCAACTGCACAAATAAAATTTGTGTTTGATTGTTTGAAACTCCACACGGGTATTGGGATGATATATGACATACACTAATCCCATAATTAGTTGAATGTCGATCGATTGATTGACAGACTGTTATAAGCATTAAATATTTATATTTGATGCTTGTACAGTGTAGAACGCAATTTGAATGATGGTTGATGATTTATCGTTGTTGTTATATACGTGTGTTGTAGAAAATCCATGTAATTAACATTATATGTTAATTGATTGGGCCTCATTCTAGTTTTGAAATAGGAATTTTTGAAATAGGAATATTTGAAATAGAAATATTTGAAATAGGAATTTTTGAAATAGAAATATTTGAAATAGAAATTTTTGAAAATAGAAATATATAAAGTCGTGTTGATTAGATTTGCGCCATTTTGAAGTGAACGATATTTATATCGATTTTATTCAAATTGAAATGAATATTGAAGTGAATTGAAATTCTAACTAAATTGAAGTGAATTGAAATTTGAATAGAATTGAAATTCGAATTAAATTGAATTGATTTGAAATTCTAAGTAAATTGAAATGATTTGAAATTCGAATAGAATTGAAATTCGAATTAAATTGAATTGATTTGAAATTCGAAATAAATTGAAATGATTTGAAATTCGAATAGAATTGAAATTCGAATTAAATTGAAATAGATATGAAATCGTTTTGAATTGAATTTAAACGAATTGAAATCGATTTGAAATGAAATTAAAACGAATTTGTAAGGGAAAATTCAATTTTGATTTGAATAGGAAGTTGAAATCATTTTGAAAACGAATTTAAAACGATTTATAAAATACGTTTTAAAAGGAAATCGACGAAATATATATATATATATATATATATATATATTATACAGATAATGGCCTGAATAGAACGCGCCGCGCCGCGGCAGTTCGCGAATTTTGACCATTGACTTCGAATGGATATTACAGGAGATCCGACTGTCGGATTCTCTTAAAACCAGAACCGTTCGGTTCGTATCGAAAAGAGCTTTCTAACGGATATTAAGAATTTGAATTCTAACGGTTGGATTTTTTGAATTATGTCCAAATCAAATTTGGAAAAGGTCGCTGTAAGTGCAGTTCGATGACCGTTGATGGAAATCGACTGTACGGGCCTTGATAAAATTATTAAAAATAGTAATAATTTGTGTAAAATCATAAGAAATGATTTGTGAAGAATTGGGATCAAAAACTCCATATTTGAAAAGATAAAAATACACTTTTATCGAAATGAACTAGTTTTGAACTAGAATTACACTTCTATTTATTTTTAAATAAATAAATTGAATTTGAAAAGGGTTTTAAAAGTAACCAGAATTTCCGATAATTGAATTGGAGTGGATTTGAATCAAAATTGTTTTTGGAATATTTCGATGTTAGATTTCGTGATTGTACAGATGTTGTTATGGAAATTTGAAAGATATATAGATATATCGTTATTTCCAATACGATATTTGTTAGTCGTAGAATTTGATATTGAATATAAGTTGATATATTTTCTATTCAGAGCCTTGTATTTAATATCAAATGTGATTTGGGTTTGTCTTGAATGGTGTCTTCATTAACACTGTTCTTAAGCCCAGTTGAGAAAAAGATTAAATCTTTTTATTTAGATTTAATGAAGTGTACCAATTAAATTATATTTTATTGGAATTGAATTTTTATTGATTTTTGGGTTTATCGTGAATAGTGTTTTTAATAACACTTGTTCTTTAACCCGATAATCAATGGAATGTGATTTTGGGTTTATCGTGAACAGTGTTTTAAATAACACTTGTTCTTTAACCCAATAATTAATGGAATGTGATTTTGGGTTTATCGTGAACCGTGTTTTAAATGACATTGATTCTTTAACCAGGTTAAGGATTAAAACTAAGTGAAGTTTTAATGAATCTTTAATTAGATTGAAAAGATCGAGAATGGAGTATCACCAGTTTTGCTCCAGGCGATAGTTAAATCTTTAATTAGATTTGAACGTGAAATGGTAATTGAATTTACCGATAACACCGTGGTGTTAGATATGAAGTATGACCGATTGGGATTGGGAAATAAAATAAATGATTACTTCAGTGTGGTTCGCTAATCCTGACTAGTTTGAATTGATATTCAAAGAAGATTAAAGAATAAATTTAAAGAGTTTATCTTTGATAAAATTAATGGGAACTTTTCCCAAAGTATAAGAATATTTGGATAAAAGAATATTCTGAATTGGAACGAGACGTATGTTGTGTTTGTGTAACACTTGTTTATTATATACGCGAGTTATTCAGAAAGACCGGGTTTATCCCATTCTGAATAACTGATTCGACGTGGTGTCAAGGATGAAGATGGTGGTTGAAGACCAGATGTCTACACGTCGTTTGGGTGGTTACTGATGATCTTGATTGCGCCGTACACCCAAGAGGAGGGAATCTGTTGGTGATCGTCCAGACGTACTTGGAGATCGATGAATATGCGGGGTACTAGGTGCCTCCGGTTTCGTTCAGACCCAGAACGGACTGGTAAATGGACTGTGTGTCTAACATTGGATTTTAGTCTGTGTGATTGATTTCTATTAAATATATATCTGTTTGGCGACGGAGAATTTATTCTCTTGCTTAACGCCCTTCTTTGAGACGTACGAGCTCAGGAGTTATATATTGATGGATATCAAACGCATGGAGTGAATTGCCTGTGTGGCATGCTTAAGTGGCAAATGATCAAGGCTTCTGTTGAATAGCAAAGTCTTGTAGTTGATGATCAAAGCACGGCCTGTGTGGCATAGCTTTGTATAGCGTTGATTCGCGAGTCTCACACCCCGGTTGTGAACCAGAAACGGGAGAGGACCTCAGGGAGTACATGCGTCTCTTTCTTAGAAGTGGCGTCAGTGGTTTTACACGCCCTGACGAGTTTGACTTATGTGGTTGTTGGTTTGCGAGGCGCCTCGGATATATCGGTGACTATATGAAGCCGATGGAGTCATTTGTTGGCTCATTTACGCCCCATAGGGCGGGGAGACGTATTGCTCAGGCGATATAATCCATATTGGTGGACCGGCCCTGTCGCTCCAAGGGGCAGTTGCGGCTATTCCGGAGGCTCGGGCTA
Organism: Allium sativum; assembly: GCA_030737875.1. Taxonomy (NCBI): domain Eukaryota; kingdom Viridiplantae; phylum Streptophyta; class Magnoliopsida; order Asparagales; family Amaryllidaceae; genus Allium; species Allium sativum. The sequence continues at coordinate 919,630,350 of CM060924.1, read as the reverse complement.
GAGAGTCTCGAATCGGTTGAGGACGATCCCTGGCCTCGATCATAGATGGAAATCCAATTTCCAAATACGTGACTTTGCGGTTTTAATTGTAGAACTAGTATGGCGACATGATATATGGTACCCATGCCATCTATGATTGATACTTATGATTTGAAGTTGTTTTATACACTATGCACTTATATTAGTATCAAATGATTTGTTTTAAACGTACTAAGCATGTTTGGCTATTATAAGGGAAAACCCTATCCCTCGGCTTGCATTGCATTGTGTGATAGGACCTGGGTCTTATAATAGCTTAAACTTTCCAAAAAGCATTGCGCTATTTTGTTATATGCACTGGTATTTCTTGGGAGGAAACCCGTTCTGTGTCATACGGCGTGGTCCCTTGATATATCTTATTTAAAATAAAGATTAATAACTGTTTTAGTTCTCACACCAGTCCCATGACTGATCTGGAGTTTATTGTTTTAACCTAAACTCCGGGTGCCCTTATTTTGACACGGGCAGCTAGTAGTTTTGGTTTTGCAGATTTGTATTCACAGGATCCTGATGTACAGCTGGAACGATATCCGGAAAGCTTTGTATCCGTATATATATCCTTCAGTTGTATTTTGTATTATTTTCCGCTGCTATGTAATTTATTGCAATATCTGATATTTTGTAACGTATAATATTCATTTATACTCTGTATATTCTTGTATTCTGATGGAATTGTTGTAATTAACAATGAAATGTTCTTCTATCTGCATTCTTTTGTGGCTTGTTCTCGAACTATCCGCACATTCCTTACTTGGGAAGTTAAGGGTTTTTACATCTGGTATCAGAGCTTTGGTTTACAAAGCTCAAAGAACAAGGCACATTAGAACCATACGAAAGAATTCACCAGAGATTGGATTAGTAATATCCAACGAGAATGACTCGTTAGAGATAGGATCAACAGTATCTTAGAACGAGTGTGAAGAGTAGTGTTATGAAAAATAAAAGTGAAAATAAATTTTGGTTTGAAAATTTAATTCAACTATTCGTATTTGAATATTTATTTATATTGGTTTGGACAGTCCAGTATATATAGATTTTGCATATACGTCTGATCCGCGTGTGTTCGAAGTTTTAATATACTGGATAGATATAGAATCACACTCTAGTCGCCCAGGGATGATACTGATAATTGTGATCACATTACCAGTATTTATGTTCGAGTGACGAAAGTGGAGTTTCTATATATTACCTATTGACTGGTGTGAGAACCGAAAATAGATAGGGCCTATTGTTGTGATTTGGCATCAAAAATCTGATTTTTGACGATATATCAAAGTTATGAATTTGAAAAGCAAATCATATAATTGATTGCTGATTGTGTTGTTTGTTTATTTGTTTGAAATTTTCAACCATATAGCCAATTTGAATCAAATAGTGAGTTGTATTGAAAACTAGTCGCATTTGCTTGCATATACATGTACATACATTGAACAGGTCATAGCAATGAGGCTAGAGCAGAGAATAAAATTTGTTTGCTCGACAAATAGGTACATGTTTATCAAAATTTACTGTTTTGTTTGGGTGATGAGGATTTTATGAGCCGATTGGCTAGCCGCTTTGTAACACCTCGTAATTCTATTAATATAAATATTCACAAATTAAAAAATAACTAATCTCAGACGTGAGAATTATGGGAAACGGATTGCGCCATTGTGTTCGTCTCGGAATTCTGGTTGAAATAGAGTTCGAGTTTGCGTGAATTGGACTTCGTATGAAGAAGTTATGGCCATCGGAAGTTTCTGAAAATTCAAAACAGCTCGCAAGAAATTTAAAGTTCAAACTGAAAGTGCAGAAGCGGGTTGGGCGGGAAAAATTTCCGCCTAGGCAGGTCGACTGGGGAGTCGACACTAGTGTCGACCTCCCCCCCCCCCCAGGTCGACTATAGTGTCGACCTGCCCCACCCCCCCCCCCCCCCAGGTCGACTATAGTTTCAACCTGAGTTTCGACCTGGTCAGGCGGCTAGGGTTTTGACAGAGCCCAGTTCTGAGCTGTTGATGTGTCTTTAGGGCAGAGTTGGCAAATTAAACGGTTCAGGTTAGTTCTGAGTTGATCTGACCGTCTAAATAAACCCTAAACTCTATAAATACCTAGGTAGTCTCTCACCCTAATTCATAAGAAAAATAGAATAGCTACCATCATACCGCCGCCATGGAACTCTGTCTAGCCGCCGCCAACTAAGGAGGAAGAAAAGCTAATCAAAATCTAATTCTCTCAACTCTAAAGCAAATCAAGACTCTCTTTTCTTCTCTAAAATTGTGAGTATGATGATTTTAACAAGATTATTGTTAAATTAATTCGATTAAGTCATTAATGGATTATAAGTGAATGATGTGAATTGTCATATATGTTGGTGTAAACCTTATACTATCATGTATGTTATGAATCCTATGCTATGTGGTGATGATATCCTATATGTTGTAAATCATGCTATGATGATGTTATGTATGTTGAGAGTTTCTATGCTAAGTTGTGATGAATCATACATGTTAAAAAGCCATGATGTTACTATCTATGCTAATTAGTTCAGGTTAATCAAATCATGATATTGATACTATTTGGGCTATGTTGATCTATATGACAAGCCACATATGCTAGTTTAGGTTGATTAGTAAAAGTTATGAACATATGCCATGACATCTAGAATTATGCTATGCCATATGTGAAATTCTATGCTAGTTCACACCATCATTATGTTGCCTAAAACCCCATATGCAAGTATATACACAAATTTGGGTTATGATCATATCATGTAAATTGTGACACTTAACAAGTTAACACCTTTAGATCCTTAACATGTGTAGTTTATGCAAGTTTCACCCCTATTATGATTAGATTCATTTTAATTGTCTGTATGTTGTGATAAATTATTTTTGTGCTATGAGTTAGACTATTCGAGTCTAATGTATATTCTGCATTGAATAAGCGAACGTATAAACGTGGGGTAGGGGTAATATTAAGGATTTAATAATCAGAGGTTGGGGTGCAATTGATATGATTTTGCATGGCATGAATGGATGACCATAATTGAGTCAATTATGGACATCATTAAAAGTGGACTCAATTAATAATTTGAATAGGGAATTATTAAAACTGGGCTAAAAGATTATAAGTGATAATCAATGCTTAGGACACGAGGTTGGACTCGTTTGTGACGTAAACTTTCCCGGACCCGCCCGGCAAATCCAGTGGTCACAAATGTCAGCCCAATGTGAGAGGTCCTAGGCCTAAACTAAAGCATAACAGCTGTAAAGACACGAGGTTAGACTCTTTTATGGTGTAAGACTGCCCGGACCCGCCCGACAAATCCAGCTGCCATAAATGCCAGTCTAATGTGAGAGGTCTTTATGAGGTTATGGCCTGAATGAATTAAGAAATACTTAACCAGATAAACATGTAAGGTGGGACATGGGGGTTAAGTAGGTGCCTTGGGTGGCATGAGGAATCTAGTGGGTGCCCTTAGTGGCATGTGAAATACGATTAGTAAGGCTTAACCAAACACACATGTAAATGAACATGACTAAGAGGTTTAATGGGATATACTAGTGGTGACAAGCTTAGGTGGGTAGCTTGTTGGGGCCCATTTCAACCAGTATCCCAAACGTATCTTTGTGGGCTTGACCTTAGTCGAGGACGGGCACGCATACCGGGTTTGACTATAAGAGGCCAAAACGGGGAGCGGTGGCAACGCAAGTCCAACGGGTTTCATATGCGTGTGTGGACCCGGGCTGGTAGGTAAGACGTTGTTGCATCGTGTAGGTATAAGCCGTGCATTCTCAAGTTGTATCCGGTTGCCACTTTAGGGGAGTGATACACCCCACTGTGGGACCAGCACGGGTATCTACGAGTAGGGAGCCGATCGAAAGTGGGTAGTGGGGTACACCTAGTGGGGATAGGGGCAGACGGCACCTATGTAGTCAGCTAGGGGTACGCAAGGCTATTTATATAGTTTATGTGTGAAGCAAGTGGGATCAACCTTTAGGGTGACTGGTGCGGTGCAGTGTAGTAATGTGCAGTGCAGTGAAGTAATTATTCATTAGTAATTAGGTGTGCCTTTACCGTTATCTTTAATGTTATCTTAAACGTTATCTTTATTTGCTCTTCCATACCTAATAGTTCATAGACATTTACTTGTCTTCCAGCTTATGCCTTAGTCTAGTTATTTTGATAATAGTATTGTTAGAATTGTCATACTCGCCAGACTTTATGTCTGACCCCCTCCATTTCTATCTTTTCCCCCCTCCAGGTCCTTAGGTTGGGCCCAGCTCTAGTGGAGTTTGATTTGATTGCTTCATCTCTCTTTGGAAAGGTTGGACCGTTGAAGTAAAGTCCAACTTGTTATCTTCTTTAATGGCTATTTGTGTAATGCGATTATGTATTTTGTTTTTATGAAGATGGATATTGTACTTGACTCTGATTTATGGTCTTATGATGTAATAAACATGTTTAAATTCCGCTGCAATAAAATGAAGTTTTAGTTTTCAAATACTACTTATTATCTGTCTTGTTGTAATTTTTCTGTTCTATATTCACTTAAAACCTCCATTGAAGTTAATGCATTCCCTTAGTGAGTGACATTAATGGACGTGGGGTGTTACACGTGGTATCAGAGCTTAAGGTTACCATAATAGATAAAAATTTTAGAAAAATTATTTTTCTAAGGTATTTTTGGAAGAAGTGTTTTCAAAAATATGTTTTAATGAGTAATTTAAAGAGGAAAGTTTTTAAGAAAAACACAATCCCCCATAGCCATATATCTTTATCCTTCGAATTCTCCATTTTGAATCTTTCCTTTTTCGTTTCAGCATGGCTGAAGATCTTAACATACCTGACGGTGTAACGATACCAGGATGGTATAGGAGGCTATTAGAGGCTAGGGCCACCGCAGGTCCGGCCAAAGTTCCTCCACCACCAGTTGCACCCATTCCTCCTCCTCCTCGCGTGGTTACTTTTGCAAAGACGTGCAAGGAATTTAAGGCTATGGGTGGAAAACCTTTTCAAGGGTCAGAAACGTTTGTGGAAGCTAGAGATTGGCTTAGGGAGGTGGAAGAATTGCTAGAAATCTTTGAAGTAGAAGAAGGGAGGAAAGTTAAATTAGCAGCTTAAGTAATGAAGGGAGAGGCCTCGTTTTGGTGGGAAGTCACTAATGGGGAGCGTCCTGTTGACTCGTGGGCGGATTTCAGGCGTAGGTTTGAGGCGAAGTTTCTCTCAAGAGCAGAAGAGAATTTATATATGGAAAGGTTCTTGACATTAAATCAAGGAAGCTCATCAGTGAAAGAATATGTCAACAAATTTAATCAGTTAGCAAGGTTTGGCTTGGACTTAGTGAACACGCCGGAGAAGAAGTCTCTGAGGTTCGTTAATGGATTGAATGAACCGTTGCAAGGGCTGGCTATGACCCACATCCCTATGGGGGCCACCTTTGAGAAGCTTGTAGACGTGGCACTCATGCACGAGGTGAAGGGCGCTAAAGCTGATAAGGCACCCGAGAAGAAAGGGGATCAGAAGAAAGCACAACATCAAAACAAAAAAGCTGGTAAAGACGGTAATGGCAAGGGAAAGAAGAAATGCTTTAACTGTGGAACACCAGGCCATCTCAGTAAGGATTGCCGAAAGAAAAGGAAGACCGGCTGTTTTCACTGTGGCGATGCGGGACATCTAGCGAAGGACTTCCCAAAGAAGGGGCAGAGGGCAGGAGCTACCTCGGGAGGACAGGTGCAGGCTCTTATGGCACCAGGGCAGGCAAGGGGACAAGTTCAGGCTCCCGCGCTCCCACTACTGCAAGAACGGGGTAGAACCATTTCTGTTGAAAGCTTAGTTTTTCTGTTTGACCATCCTGTCCGTACCTTATTCGATTCGGGCGCATCGCATTCGTTTATCTCTACATCATTAGTTGAATCACTGCACTTAAACACCAGTTTAGTAGAGGATCCCTTAGTTGTTTCGAATCCAATTGGGTGCTCAGCTTATTTGTCCATGATGTGTTTGGATTTGAAAATTTCTATACTTAGCTTTGAGTTTAGATGTGATGCTTATGTGTTGGGCTTCACGGGCTATGGGCTAATTTTAGGAATGGATTGGTTATCCAGAAATGGGGCCGTTCTTGATTGTGAAAGGAGAGTAGTTAGGCTCGTGACTCGCCTTGGCAACACTCTCAAAATCTTTTGTAATCCCATAAATTTTGTTATGCTAAGTTATCTAGAATCGATTGATGCGTCTGAGGAAAATCTACAATCTGTTAGAGTGGTCCGAGAATATTCGGATGTGTTTGAGGAGGTGAAGGGCTTGCCACCGAAGCGGGAGATAAATTTTCGAATATATCTTGTGGATAATGCGAAACCAGTATCTTTGCCAGTACGCCACATGGCTCCACGTGAAAGGAGGGAACTCGATAAGCAAGTGAAGGAGTTGCTTGAGAAGGGGTTCATAAGACGAAGTATATCGGAGTGGGGTGCTCCAGTAGTATTTGCCACGAAGGCGGATGGGTCCCTTAGACTTTGTGTGGACTATAGAGAACTTAATAAGCTTACTAAGAAGAACAGACACCCACTGCTGAGGATTGACGATCTCTTTGATCAGTTATTTGGCGCCTCAGTGTTTTCGCAGTTGGACTTAGCCACTGGTTTCCATCAGTTGAGAGTGGCTGAGGATAGCATTGACAAGGCTGCCTTTAGGACTCCAGACGGTTTCTATGAATGGCTAGTGATGCCCTTCGGTTTGGCAAATGCCCCCGCATACTTTGTCGATATGATGAGTAGGGTGTTTAGGGAGTAACTTAATAAATTTGTGGTAGTCTTTGTAGATGACATCTTGATCTTTTCTAAGGATGAAGAAGAGCATGCCCTACATCTTAGGGAAGTGTTGGAGACCCTACGAGCGCATAATCTTAAAGCTAAATTTTCTAAGTGTCACTTTTGGCGGAAAGAAGTGTGATTCCTAGGGCACGTGGTTTCCAAGGAAGGGATAGCCGTGGATCCCGCGAAGGTGGTGGCCATCCAAGATTGGAAGGTCCCTAAAAATGCTACCGAAGTGAGAAGTTTCTTGGGGTTGGCTGGCTATTATAGGAAGTTTATCAAAGACTTCGCAAAGATATCAGCTCCATTGACACGCTTGACGAAGAAGAACCTAGTTTTCGCATGGGACATAGATTGTGATGATGCGTTCCAACGATTGAAGAGAGCTTTGACCTCAGGCCCAGTATTAGTATTGCCAGACGGGAGTAAGCCGTTTACTGTTTATACTGACGCTTGTGGGACAGGACTAGGCGCTGTCTTAATGCAAGAGGGAAGTGTAATAGCCTATGGTGGAAGGCAGTTGAGAGCGCATGAGAAAAATTACCCTACACATGACCTAGAGTTGGCCGCTATTATTTTCGCGCTTAAGTCTTGGCGTCATTATCTTCTTGGCGAGAAATTCGAGTTATTCTCTGACCGCAAATCACTAAAATACTTATTCTCTCAAAAGGACTTGAACTTAAGGCAGCAAAGGTGGATGGAGTTCTTAGCGTCCTACGATTTCGAAATAGCATATACCTCTGGCAAGGGTAACGTGGTGGCAGATGCCTTAAGTAGAAAAAGATTATCCTTAAGTCCTTTGTTTGTTGAGCGGCGAAGCTTAGAATTCATTTCGATGTTTGACTTTAGACCTTCCGTTGACTTTGTACCCGGTTTGCTAGCATCCTTGGAGGTCACACCTACGCTTTTGGGACGGATTGGCGAGGCACAGCGAGACGACCCGCAGTTGGTTGAGTTAGTAGAAAAGCTCAAAGGAGGGGAGTCATCAAGCCATCTCCGTAGGTATGCCCTAGATGATAAGGGTTGGTTACGTAGGGACGGTAGACTTTGTGTATCAAAAGACGATGACCTAAGGAAGACCATTCTTGATGATGCACACCGTTCGAAGATGACCATCCATCCCGGCGGGGACAAGATGTACATGGATATGAAACGAGTTTACTTTTGGGCCGGTATGAAGAAAGATGTGGCCGAGTATGTCGCTAGATGCTTGGTGTGCCAGCAAGTAAAAGCGGAGCAAAAGAAACCCGGTGGATTGTTTCACCCATTGGAGGTTCCACTATGGAAGTGGGAGAGTGTCTCGATGGATTTGGTGGATGGATTACCGCGATCAAGGAAGGGTAATACGGGGATTTGGGTTATAGTAGATAGACTTACTAAGAGCGCCCATTTCATTCCCGTGAAGAGTAAGAGGACTGCTTCGTGGTTAGCTTCTGTATACGTTCGAGAGATAGTTCGTTTGCACGGTGTTCCTTCTAGCATAGTGAGCGACCACGATCCTATTTTCACTAGCGAATTTTGGAGAAGCTTACAAGAGGCGGTAGGGACTCAGCTATGTTTGAGCACCGCATATCATCCTCAGACGGATGGCCAGACCGAGAGGGTGAATCGCATTCTAGAGGATCTTTTGAGGCTATGTATCCTAGACTTCGGGGGTACATGGGAAGAGCATCTTCCATTGGTGGAGTTCGCATATAATAACAGCTTTCAGTCCAGCATTGGCATGGCACCTTTCAAAGTTCTTTATGGACGACCTTGTCGTTCACCTACATGTTGGTGGGAATCTACGGATAAGATCTTACTTGGGCCCGCTATGATTAGGGAGACTTCGGAGAAGATCGACTTGATTCAAAGGAGGATGAAAGCAGCGCAAGATAGGCAGAAATCTTATGTGGACAAGAGGAGGACAGATCTTGAGTTTGAAGTAGGGGACATCGTCTTTATCAAAGTGTCTCCATTACGAAACGTTGTTCGCTTTGGGTCCGTTGGGAAATTAGCACCAAGGTTCGTAGGGTCGTTTCCTATTAAGGAGAAGGTCGGACGGATGGTGTATAGAGTGGAGTTGCCTGAGAGACTTAGTGGTGTACACGACGTATTCCATGTGTCACATTTGAGGAAGTGCTTGCATGAGACCGCGGAAGTGGTAGAGCCGAGCTTGCTTAGAGAGGTGGAGATCGAGCGTGATGCGACGATTCGACGAGCTCCTATGCGCATTCTTGGGTCAGAGATCAAGAAGCTGAGGAATCGATAGGTCAGACTAGTCAAAGTACAATGGTGATATGATGAGAGCAACGCTACTTGGGAGACAGAAGAGAAGATGCGTTCGTTGTACCCTTTTCTTTTCGAGGGTATGTCCTTTAATTTATCATTTATCGCTTATCTAGTACTTATCTTACCTTTAGAGTATCCTCTCGCTAGTATTCTTGACCTTTAGTTAGGATAATCCTATGGTTGAAACATGTGTTTGAGACATGTTATGTATGATGGATGCAAAGTGGATGCAAGTATTTGCTAGTGGTTACTCGTGGACGCATATACACACACTATTAGGCACTAGATCGGCTCAATCACTTCATATTGCGTATTGCACATAAATGGTTGTATTTAGTAAAATGGATGTATAATGATTGTGCTATCATATGGATACCGCATTTTGGTGAATGGTTGTGCACGCATATAGAGATAATATGTAGCATTAAGGGACTTTTGCTGTAATAACCCGGAAAATCTGGGCCAGTTTAAAATTTTTATTTTGGCAATTTTAGCGAATTTTGATTATTTAAAATGAATTATTTTAAACAAAATCGGCGAGAAATTTATTTTGAATTGAAATCGACGTATATATTATACGCGTCGTCATTAGAATATAAATATTTATATATAATTATAAATAGAATTGAAAATGGCGCGGTAGTTCGATAATTCGATTTCAAACTTCAATTGAATGTACCGGGTGCAAAACAATCCGGATTTTAGTGAAATCAAAAATGATAGGATCTAATTGATGATATCTTTCCAACGAATCCGACCAATTGAGATTTCATGGCGGGAATCAAAAGATATGTCCAGTCGAAAATTCTGAATAGTCGCTATGGAATTCAGGCCCTTAAAAATGGACATTTTGCAAATGACCTCGGATTTCGACGAAACCAGTTTTGTTAGGTCCGTGATGTCGAATTATTGCTAGATTCCAAATTTCATAATTTTTCGAATCAATATGTGAGCGTGGCAAAGGAAAACGTGTTTTGACCATTTCAGTTGATTTTAATCGACTGGAAATTGGCCATTTTTCTAACGGTCTCAGAATTCAACGAAACTAGTTTTGATAGGACCGTATCGTCAATACGAAGCTAGAAAATATTTTTCGAGAATTTTTAGAGTTAGTATGGGACCCCGGTAATTTGAAATGTACGTTTAAAATTCAATATAGCGATTTAAATGTAAATTCAACGGAAACTTATCGAGACGATCGAATCAGCCAACGATACATATCCCATTGTGCTCGGAATGGGGGTAATATGCTATGGACGACAGGCGGTGGGCCTCGTTTAGAGGTCGTATGAAAAAGTCAACCTTCATGGATTAAAAAATTAAAAATTAATAAAATAAATAATAAAAATTTTATAAAAGCCCCCCCCTCTCGTTTTCATTCATTACAGAAAGAAGAAAAAAAAAAGGAAAATTTTTATAAAACGAGATCGACGCATCCCTCCGCCCACCTCCCTATCCACCGCCGTACGCCTCGCCAGACTCCCCCTCCGCCTCCCCTGCACCAGCGCCGCGACCCCAGCCCCATCGCCCCTTCCCCCGTTCGAACCCCCAAAGACCAAGACTCCACTCCAGCAACCCACCCACCGCGAGAACAACCGAATCGCCACATCCCCCTTCAGATCCAGGCGCCCTCCTCCATTCGAAGACCCCCCCCCCAATCGACGCAGACAGCGCGGAAACCCCCCCTGTAAGTTTACTGATTTTTTTTTTATTTATTATTTTATTTTGTTGTATATAAACTGGAAAAAAAAGAGATTAAATACTGTTTTTATTTTAGAGTTAAAAACTAATTTCGATTTTTAGGAATTTTAAAAACTGATTTTATGTTAATTTTCAAACTTATTAGAAAAAGGTTAAAACTTTAAATAGAAAAAGGTTAAAACTTTAAATAGAAAAAGGTTAAAACTTTAAATAGAAAATATAAATTTGAAATGATTTTTAAATATAAAAATTAGCATTGTTGAAAATATATCTATATCGCAAGGTTTTGAAAATATATGGGAATGTTTTAAAAATATATATCATATGATTTTTATATTGAACTTCGAAGTAAAAATAGGATTTTTATATATTGAATAGCGAAGTAAAAATTCGATTTTTACATAGGTAGTGGCTACGACAACGAAGCTGACAAAAAGGGCGAGAACGACGAAGATCTCTACAATAGGAGTGTCGTGAAGTTGGATAGCTTTCGATGAGAACTTCTCACTCAAATTCTACTTTTCTAGTTATATATATATATATATATATACTAGGAAGCAGACGGTGCTTATTAGAAGCACCCGACACCCGTCCACAGACCATGGACTTGTTTGATTGGTTGTGTAGTTGGTTAGATTATTTGATTTGGATTTGATTGTTTTGGTGAAATTGAAATTGATATGATTGATGTGTGAATGGCGTGGGCCTTCACTAGACCGGGGATAAGGCTAGGCCTCGTCCCGTTTCTAGTATCGTGCCGTTATGCCGCCGAAATTTTCTAAAATATGTTAGAAAAATAAAAATATCATTTTTATTGTGTAAGTGAACTGAATACAAATTCAAGTGTTGAAATAAATATTTTTGACATTAAAAATATAATTTTTAACGCGAATGTGAATAAATAAATATTCATTTACAAACCAGACGGTTTGTTTATGTACACCTATTTGAAGGACATTGATTGGGTCGATAAATTTTACACATCGCCCAACTGCACAAACAAAAATGTGTGTTTGTTGATTTGAAACCCCACACGGGTGTTGGGATGAAATATGAATTTCACTCATCCTGATTGATTAAATATGTCGATCGATTGATTGACAGGCTGTTATAAGCGTTGAATATCTATATTTGATGCTTATACAGTGTAGTGCACTTTGGTTGATGGTTGATTATTTTTCAATGCTATTATATACATGTGTTGTATGGAAATCCATATAATTAATTTTATATGGTAATTGATTGGGCCTCATTCCAATTTGAAAAATAAAGAAAATTTGAAAATAGAAATTTATGAAGCCGTGTTGATTAGATTGACGCCATTTTGACGTGAACGATATTTATACCGACTTTATTCATTTTAAAAATGAATATTGAAAAGTGAAATGGAAATCGACGATTTCGAAATGAATTGAATTGAAAACGATTTCGAAATGAATTGAATTGACAACGATTTCGAAATGAATTGAATTGAAAACGAATTCGAAATGAATTGAATTGAAAACGATTTCGAAATGAATTGAATTGAAAACGATTTCGAAATGAATTGAATTGAAAACGATTTCGAAATGAATTGAATTGAAAACGATTTCGAAATAAATTGAATTGATAACGATTTCGAAATGAATTGAATTGAAAACGATTTCGAAATGAATTGAATTGAAAACGATTTCGAAATGAATTGAATTGAAAACGAATTCAAATTGAATTGAAAGCGAAGTGAAATGAATTCAAATTGAATTGAAATTTGAATTGAATAGAAATGGATTTTAAAACGAATTTATAAAGAAGAATTCAATTTTGATTCGAATTGAAATGGAAGTTGAAAATGTTTTTGAAACGAATTCAAAACTATTTATATAATTCGTTTTAAATAGAAATCGACGATATATATATTATATATATAATATAATGGCCTGAATAGAACGCGCCGCGCCGCGGCAGTTCGCGAATTTCGACCATTTATTTCAAACGGGCATTACGGGAGATCCGACCGTCAGATTCTCCTAAAACCGGAACCGTTGGGTTCGTATCGAAAAGAGCTTTCTAACGGATATTAGAAATTAGAAATCTAACGGTTGGATTTGGAATTATGTCCAAATCAAATTTGAAAAAGGTCGCTATAAGTGCAGTTCGATGGCCATTGATGGAAATCGACTGTACGGGCCTTCATAAAATTATTAAAAATAGTAATAATTTGTGTAAAATCATAAGAAATGATTTAGAAAGAATTGGGATGAAAAACTCCATATTTGAAAAGATAAAAATAGATTTTTATCGAAATGAACTAGTTTTGAACTAGAAATATAATTCTATTTATTTTTAAATAAATAAATTGAATTTAAAAAGGGTTTTGAAAATAACCAGAATTTCCAATGATTGCATTGGAGTGGATTTGAATCGAAATTGTCGTCGGAATATTTCGATGTTGAAATTCGTGATTATACAGGTGTTGTTATGGAAATTTGAAAGATACATATTTATATCGTTATTTCCAATACGACATTTGTTAGTCGTAGAATTCGATATTGAATATAAGCCGATATATTTTCTATTCAGAGCCTTGTATTGAATATCGAATGTGATTTGGGTTTATCGTGAATGGTGTCTTCACTAACACTGTTCTTGAACCCAGTTGAGAAAAGATTAAATCTTTTTATTTAGATTTAATGAAGTATACCAATTAAATAATATTTAATTGGAATTGAATTGATATTGATTTTTGGGTTTATCATGGACAGTGTTTTAAATAATACTCGTTCTTTAACCCGAAAATTAATGAAGGTGATTTTGGGTTTATTGTGAACTGTGTTTTTAAATGACACGGATTCTTTAACCCAGTTAACGATTAAAACTAAGTTGAGTTTTAATGAATCTTTAATTAGATTGAAATGGTCGAGAATGGAGTATCACCAGTTTTGCTCCAGGCGATAGTCAAATCTTTAATTAGATTTGAACGTGAAATGGTAATTGAATTTACCGATAACACCGTGGTGTTAGATATGAAGTATTACCAGTTTTACTTCATGGGATGAATAGGTTGGGATTGGGAAATTAAAACAAATGATTACTTCAGTAAGTTTCGTAAATCCCGACTAATTGAATCGAAATTCAAAAGTAGATTAAAGAATAAATTCAAGGAATTTATCTTTGATAAAATTAATGGGAATCTTTCCCTATGAATGTGAAATTTAGAAACTAACTGTCGGTTAGCCAAGCAGAATGGTTTTCTGGATATTGATCTGATGTTGGTTTCGGCCTTCGGGGTTAATATTTGGGGAATTATTCTCTTGATTAATTTGCGGTTAGTGACTGATGAATTGGAATGAGGCGTATGTTGTGTTTGTGTAGCACTTTTATAAAATATACGCGAGTTATTCGGAAAGACCGGGTTTATCCCATTCTGAATAACTGATACGACGATAAGTCGAAGATGAAGACGGTGGTCGAAGACCGGAAGTCTTCACGTCGTTTGGGTGATTACTGATGATCTTGATTGGGCTGTACACCCAAGAAGATGGAAACAGTTAGTGATCGTCCAGACGTACTTGGAGATCGATGGATATGCGGGGTACTAGGTGCCTCCGGTTTCGTTCAGACCCAGAACGGACTTGTAAATGGACTGTGTGTCTGACATTGGATTTTAGTCCGTGTGATTGATCTCTATTAAATATATATCTGTTTGGCGGCGGAGAATTTATTCTCTTGCTTAACGCCCTTCTCTGAGACGTACGAGCTCAGGGGTTATATATTGATGGATATCAAACGCATGGAGTGAATTGCCTGTGTGGCATGCCTAAGTGGCAATTGATCGAGGCTTCTGTTGAAAAGCAAAGTCTTGTGGTGATGATCAAAGCACGGCCTTTGTGGCGTAGCTTTGTGTAACGTTTACTTTGCGAGTTTCACACCCGGTATGAACCAAAAACGGGAGACGGACCTCAGGGAGGACTTGCGTTTCTTTCTAGTTAGAAGTGGCGTCAGTGGTTTTACACGCCCTGACGAGTTTGACTTATGTGGTTGTTGCTGTTGCGAGGCGCCTCGGTTATATCGGTTTCGGCCGATGCTTCTGGTCGGCTGACGGACCAGACTTACACCCCATAGGGTGGGGAAGCGTAGTGTTCAGGCATAATAATCCACATCGGTGGACCGGCCCTGTCGCTCCAAGGCTTGCCTGCGCGCTTGCCTGTGGCTCGGGCTAGAGAGTCACGAATCGGTTGAGGACTATCTTTTGCCTCGGTTCATAGATGGAAATCCAACTTCCAAATACGTGACATTTGCGGTTTTAATTGTAGAACTAGTATGGCGACATGATATATGGTACCCATGCCGCCTATGATTGATACTTATGATTTGAAGTTGTTTTATACACTATGCACTTATAATAGTATCAAACGATTTGTTTTAAACGTATCAAGCATTCTTTGGCTGTTATAAGGGAAAACCCTATCCTCGGCTGCGTTGCATTGTGTGATGGGACCTGGGTCTTATAACAGCTTCATTTTTCTTTATTTAGCATTGCGCTGTTTGTTTTATGCACTGGTATTCTTGGGAGGAAACCCGTTCCGTGTTATACGGCGTGGTCCCTTGATTTACCTAACTTTTAAAATAAAGAATAATAACTGTTTTAGTTCTCACACCAGTCACATGACTGACCTGGAGTTTATTGTTTTAACCTAAACTCTGGGTGCCCTTATTTTGACACGGGCAGCTAGTAGTTTTGGTTTTGCAGATTTATATTCACAGGATCCTGGTTTACAGCTGGAACGATATCCGGAAAGCTTTGTATCCGTATATCTACTTCTAGTTGTGTATTGTATTATTTTCCGCTGCTATGTATTTAAATGTAATTTAAATCTCTGATATTTCTGTGTAATACTCATTTATACTCTGTATATTCTTGTAATCTGATGCATTGTTGTAATATACAATGAAAGGTTCTTCTGTTTGCGTTCTGTTTTGTCTCGTTCTCAAACGATAGGGCGTCTCGAACGGTCTGGGTCGGTTTAGCGACTGGTTCGGACCGAGCGAAATTCCTTCTCGTCACAGTTGGTATCAGAGCTTTGGTTTACAGAGCTCGAGAACAAGACACATTAGAACCATATGAAAGGATTCATCAGATATTGGATTAGTAATATCCAATGGGAAGGACTCGTTAGAGATAGGATCAGTAGTATCCTAGAACGAGTGTGAAGAGTATATTTTTAAAATGAAAACAATTTTTGTTTTGAAAATTTAAATCAACTATTCGTATTTGATTATTTATTTATATTGACTTTGGACAGTCCAGTATATAAAGATTTTGCATATACGCCTTGCAAACGTGTATTTAAAGTTTTAATATACTGGATAGATATAGAATCATACTCTAGTGGCCCGAAGATGATTCTGATGGTTGAGTACTCATCGTCAGAATTTATATTCGTGTGACGAAGGTGTGATATCTATATATTTCCATTAGACTGGTGTGAGAACCAAAATTTAGATAGGGCCTATTGTTGTGAATTGGCATTAAAAACATGATTTTTGTATATGTAATAAAATTATGAATTTGAAAAGCTAATCAACTAATTGATTGATGTTTGTGTTGTTTGTTTATTTGTTTGCTAATTTTTAGCCATTTAGCCTAACAGAACCAAATATTGAATTATATTGAAAATTGGTTGCGTTTGCTTGCATATACATATACTTATATTGAACAGGTCATAGCAAGGAGGCTAGAGCAGAGAATAAAATTTGTTTGCCCGACAAATAGGTACATGTTTACTACATAATTTACTGTTTTGTTTGGGTGATGATGATTTTATGAGCCTATTGGCTAGCCGCTTGGCTTTTTCTTTTTCTTTTTGAGATCTGAAGGACCGGGGAAGCTATTTGAAATTCCCCGATGCTCCCGGTGCAGGGGAGGTTATGGCGAAATTTTTCAAAAATTTAGGGTGTTAGCCAAATTTTTGAAGTTTTGAAAATTCTCAGAAACTAAAGAGTTGGAGAATGGAAGCCAGATCGAACGTAGAGTTGATTAATCAAACCACTTTCGACTTTGTTCCTTTTCGGGGACGAAAAGTTTTAAGTGGGGGAGATTGTAATAACCCGGAAAATCTGGGCCAGTTTAAAATTTTTATTTTGGCAATTTTAGCGAATTTTGATTATTTAAAATGAATTATTTTAAATAAAATCGGCGAGAAATTTATTTTGAATTGAAATCGACGTATATATTATACGCGTCGTCGTTAGAATATAAATATTTATATATAATTATAAATAGAATTGAAAATGGCGCGGTAGTTCGATAATTCGATTTCAAACTTCAATTGAATGTACCGAGTGCAAAACAATCCGGATTTTAGTGAAACCAAAAATGATAGGATCTAATTGATGATATCTTTCCAACGAATCCGACCAATTGAGATTTCATGGCGGGAATCAAAAGATATGTCCAGTCGAAAATTCTGAATAGTCGCTATGGAATTCAGGCCCTTAAAAATGGACATTTTGCAAATGACCTCGGATTTCGACGAAACCAGTTTTGTTAGGTCCGTGATGTCGAATTATTGCTAGATTCCAAATTTCATAATTTTTCGAATCAATATGTGAGCGTGGCAAAGGAAAACGTGTTTTGACCATTTCAGTTGATTTTAATCGACTGGAAATTGGCCATTTTTCTAACGGTCTCAGAATTCGACGAAACTAGTTTTGATAGGACCGTATCGTCAATACGAAGCTAGAAAATATTTTTCGAGAATTTTTAGAGTTAGTATGTGACCCCGGTAATTTGAAATGTACGTTTAAAATTCAATATAGCGATTTAAATGTAAATTCAACGGAAACTTATCGAGACGATCGAATCAGCCAACGATACATATCCCATTGTGTTCGGAATGGGGGTAATACGCTATGGACGACAGGCGGTGGGCCTCGTTTAGAGGTCGTATGAAAAAGTCAACCTTCATGGATTAAAAAATTAAAAATTAATAAAATAAATAATAAAAATTTTATAAAAGCCCCCCCCCCTCTCGTTTTCATTCATTACAGAAAGAAGAAAAAAAAAGGAAAAAATTTATAAAACGAGATCGACGCATCCCTCCGCCCACCTCCCTATCCACCGCCGTACGCCTCGCCAGACTCCCCCTCCGCCTCCCCTGCACCAGCGCCGCGACCCCAGCCCCATCGCCCCTTCCCCCGTTCGAACCCCCAAAGACCAAGACTCCACTCCAGCAACCCACCCACCGCGAGAACAACCGAATCGCCACATCCCCTTTCAGATCCAGGCGCCCTCCTCCATTCGAAGACCCCCCCCCCAATCGACGCAGACAGCGCGGAAACCCCCCCCCCCCCCCCCCCCGTAAGTTTACTGATTTTTTTTTTATTTATTATTTTATTTTGTTGTATATAAACTGGAAAAAAAAGAGATTAAATACTGTTTTTATTTTAGAGTTAAAAACTAATTTCGATTTTTAGGAATTTTAAAAACTGATTTTATGTTAATTTTCAAACTGATTAGAAAAAAGTTAAAACTTTAAATAGAAAAAGGTTAAAACTTTAAATAGAAAAAGGTTAAAACTTTAAATAGAAAAAGGTTAAAACTTTAAATAGAAAATATAAATTTGAAATGATTTTTAAATATAAAAATTAGCATTGATGAAAATATATCTATATCGCAAGGTTTTGAAAATATATGGGAATGTTTTAAAAATATATATCATATGATTTTTATATTGAACTTCAAAGTAAAAATAGGATTTTTATATATTGAATAGCGAAGTAAAAATTCGATTTTTACATAGGTAGTGGCTACGACAACGAAGCTGACAAAAAGGGCGAGAACGACGAAGATCTCTACAATAGGAGTGTCGTGAAGTTGGATAGCTTTCGGTGAGAACTTCTCACTCAAATTCTACTTTTCTAGTTATATATATATACTAGGATGCAGACGGTGCTTATTAGAAGCACCCGACACCCGTCCACAGACCATGGACTTGTTTGATTGGTTGTGTAGTTGGTTAGATTATTTGATTTGGATTTGATTGTTTTGGTGAAATTGAAATTGATATGATTGATGTGTGAATGGCGTGGGCCTTCACTAGACCGGGGATAAGGCTAGGCCTCGTCCCGTTTCTAGTATCGTGCCGTTATGCCGCCGAAATTTTCTAAAATATGTTAGAAAAATAAAAATATCATTTTTGTTGTGTAAGTGAACTGAATACAAATTCAAGTGTTGCAATAAATATTTTTGACGTTAAAAATATAATTTTTAACGCGAATGTGAATAAATAAATATTCATTTACAAACCAGACGGTTTGTTTATGTACACCTATTTGAAGGACATTGATTGGGTCGATAAATTTTACACATCGCCCAACTGCACAAACAAAAATGTGTGTTTGTTGATTTGAAACCCCACACGGGTGTTGGGATGAAATATGAATTTCACTCATCCTGATTGATTAAATATGTCGATCGATTGATTGACAGGCTGTTATAAGCGTTGAATATCTATATTTGATGCTTATACAGTGTAGTGCACTTTGGTTGATGGTTGATTATTTTTCAATGCTATTATATACATGTGTTGTATGGAAATCCATATAATTAATTTTATATGGTAATTGATTGGGCCTCATTCCAATTTGAAAAATAAAGAAAATTTGAAAATAGAAATTTATGAAGCCGTGTTGATTAGACTGACGCCATTTTGACGTGAACGATATTTATACCGACTTTATTCATTTTAAAAATGAATATTGAAAAGTGAAATGGAAATCGACGATTTCGAAATGAATTGAATTGAAAACGATTTCGAAATGAATTGAATTGAAAACGATTTCGAAATGAATTGAATTGAAAACGATTTCGAAATGAATTGAATTGAAAACGATTTCGAAATGAATTGAATTGAAAACGATTTCGAAATGAATTGAATTGAAAACGATTTCGAAATGAATTGAATTGAAAACGATTTCGAAATGAATTGAATTGAAAACGATTTCGAAACGAATTGAATTGAAAACGATTTCGAAATGAATTGAATTGAAAACGATTTCGAAATGAATTGAATTGAAAACGAATTCAAATTGAATTGAAAGCGAAGTGAAATGAATTCAAATTGAATTGAAATTTGAATTGAATAGAAATGGATTTTAAAACGAATTTATAAAGAAGAATTCAATTTTGATTCGAATTGAAATGGAAGTTGAAAATGTCTTTGAAACGAATTCAAAACTATTTATATAATTCATTTTAAATAGAAATCGACGATATATATATTATATATATAATATAATGGCCTGAATAGAACGCGCCGCCCCGCGGCAGTTCGCGAATTTCGACCATTTATTTCAAACGGGCATTACGGGAGATCCGACCGTCAGATTCTCCTAAAACCGGAACTGTTGGGTTCGTATCGAAAAGAGCTTTCTAACGGATATTAGAAATTAGAAATCTAACGGTTGGATTTGGAATTATGTCCAAATCAAATTTGAAAAAGGTCGCTATAAGTGCAGTTCGATGGCCATTGATGGAAATCGACTGTACGGACCTTCATAAAATTATTAAAAATAGTAATAATTTGTGTAAAATCATAAGAAATGATTTAGAAAGAATTGGGATGAAAAACTCCATATTTGAAAAGATAAAAATAGATTTTTATCGAAATGAACTAGTTTTGAACTAGAAATATAATTCTATTTATTTTTAAATAAATAAATTGAATTTAAAAAGGGTTTTGAAAATAACCAGAATTTCCAATGATTGCATTGGAGTGGATTTGAATCGAAATTGTCGTCGGAATATTTCGATGTTGAAATTCGTGATTATACAGGTGTTGTTATGGAAATTTGAAAGATATATATTTATATCGTTATTTCCAATACGACATTTGTTAGTCGTAGAATTCGATATTGAATATAAGCCGATATATTTTCTATTCAGAGCCTTGTATTGAATATCGAATGTGATTTGGGTTTATCGTGAATGGTGTCTTCACTAACACTGTTCTTGAACCCAGTTGAGAAAAGATTAAATCTTTTTATTTAGATTTAATGAAGTATACCAATTAAATAATATTTA
Source organism: Allium sativum (assembly GCA_030737875.1). Taxonomy (NCBI): domain Eukaryota; kingdom Viridiplantae; phylum Streptophyta; class Magnoliopsida; order Asparagales; family Amaryllidaceae; genus Allium; species Allium sativum. The sequence continues at coordinate 919,609,485 of CM060924.1, read as the reverse complement.
ATTGGAATTGAATTGATATTGATTTTTGGGTTTATCATGGACAGTGTTTTAAATAACACTCGTTCTTTAACCCGAAAATTAATGAAGGTGATTTTGGGTTTATTGTGAACTGTGTTTTTAAATGACACGGATTCTTTAACCCAGTTAACGATTAAAACTAAGTTGAGTTTTAATGAATCTTTAATTAGATTGAAATGGTCGAGAATGGAGTATCACCAGTTTTGCTCCAGGCGATAGTCAAATCTTTAATTAGATTTGAACGTGAAATGGTAATTGAATTTACCGATAACACCGTGGTGTTAGATATGAAGTATTACCAGTTTTACTTCATGGGATGAATAGGTTGGGATTGGGAAATTAAAACAAATGATTACTTCAGTAAGTTTCGTAAATCCCGACTAATTGAATCGAAATTCAAAAGTAGATTAAAGAATAAATTCAAGGAATTTATCTTTGATAAAATTAATGGGAATCTTTCCCTATGAATGTGAAATTTAGAAACTAACTGTCGGTTAGCCAAGCAGAATGGTTTTCTGGATATTGATCTGATGTTGGTTTCGGCCTTCGGGGTTAATATTTGGGGAATTATTCTCTTTATTAATTTGCGGTTAGTGACTGATGAATTGGAATGAGGCGTATGTTGTGTTTGTGTAGCACTTTTATAAAATATACGCGAGTTATTCGGAAAGACCGGGTTTATCCCATTCTGAATAACTGATACGACGATAAGTCGAAGATGAAGACGGTGGTCGAAGACCGGAAGTCTTCACGTCGTTTGGGTGATTACTGATGATCTTGATTGGGCTGTACACCCAAGAAGATGGAAACAGTTAGTGATCGTCCAGACGTACTTGGAGATCGATGGATATGCGGGGTACTAGGTGCCTCCGGTTTCGTTCAGACCTAGAACGGACTTGTAAATGGACTGTGTGTCTGACATTGGATTTTAGTCCGTGTGATTGATCTCTATTAAATATATATCTGTTTGGCGGCGGAGAATTTATTCTCTTGCTTAACGCCCTTCTCTGAGACGTACGAGCTCAGGGGTTATATATTGATGGATATCAAACGCATGGAGTGAATTGCCTGTGTGGCATGCCTAAGTGGCAATTGATCGAGGCTTCTGTTGAAAAGCAAAGTCTTGTGGTGATGATCAAAGCACGGCCTTTGTGGCGTAGCTTTGTGTAACGTTTACTTCGCGAGTTTCACACCCGGTATGAACCAAAAACGGGAGACGGACCTCAGGGAGGACTTGCGTTTCTTTCTAATTAGAAGTGGCGTCAGTGGTTTTACACGCCCTGACGAGTTTCACTTATGTGGTTGTTGCTGTTGCGAGGCGCCTCGATTATATCGTTTTCGGCCGATGCTTCTGGTCGGCTGACGGACCAGACTTACACCCCATAGGGTGGGGAAGCGTAGTGTTCAGGCATAATAATCCACATCGGTGGACCGGCCCTGTCGCTCCAAGGCTTGCCTGCGCGCTTGCCTGTGGCTCGGGCTAGAGAGTCACGAATCGGTTGAGGACTATCTTTTGCCTCGGTTCATAGATGGAAATCCAACTTCCAAATACGTGACATTTGCGGTTTTAATTGTAGAACTAGTATGGCGACATGATATATGGTACCCATGCCGCCTATGATTGATACTTATGATTTGAAGTTGTTTTATACACTATGCACTTATAATAGTATCAAACGATTTGTTTTAAACGTATCAAGCATTCTTTGGCTGTTATAAGGGAAAACCCTATCCTCGGCTGCGTTGCATTGTGTGATGGGACCTGGGTCTTATAACAGCTTCATTTTTCTTTATTTAGCATTGCGCTGTTTGTTTTATGCACTGGTATTCTCGGGAGGAAACCCGTTCTGTGTTATACGGCGTGGTCCCTTGATTTACCTAACTTTTAAAATAAAGAATAATAACTGTTTTAGTTCTCACACCAGTCACATGACTGACCTGGAGTTTATTGTTTTAACCTAAACTCTGGGTGCCCTTATTTTGACACGGGCAGCTAGTAGTTTTGGTTTTGCAGATTTATATTCACAGGATCCTGGTTTACAGCTGGAACGATATCCGGAAAGCTTTGTATCCGTATATCTACTTCTAGTTGTGTATTGTATTATTTTCCGCTGCTATGTATTTAAATGTAATTTAAATCTCTGATATTTCTGTGTAATACTCATTTATACTCTGTATATTCTTGTAATCTGATGCATTGTTGTAATATACAATGAAAGGTTCTTCTGTTTGCGTTCTGTTTTGTCTCGTTCTCAAACGATAGGGCGTCTCGAACGGTCTGGGTCGGTTTAGCGACTGGTTCGGACCGAGCGAAATTCCTTCTCGTCACATTTGCATACATAATGGATGCATGGCACTATCATGAATTGCATTAAGGAGGTCAACTGAATCAGTGGACCGCCTGATTTTGCATTAGATAAGGAACATATACACACACTTCTTGCATATATTCATACAGCATTAGAAGTCTTTAAGGACAATGGGTGCCTGTGTTTGATGGTTGAGTAGATGGATGATTGGATGTTAGGATATACATTCTTCTTAACTTGAAGATTTCGGGGTCGAAATCCTTTAAGGAGGGGAGAATGTAACACCCCGTAATTCTATTAATATAAATATTCACAAATTAAAGAATAACCAACCTCAGACGTGAGAATTGTGGGAAATGGGTTGCGCCATTGTGTTCGTCTCGGAATTCTGATTGAAATAGAGTCCGAGTTTGCGTGAATTGGACTTCGTATGAAGAAGTTATGGCCATCGGAAATTTCTGAAAATTCAAAACAACTCGCAGGAAATTTAAAGTTCAAACTGAAAGTGCAGAAGCGGGCTGGGCGGGAAAAATTCCCGCCCAGGCAGGTCGACTAGGGAGTCGACACTAGTGTCGACCTCCCCCCCCCCCCCCAAGGTCGACTATAGTGTCGACCTGGGTGTCGACCTGGTCAGGCGGCTAGGGTTTTGACAGAGCCTAGTTCTGAGCTGCTGATGTGTCATTAGGGCTGAGTTGGCAAATTAAACGGTTCAGGTTAGTTCTGAGTTGATCTGACGGTCTAAATAAACCCTAAACTCTATTAAATACCTAGGTAGTCTCTCACCCTAATTCATAAGAAAAATAGAATAGCTACCGTCATACCGCCGCCATGGAACTCAGTCTAGCCGCCGCCAACTAAGAAGGAAGAAAAGCTAATCAAAACACTAAAAGAAAAATACCCTATTGCAACTAGCTATTTGCAACAGGCGACAAATGACAGTTGCAATAAATAATATTTAGCATTAGACCTATTATAGCAGTTGCAATAGATGAGAATTAGCAACTGACATTTTCTTTCTGTTGCGAAAAGCATATTTTTTGCAACTGCGCTTCCTTTCCTGTTGCAAAAACATACTTTTAGCAACTATGCTTTCATGACAGTTGCAATAAACATATTATTTACAACTGAGCTTCCAAGCCAATTGCGAATAGATATCTTTAGCAACTGTTTTCACCACTTGCAATAACTATATTTTTTTACAACTGGTAAAGCCAGTTGCGAAAAACATACTAAAAATAAATATCAACTTTTAATGATTAACTTTTAATAATAAATTTTAAACCGTTACTACTAAATGATTAACTACTAGTAATAATATAATAATTAAGATTAATATTTAATAATTATTAATTAATAATAAAATTTAAGTATTCTAAAGTGATATTTATATTTGATAATTATAATTTAATAATATAATAATAATCAAATAATAACAATAATTGACATTAATTTTTTTTTAAGATTAATAAAGTAATAATAAAAAACTGATGGATAATAATTGATAATTAATTTGAAATGAATAATATATTTAAATATTAAATAATTAATGCATTTATAATAAATAAATAAATGGTAACTGATTAATATTACTATTAAGGAGTAATTAATAGTTAATAATAATTTCTTGTATGAATTAATTTATAATTTGTGTTTAATAGAGGTATTTTTATGAATCAATTAATAGTTTCTAGTTATCCTTGATAATTGTTTTTAAATTTCTAATATTATATAGTTAATTATAAATGATCAGTAAATTGTGTTTTTTTTACAAATAGTAAAGCCAGTTGCGAAAAAAAGACTATTAAATTGTATTTATATAAAATCATTAGTGCTCGAAATTGTACCCCTTAAGTCTTAACTTCTGGTGTTGTTACCACATTTTATCATTTTGGCTCCATGATATTTCGAACTGTACAGAAGTCTAAACTTCTTAGTGTTTTTTCCTTCATATGTTATCACATTTTCACTCCGCACCTTTTTGTTACCACGTTTTCGCTCCAGCCTCCAAAATTTTGGCTCCAAGTTCCAAAATCTTGGCTCCATCTTCTGAAAATTTCACTACAGCTCTCCTCAAAACAAATCCCTAATTTTACTAATCTAAAATTCAGACCCGTTAGCAAAAAGCTCGTATCTGCCTAACAATGGGAACTAGTCCAAATTCGTTTTTCATCGCCGCCTCTTCTTCTAACCCTTCTCTTCGATTCCTTCCATCTATTCATCACTTTCCTTCCTCTCTGAGTAGCATTCTCCAGCGTCGTCCGATCGAGCTTTTCCTGTAACCCTAATATTTTTAATCTCGTCAAATCTATTCTTTCCTTTGTCATATGTTTGAGTTTTCATCTGCATCAGCCTCTATCTTGATTTCCGAACCCCTTTAGCTTCACCTCCATGCTGTCATGTTTTGCCTCCGCGCTTCAATCCGTTGCCTGCCTCTATTGCGAAGCCTAATCGCCATCCGCTGTGCTCAGTTAGAGAATGGCGTTGGTCAGATCGTTTTGATGACTCGCTTGTCGGGTTCGGTGATTTTGGATCTCGTTGGCTCGGCACCTCTGTCGTTGGCTCTGGAATCGGTTTTGGAGACCCTTGGTTAGTCGCGGTTTGGCTTTGTCAACTTGGCATGTCTTCATCTTGAAAGCAGGTTCTTTGTTCGCCTTTCTTGTGGGTTACAGATTTGGTTTTGGATGTTGAGGTCATTCATGGTTTTGTGATTTTTGTTCTATGCTATCATGGTATGTCATGGTATTTTGTCTTAAATTCATGCCACTGCTTGCGTTTAGCTGTGAATGAATATGTCAATGTCAAGTTTTCAAAAAAAAGCCATGTTGATTATAGTCATCACCGTAAAATTTCGTTCTTCGGTTGAATTTTAAATCTGTATGTGTCCTTTCTAGGTGGTGGCTGTAGAAAATCACATTCAAAAATTAGTTTGTGATAATACTTCTTGTTCAATTTGCTGCATGATTTTTGTCCCACCTATCCGCAGTTGAATCAAAGTAAAACTATTTTCCTGACGCAAGTCATCCATAATCCGCGGCAACTAGAGACTGCGGCAACACAAGAAGGCCGGTGGCGGAGAAGGGAAAACAGCTTGGAGCCGATGGTGGAACAGCAACGGAGAGACGGCAGCGACAACAAGGCAGTAGAGAAATGCTGGTCTAGCGGTGTTCAAGATGGCAACATATCAGTGCAGAGCAATTTAACACGTTTTTTGATTTTTAAGCTGCGTACCTGACTGCAATGGATTTAAAACAGATCCAAGCTGAGGTAGCAGTGACTGCTGCGGATGGAGATCCGTCGTTGCCATTGAAATTGTCATGACTCGGAAGGTAGCAACTAACAATTTGTATTCTCTACCTTTTCACAGTAATCAGCTCTAATATCTTTATCTTATGTGCTGTCTAAAAAATTGCGAAATTGAGCTCATACAAAAATGAGGAAATACATTTACTGGTAGTTTATTATGGTTTACATCAAGAAATGAAGATGGACCTTTTATTCCAATGACACATTACAGATCTTAGAAACAGATATCTTTTGATGATATATTAAACCTTTCCATGGGATCCCTTTTTTTAAAAACTAATAATTACAATATTACATCAATTTGTATGTTCATTTATTAGTAACTAGCATGTACCATATACTATCAGACATGAACGCCTAAATCTAAAAGAGCCCTTGTTGATATGTGGAGCTATCAAATGATTATTTAAGAGGCTGTTTGGCAACGACTATAAGCAGCAAAAGCAGCTTACAAATTACTATTATAGTTTGAAGTATTTGGCAACAAGTTCCGCCTTTTTTATTTTGGCATAACGATGGTATACCTTTATCAAAATGTTAAATATGACACATGTAAATATTACGTGTTCAATTCATTTTCCCTGCCATTTGAATATACTGAACATAGAAATATAAATGCCAGTCCAAAGATTATCCAACCAAGATAACACATAATAGGCAGGAACCTATGTTGACAAATGGCCTACCCAAACTCTTAGGCTCCAAGTAATCTATGCTAAGCGAGGATGTTGCATCCCATCTCAGCAAATAGGAAGGAAAAATATGCTTTAGATTACCAAAAGGACCCTAGTTCTAAGGTAATATAGGATATGCTGCTGTTGTTAACAATTTTTTTTCATGATAGACAAAAATTAGAAGGTGACACTTAGAGCAGGACAAATTCCACGAAATCCTTTCAAATATTGATGTATACAGCGGCAGGCCATGACAGGTGTGGCTGCAGCGCATGTGATGGTAGTATATTATTACCGAAGTTTTAAAACATGCAAGCGTAGATGAGGCTTTTTGCTCGCAAGGTGAGCCTCAAAACGTTGGAGCACAAGGCAAAATGCATTATTTTTTGTTGTCATAACAGAAAATTGTGGCAAAAAAGAGAAATAACAAATTTAATGATCATGTAGGGAATATGTATATTATATGGGAATCACGGTAAAGGACATGCATCAGCCGGCAAATATGGGTGTCCGATCTTTATGCATTGCATATTTGTCCTTAACCAAATGTGTAGCTTGAATTCACCAAGTTGGTGGCAATGGATGTAAAATTGTAACTAAATAAAGTATTCAACCTAGTGTTATTTGTCAGTGTAAGATGTATTATACCTTTCTGATGCTAAATTCATAACACAACTCATGCTAAGTGTTCAGGAAAGTTCACAGAAAAATGTTAGCTTGAGCCAACAAGTGCTGGTAATTTAATATTTATCTTTGCTTCAAGGTAACTTGCTTGTGTCTTGGTATCTTTGCTTTAAGAAATATGTCACATTATCTCCAGTTCCTAGAAGTCCAAGGGTATGTCACTTTTGGCTATGTATGATACTAATGTCATCTCGGATGCAGTCGGCCTTTTTTTAATCAATTTTTGTGGGCGACATTCGACAAGGCAGTAGAATTTTCCTTGTTGCACTCTAACGCGTTTGCCCTATTTTCGAGTGGGGAGATTGATCACAAATACTTAAGTTGGTTTGAGATATTCATCCAGGTTTCAGGTTCCTATTATCGTTCGTCCTCGCATGCAAATTCTAAGTTCTCTTGTTATTTAATTAAGTGACAATTGATATTGACAAATTATGATAACTTATTTTTAGCTGTTAAATTGTAGGAAAATTTAATGGTAAATTGCATTGTATAAATATGTGGCTAATGAGGGTGGATACACAATTTCCAGTAAATTAAGCGAAACTGATTTGCAGTATAGGATTGACTCGTGTTTTCTTGGGGGAGTGGATGAGTACGTGCTGCTTATCCTGTTTTAGTGAGTCTGCTCGTCGGTGACTAGGTAACTATTGTTTCTCCACCTTGCTTTTTTTTCATGAAGTATGCATCCCTTCCTTATGTGAATGTTTTAATTTGTTCAGTATAGTTTTTTTTACATGTTATTTCTTAGTGGGTTTGAAGTTCAGTGTTAAGCTTACGGTAAGAAGTTTTGTAATAATAGTTTGCTGAATTAGAACCACACTGTGTTGTGGAGCACATTGTAAGGTCTAAATGAGACAATAATGAAAATTAAAGCTTTGACGTACAATATGTTTGGAAAATAAGGATGATGATAGTTCACTAAAACCTGTATAAAATATTAATTGTGGAGCAGAAAGTTCAAGCTTAAATGGTAGAGTTAACACATGACATTTGTCATAAACGGCAGAAAGTTCAAGCTTAAGTGGTTGTATTGTTTTTGTTTTTGTATTTAAATTGTTGTTTTAAGTGTTGTCTTTATGTAGGTTATGACTCAAATCATTCTTCTCTATAATTATACATGCAGGCTGCAAGCACAATCTCCTTTATTTTCAACATAAAGACATGAATTGAATTTCATTATTGGAACTGGCATGCCCAACTCTAGCTCAAGGCAAAAAGTCTGGCGGTGAGAAGCGTGGCATCAACATAGATATAATTATTTCAATGTATTATGTGTTTTTAGTATGTTAGAACTTGATGGTTAAATGTAACTTATCAAATATTTTGAAATGTACGTAAAGAATTTGTGTATGTAATTGTATTTTTCTTTGCTTTATAGAGTTTGCTTTTGATTATTTAATTATGATATTTGTTTTTAGCAATGAATTATTATATATTGAAAGTGATGAATTATAATATATATATATATATGTGCTTGTAGTGCTGCAAATAATTGAATTACAACTGTTTTAAACAGTTGTAGTTGAGTCATTTGCAACAGTCAGAAATCGTTGTAGTATCTCACTTTTTAAACGTCTATTCTAGGTTTGCAACTGTCTTTCGTTGTTGCAGAAGGGTCTGTTGCAACAATAAAGGACAGTTGCAAAAAAGTCTACAGCAACTTCTTACTGCAACAGGCAAAAACTGTTGCGAAAAGAAACTGACCTATTGCAACTTTGGCTATACCAAGGGGCGCCGGCCTGTTGCAATAGGTCTATTGCAATAGATATTGCCTGTTGCGAAAGGTGTTTTTTGTTGTAGTGAAACCTAATTCTCTCAACTCTAAAGCAAATCAAGACTCTCTTTTCTTCTCTAAAATTGCGAGTATGATGATTTTAACAAGCTTATTGTTGAACTAATTCGATTAAGTCATTAATGGATTATAAGTGAATGATGTGAATTGTCATATATGTTGTTGTAAACCTTATACTATCATGTATGTTATGAATCCTATGCTATGTGGTGATGATATCCTGTATGTTGTAAATCATGCTATGATGATGTTATGTATGTTGAGAGTTTCTATGCTAAGTTGTGATGAATCATACATGTTAAAAAGCCATGATGTTACTATCTATGCTAATTAGTTTACGTTAATCAAATCATGATATTGATACTATTTGGGCTATGTTGATCTATATGACAAGTCACATATGCAAGTTTAGGTTGATTAGTAAAAGTTATGAACATGTGCCATGACATCTATTATGACATCTAGAATTATGCTATGACATATGTGAAATTCTATGCTAGTAGTTCACACCGTCATTATGTTGCCTAAAACCCCATATTCAAGTATATACACAAATTTGGGTTATGATCATATCATGTAAATTGTGACATTTAACAAGTTAACACCTTTAGATCCTTAACATGTGTAGCTTATGCAAGTTGCACCCCTATTATGATTAGATTCATTTTAATTGTCTATATGTTGTGATAATTTATTTTTGTGCTATGAGTTAGACTATTCGAGTCTAACGTATATTCTGCGTTGAATAAGCGAACGTATAAACGTGGGGTAGGGGTAATATTAAGGATTTAATAATCAGAGGTTGGGGTGCAATTGATATGATTTTGCATGCCATGAGTGGATGACCATAATTGAGTCAATTATGGAGATCATTAAAAGTGGACTCAATTAATAATTTGAATAGGGAATTATTAAAACTGGGCTAAAAGATTATAAGTGATAATCAATGCTTAGGACACGAGGTTGGACTCGTTTGTGACGTAAACCTGCCCGGACCCGCCCGGCAAATCCAATGGTCACAAATGTCAGCCCAATGTGAGAGGTCCTAGGCCTAAACTAAAGCATAACAGTTGTAAAGACACGAGGTTTGACTCTTTTATGGTGTAAGACTGCCCGGACCCGCCCGACAAATCCAGCTGCCATAAATGCCAGTCTAATGTGAGGGGTCTTTATGAGGATATGGCCTGAATGAATTAAGAAATACTTAACCAGATAAACATGTAAGGTGGGACATGGGGGTTAAGTAGGTGCCTTGGGTGGCATGAGGAATCTAGTGGGTGCCCTTAGTGGCATGTGAAATACGATTAATAAGACTTAACCAAACACACATGTAAATGAACATGACTAAGAGGGTTAAGTGGGATATACTAGTGGTGACAAGCTTAGGTGGGTAGCTTGTGGGGGCCCATTTCAACCATTATCCCAAACGTATCTTTGTGGGCTTGACCCAAGTGGAGGACAGGACATGCATACAGGGTTTGACTATAAGAGGCCAAAACGGGGAGCGGTGGCAACGCAAGTCCAACGGGTTTCATATGCGTGTGTGGACCCGGGCTGGTAGGTAAGACGTTGTTGCATCATGTTGGTATAAGCCGTGCATTCTCAAGTTGTATCGGGTTGCCACTTTAGGGGAGTGATACACCCCACTGTGGGACCAGCACGGGTATCTACGAGTAGGGAGCCGATCGAAAGTGGGTAGTGGGGTACACCTTGTGGAGATAGGGGCAGAAGACACCTATGTAGTCAGCTAGGGGTACGCAAGGATATTTATATAGTTTCTGTGTGAAGCAAGTGAGATCAACCTTTAGGGTGACTGGTGCGGTGCAGTGTAGTAATGTGCGGTGCAGTGAAGTAATTATTCGTTAGTAATTAGGTGTGCCTTTACCGTTATCTTTAACGTTATCTTTATCTGCTCTTCCATAACTAATAGTTCATAGACATTTGCTTGTCTTCCAGCTTATGCCTTAGTCTAGTTATTTTGATAATAGTATTGTTAGAATTGTCATACTCGCCAGACTTTTTGTCTGACCCCCTCCATTTCTATCCTTTTTCCCCCTCCAGGTCCTCAGGTTGGGCCCAGCCCTAATGGAGTTTGATTTGATTGCTTCATCTCTCTATGGAAAGCTTGGACCGTTGAAGTAAAGTCCAACTTGTTATCTTCTTTAATGGCTATTTGTGTAATGGGATTATGTATTTTGTTTTTATGAAGATGGATATTGTACTTGACTCTGATTTATGGTCTTATGATGTAATAAACATGTTTAAATTCCGCTGCAATAAAATGAAGTTTTAGTTTTCAAGTACTACTTATTATCTGTCTTGTTGTAATTTTTCTGTTCTATATTCACTTAAAACCTCCATGGAAGTTAATGCATTCCCTTAGTGAGTGACATTAATGGACGTGGGGTGTTACACGCTTGGCTTTTTCTTTTTCTTTTTGGGTTGTAGAAGGCCATGGGAAGCTATATGAAATATCCCGAAGTCCCCGGTGCAGGGGAGGTTATGGCGAAATTTTTCGAAAATTTAGGGTGTTAGCCAAATTTTTGAAAATTTTGAAAAGTTCTTAGAAACTGAAAAGTTGAAGAACTTAAGCCGTAAAGAGAATAGTGAAAGTTGAGTTGATTAATTAAACTTTCGGCTTCGTTCCTTTTCGGGGACGAAAAGTTTTAAGTGGGGGAGAATGTAACAACCCGGAAAATCTGGGCCAGTTTAAAATTTTTATTTTGGCAATTTTTGGCGAATTTTGAATATTTAAAATAGATTATTTTAAATAATATCAACGAGAAATTTATTTTGAATAGAATTCGAACGTATATATTTATTCGAATCATCGTTAGAATATAAATAATTAATTATAATTATAAAAGGAATTGAAAATGGCGTGGTAGTTCGATAATTCGATTTCAAAATTCAAATGAATGTACATGATTCAAAATAAACCGGATTTTAGTGAAACCAAAAATATTTGAATCTATTTGATAATATCTTTCCAACGAATCCGAAAAATCAAAATTTCATAGCGGGAATCAAAAGTTACGTCCAGTTGAAAATTCAGAATAGTCGCAATGGAATTCTAGCCCTTAAAAATGGAAATTTTGGAAATGTCCTCGGATTTCGACGAAATTACTTTTGTTGGACCCGTGATATCAAGTTATTACTAGATTCAAATTTTCGTAATTTTTCGAATCAATATGTGAGCGTGGCAAAGGAAAACGCGTTTGACCAGTTTCAGTTGATTTTAATCAACTGGAAAATGGCCATTTTTCAAACGGTCTTGGAATTTGACGAAACTAGTTTTATTAGGACCGTATCTTCATTAAGATGCTAGAAAATATTTTTCTGGAATTTTTAAAGTTCGTATGTGACCCTGGTAATTTGAAATGTGCGTTAAAATTAAAATCTACACTGATTTATAATTTGATTTTGAGAAAAACATATTGAAACGGTCGAATTGGCTTGCGTGGCATATCCCATTGTTCCCGGAATATGGGTAATATGCTAGGGACGACAGTCGGTGGGTTTGATTTCGATTTGAGAATAAAAAGTTACTTTTTGGGTTGATATAATAAAATAAAATAATAAATTAAAAATGGTCAAAGCCCTTTATCTCCCAGACCCGGTCAAACCCACCCCTACCCCCTTATCGTTCAAGAAAACCGAAACAAAAAAAAAAATCGCGATCCACATCTCGACGCCCACCACCCTTCCGCCGCCCTAGGCCAGCGCCACCTCCGATCCTCCTCCCCCCCCCCCCTTCTCTGATCAACTCGCGAGCCCCCCACTTCGAACTAAACCAAACCCTAGCCTCCCTCAGCCCAAATCGATGTTGCCCTCCTCCTTCATCCGCCCCTTCCTCGATCGCTCCACCACCTCCGCTCGTCGGAGCACGCCCAGCCTCCCCCTCCCTCTAATGAGATCCGCCTCCACGACTGTGCCTCCCCCTCGACTGGCGCTCCCCTCCTCTTCATACTGTAAGTTTCCTTGTTTTATTTTTTTTGTTTTATTCTTTTTTTAGTGATTCATTTAAATTCTGAATTAAATAAAATCATATAAAGTCGGTTTTTTTTTTAAAAATAAATAACATCGATTATTTTCAGCTTTGAAAGTGAGTTTATTTTATTTACATTTAATTCATTTTTCAGTTTTATTATATGGTTATAGTATAAAAGGAAAGATTTTTAAGTCAGACAAGAAATGATTTTTATATAAAAGGAAAGTCTATATTTTTATACATTGTTTGCATATAATGAAAAGTCGGATTTTTAATTATATGTAAGGTTAGATTTTTAGATACAAGAAACGTATGATCTTTATCATACGTTTGAAATATTTTTAGAAGTATAAAAATGTAATTTTCAATTATGTAGAAGACGTAAAAATATAATTTTTATAATATAGAAAGGTTAAAATATAATTTTTATATAATAGAGAAGTTAAAAATATAATTTTTGTACAAATGGCATATTAAAAATATGATTTTTTTTATAGGTGTGATAGTAGAAATATGATTTTTATTCATGTTGAGTAATAATAATATAATCTTTATAATGTTAAAGGCGAAATCTTTATAACGTAAAAGGCGAAATCTTTATAATGTTAAAGGCGAAATCTTTATGATGTTAAAGGCGAGATTTTTATATATATGAAGTGAAGGTATAAAAATACAATTTTTATATAGCAAAATAAAAATCAGATTTTTTTGGTTATATGTATAGTGAAATAAAAATGTGATTTTTATAGCATTGAAATAAAAATGTGATTTTTAAATGTGAACAGCGTGACAAAGACTATGTTGGAAGTACGGGCAAATCCAGATTGTTCAGAAATTCAGGAATAAATAATGGAGGAGTGGAACTCTCGGTGAGAACTTCTCACCTTTTAATTTTGTCTTCTAGTTAAAATATACACTAGGATGCAGACGGTGTTTAGTAGCACCCGACACCCGTCGTCCACAGACCATGGACGGCTTGTATGCTTGTTTGTTTGATTTTGATGTGTAGTTGATTGTGTGGTGTGATGTGAAATGAAATAAAATATTTATATAGTTAAAAATATTTTATCGTTAAAAATATAATTTTTTACATGAATGTGAATAAATATTTATAAACAAATCTTTATATACACTGATTTGATTGATATTGATTGGGACAATAAATTTTACACATCGCCCAACTGCACAAATAAAAACTGTGTTTGATTGTTTGAAACCCCACACGGGTATTGGGATGATATATGACATACACTAATCCCAATAATTAGTTGTATGTCGATCGATTGATTGACAGACCGTTATAAGCATTAAATATTTATATTTGATGCTTGTACAGTGTAGAACGCACTTTGGATGATGGTTGATGATTTATCGTTGCTGTTATATACGTGTGTTGTAGAAAATCCATGTAATTAACATTATATGGTAATTTATTGGGCCTCATTCCAGTTTTGAAATAGGAATTTTTGAAATAGGAATATTTGAAATAGAAATATTTGAAATAGGAATTTTTGAAATAGAAATATTTGAAATAGAAATATTTGAAAATAGAAATATATAAAGCCGTGTTGATTAGATTTGCGCCATTTTGATGTGAACGATATTTATATCGATTTTATTCAAATTGAAATGAATATTGAAGTGAATTGAAATTCAAATTGAATTGAATTGAAGTGAATTGAAATTCGAATTGAATTGAAATTCGAATTAAATTGAATTGATTTTAAATTCGAAGTAAATTGAAATGATTTGAAATTCGAATAGAATTGAAATTCGAATTAAATTGAATTGATTTGAAATTCAAAAAAAATTGAAATGATTTGAAATTCGAATAGAATTGAAATTCGAATTAAATTGAAACAGAAATGAAATCGTTTTGAATTGAATTTAAATGAATTGAAATTGAATTGAAATCGATTCAAATTGAAATCGATTTGAAATGAAATTAAAACGAATTTGTAAGGGAAACTTCAATTTTGATTTGAATTTGAAAAGGATGTTGAAATCGTTTTGAAAACGAATTTAAAACGATTTATAAAATACGGTTTAAAAGGAAATCGACGAAATATATATAATATGTATACATTATATATATAATGGCCTGAATAGAACGCGCCGCGCCGCGGCAGTTTGCGAATTTCAGCCATTGACTTCGAATGGATATTACGGGAGATCCGACCGTCGGATTCTGCTAAAACCGGAACCGTTGGGTTCGTATCGAAAATAGCTTTCTAACGAATATTAAAAATTTGAAATCTAACGGTTGGATTTGGAATTATGTCCAAATCAAATTTGGAAAAGGTCGCTGTAAGTGCAGTTCGATGGCCGTTGATGGAAATCGACTGTACAGGCCTTGATAAAATTATTAAAAATAGTTATAATTTGTGTAAAATCATAAGAAATGATTTGCGAAGAATTAGGATGAAAACTCCATATTTTAAAAGATAAAAATAGACCTTTATTGAAATGAACTAGTTTCGAACTAGAATTACACTTCTATTTATTTTTAAATAAATAAATTGAATATGAAAAGGATTTTAAAAGTAACCAGAATTTCCGATAATTGAATTGGAGTGGATTTGAATCGAAATTATCTTTGGAATATTTCGATGTTGGATTTCGTGATTGTACAGATGTTATGGAAATTTGAAAGATATATAGATATATCGTTATTTCCAATACGATATTTGTTAGTCGTAGAATTTGATATTGAATATAAGCCGATATATTTTCTATTCAGAGCCTTGTATTTAATATCAAATGTGATTTGGGTTTGTCGTGAATGGTGTCTTCATTAACATTGTTCTTAAGCCCAGTTGAGAAAAAGATTAAATCTTTTTATTTAGATTTAATGAAGTGTACCAATTAAATAATATTTAATTGGAATTGAATTGGTATTGATTTTTGGGTTTATCGTGAACGGTTTTTTAAATAACACTTGTTCTTTAACCTGATAATTGATGGAATGTGATTTTGGGTTTATCGTGAACAGTGTTTTAAATAACACTTGTTCTTTAACCCGATAATTAATGGAATGTGATTTTGGGTTTATCGTGAACCGTGTTTTAAATGACACTGATTCTTTAACCCAGTTAAGGATTAAAACTAAGTGAAGTTTTAATGAATCTTTAAATAGATTGAAAAGATCGAGAATGGAGTATCACCAGTTTTGCCCAGGCGATAGTTAAATCTTTAATTAGATTTGAACGTGAAATGGTAATTGAATTTACCGATAACACTGTGGTGTTAGATATGAAGTATGACCAGTTTTACTTCATGGGATGAATAGGTTGGGATTGGGAAATAAAATAAATGATTACTTCGGTGTGGTTCGCTAATCCCGACTAGTTTGAATTGATATTCAAAGAAGATTAAAGAATAAATTTAATGAATTTGTTTTTGAGAAAATTAATGGGAACTTTTCCCAAAGTATAAGAATATTTGGTTAAAAGAATATTCTGAATTGGAATGAGGCGTATGTTGTGTTTGTGTAACACTTGTTTATTATGTACGTGAGTTATTCAGAAAGACCGGATTTATCCCATTCTGAATAACTGATTCGACGTGGTGTCGAGGATGAAGACGGTGGTTTAAGACCGGATGTCTTCACGTCGTTTGGGTGGTTACTGATGATCTTGATTGGGCCGTACACCAAAGAGGAGGGAATCAGTTGGTGATCGTCCAGACGTACTTGGGGATCGATGGATATGCGGGGTACTAGGTGCCTCCGGTTCCGTTCAGACCCAGAACGGACTTGTAAATGGACTTTGTGTCTAACACTGGATTTTAGTCTGTGTGATTGATTTCTATTAAATATATATCTGTTTGGCGGCGGAGAATTTATTTTCTTGCTTAACGCCCTTCTCTGAGACGTACGAGCTCAGGGGTTATATATTGATGGATATCAAACGCATGGAGTGAATTGCCTGTGTGGCATGCCTAAGTGGCAAATGATCAAGGCTTCTGTTGAAAAGCAAAGTCTTGTGGTTGATGATCAAAGCACGGCCTGTGTGGCATAGCTTTGTGTAGCGTTGATTCGCGAGCCTGACACCCCGATTGTGAACCAGAAACGGGAGAGGACCTCAGGGAGGACATGCGTCTCTTTCTAGTTAGAAGTGGCGTTAGTGGTTTTACACGCCCTGACGAGTTAGACTCATGTGGTTGTTGGTTTGCGAGGCGCCTCGGATATATCGGTGACTATGTGAAGCCAATGGAGTCATTCGTTGGCTCAATTACGCCCCATAGGGCGGGGAGACGTATTGTTCAGGCACTATAATCCACATCGTTGGACCGGCCCTGTCGCTCCAGGGGGTAGTTGCGGCTGTTCCGGAGGCTCGGGCTAGAGAGTCTCGAATTGGTTGAGGATGATCCCTGGCCTTGGTTCATAGATGGAAATCCAATTTCCAAATACGTGACTTTGCGGTTTTAATTGTAGAACTAGTATGACGACATGATATATGGTACCCATGCCGTCTATGATTGATACTTATGATTTGAAGTTGTTTTATACACTATGCACTTATAATAGTATCAAATGATTTGTTTTAAATGTACTAAGCATGTTTGGCTGTTATAAGGGAAAACCCTATCCCCCGGCTTGCGTTGCATTGTGTGATAGGACCTGGGTCTTATAATAGCTTCATTTTTCTAAAAAAGCATTGTGCTGTTATGTTATATGCACTGGTATTCTTGGGAGGAAACCCGTTCCGTGTCATACGGCGTGGTCCCTTGACATATCTGATTTAAAATAAAGATTAATAATTGTTTTAGTTCTCACACCTGTCCCATGACTGACCTGGAGTTTATTATTTTAACCTAAACTCTGGGTACCCTTATTTTGACACGGGCAGCTAGTAGTTTTAGTTTTGCAGATTTATATTCATAGGATCCTGATGTACAGCTGGAACGATATCCGGAAAGCTTTGTATCCGTATATCTCCTTCAGTTGTATTTTGTATTATTTTCCGCTGCTATGTAATTTATTGTAATCTCTGATATTTTGTAATGTATAATATTCATTTATACTCTGTATGTTCTTGTATTCTGATGGAATTTTTGTAATTAACAATGAAATGTTCTTCTGTCTGCGTTCTTTTGTGGATTGTTCTCGAACTATCCGCACTTTCCTTAAGGGGAAGTTACGGGTTTTTACATATTTATATTCTAACGTCGATTCAAATAAATATATACGTTCTAATTCTATTCAAAATAAATTTCTCATCGTTATTATTTAAAATAAACCATTTTAAATATTCAAAATTCACTAAAATTGCCAAAATAAAAAATTTAAATTGGTTCGGATTTTCTGGGTTATTCCAAACAGTGTTATTTAAGACACCATCCACAAAACCCAATAATCCTATTTATTTTATTTAATTCCAAATAAATATTAATTAATTGGAAAACTTCATTAAATCTTGATTAAGGATTTATTCTATTTCTTTATTAAAATAATGTCTTCAAAATATTAGATTTTGGAAATTGCTACCTTTTATTCATTTCATTATAAAATGAATAGAAACGATCGATAAACCCGTTCGGGTTAAAATGGCGTTTCAACTTATAATGGGCTAAATAGTCCAATTCATTACCATGTCCATTTATGGTTTATAATGGGTTAGACCTCCCACATTTGGCCTACAACTTGCGGATGCTGAACATGCCAGTCGGGTCCGGGCAGACTTATCCAACAAGTTGGGCTTAACCTCGTGTCATATCCCTCTTCGTATTTGCGCACTTAGACCTCTCACATTAGGTTCAACATTAGTGGCTGCTGGATATGCCGGTCAGGTCCGGGCAGACTTCCACCACAAATGCAACCTAACCTCGTGTCAAAAGTGCAATTATAATTTATAATTGTAATTATTTTACTGAAAAATATTCATTATTTTAAACTATTCTTTATTTAAAATATCTTTATTCTAAAATATTCTTAATTTAAAATGTCCTTTATACTAAATTGTTATTTATTTTATAATATTCTTGTTACCAAATATTCTTTATTTCTGAATCGGAATGTGACTCAATCAAATGCCATATAATTTCAGTTATACGGATTTCATAATGTATATAACAATAATAAGAAATAATCAATAAACAATCCATTCACATCCAAAGTGAAATTTTTTAATTGTGTAAGCATTAAAATAATTAAATAATTAACGCTCATCACAAACTGTCAATTCGTCGATTAACAACAACTAAATATTGGGACTAGTGTGTGACAACTGTCATCCCAATACCCGTATGGGTTTTCAAACAACAACAATTTATATAAATAAATCATTGGTTAATAAATTTAACCAATTCTAATTCAATTTGAATTATTTTCTATTTAACAAATTTTCATTTGTTTAAATTATAAATAAATATTTATAATTTAGTTTCAACGAACATGTATTTTGATTTAACATGACAAAATCTATATATATATATGACATTTTAATTGTAACATGCCATAATCTAAATATATGACATTTTTAATCCAATATGTCATTTCTATATAAAATAACATTTCTAATCTAGTGTAACATTTCTATATAAAATGACATTTCTAAATGAATGACATCTTTATTCTAAATAGACATTTCTAACTAAAGTTATGTATTCTATCTTCCTCCTTTCTAGTATGTTAAAAATATTGTTTTAACATACAAATATTCTCTAACATATGTTTTCTATTGAATCACTTTACATCAAAAATGGAATTTTTAATGTTGCCACATTTTTATTCACACAGTCTGTAACGACCCGAATTTCGCCCGACCCCAAACGACCGCAAGATCGATCAAGACACTTCAAAACCCGTGTACGTTAACTTTGGACATACAACACATCAGAACAACAACACAGACTTTTATAACATCAATAATAAATGTTACATCAGAGTACAGAATATATCAGAGTACATCGATAAATAATACAGCGGAAGATAAATTACAGCGGAAGATAAATTACAATAGATTAATACATTGCACGGAACTAATCTCAGCGGAAGGCCATCAATATTTTGGACCCAGCTTCAGACTTCAATCCAGGATCCTACTTAACTATATTTGTAAAAAGCTACTCGACTGCCCGTGTGGAAAGAGGGCATCCGAGTTTGCAAAGTGAAACAAACTACAGATCAGTCGTGGGACTGGTGTGAGAATTCTATACATAACTTATCTAATAAGTAGGCTAATCACAGGACCATGCCGCTAACGCAGAACGGGTTTACTCCATTGGATTGTCAGTGCATAAATAAAGTAAATCGTCGAATAACGCAATTCCTTTTTAGAAAAAATGAAACCATTATAAGACCCAGGTCCCATCACACAATGCAACGCACACCACAGGAGAGGGTTTTACCTTATAATGGCCAAAAGATGCTTGATACGTAAGAACGATATTATTATTAGTGTGTATATATTATATTTAAAACATTTCAAATATAATATCAATCCTAGACGGCATAGATACCATCTACTATGTCGTCATACTAGTTATACAATCAAAATCGCAAGGGGCGTATTGGAAATTGGGTTTCCATCATGATTCAAGGCTAGGGAGGAGCTCCTGACCGATTCGAGACACTCTAGCAATGCCTCAGGATTCGGACGCTGGCGAACCCTTGGATACAGCAGGGCCAGTCCACAAATACTTTAGTGGATTAGTTATGTCTGAACACACGCTCCCCGATCCTATTGGATCTACAAATCAGCCGAGGGCAACCGATAAGAATAAACCGAGGCCTCACAAAAATTCCATCAACCACATAAGCAAATGTCGGACCGTGTTAAAGCACCGACACCACTTCTAGCTTGAAAGAAACGTGTGCACTCCCTGCGTTCCCTTCTCCCGTTTTAGACTCAACCAGTGTGTGAGGCTCGCGAAGTCACGATATACACAAAGCTATGCCTAAATAGACTGTGCTTTGATCATCAACCACAAGGCCTGCTTTTCAACAAACCCTTGATCATTTGCATCTTAGCGTGTCACATTGTCAGACCCTACCATATCATTGATCATCTACCAATATATATATAACCTCTAAGCTCATACGTCTTAGAGAAGGGTGATAAGTAAAGAATAAATTCTTTACCACCAAACAGAAATATATAATCAGTAGCGTTCAACAAATATAGTAGGAATACAATGTCAGACACAATCCATTTACAAGTCCGCTCTGGGTCTGAGCAAAACGTGTCCGTGGATCTCCAAATGCGTTTGGACGATCACTACTAAATACCTTGCCTTAGAAGGCCAATCCCAATTCAAGATACCATTCATCATCATCCCAACGATGTGAAAACCTTCGGTCCTCAACCACTGCCTTCTTCTTCGACTCTTGATCGTCGTGATGATTATTCCGAATGGGTTAAACCCGGTATTTCTGAATAACTCGCGTATTTTGGGATTAAAAAAAAGAAAATATTGGAAAATCACATATTATGCCACATTCCAACTCAAAATATTCTTTTAATAAGATATTCGCTTTAAAAGGATTCTCATTAATTTTATCAAAGATAAACTCTGAAAATAAAATCTTAAATCTTCCTTAAAAGATTTATTAAAACTCCAGTTTTGATTTGATATCGAAAATCATTATTACAAGATCATTTATTTAAGGAATATATCTTGTCTTAAACAGGTTAAAGAACTAGTGTCCTTTAAAACACAGTTCACGATAAACCCACAAATCTATTTATAAAATATGGAATTCCACAGGAATCAAATCAATACATAATCGATATAAATTTCTATATCGGACTAATAATATAAATGGAATAATGGCAAAGCCTCTTAAATTCCATATATAATATCAGTCTTCTTTTACAGAAGCCCATTTCGATTATTACCAATCGAATTTCCACTTAATTCCAATTTAATATATTAGATTGGAAAACTTGATTTTTAGAAAATGTCTTTTTAAATCTATAAAATAGATTTATAAATTCCAATTAATAATATCAATGTAAATTGGATTAAAGGACAAATGTCGTTTAAAACACCGTCCACGATAAATCCACTTCACAGCTCAATTTATTCCATATCACAAATTATAATTGCAAAATGCTAGTAATCTTTTAAAAACATATTTTAAAATAATCATTAAAAATATTCTTTGTATAAAAGATTCTAATGAGAAGTATTCTTTATATTACAAATTCTTATCTTTTCCAAATATTCTATGTTTTAACATATACTTGATTAAAAATATATTTTATGAAAATATATACACTTTATATAAAATGGATTTCTAATGTAAAAATATTCTTATTTAAAAGAACACCTGAATCGAAATGCGTCTCAAACATTTACCATATAATTTGGATTACATGGATTTCACACACATCATATAAATGACAATAACAGTATAATGATCAAATCATCCATCTACATTCAAAGTGTAATTTCCACTGTGTAAGCGTTAAGATTAAATAATAACGCTCATTGCAGCTTATCGATCTTACGATCAACATACAACTGAATATTGGGATTAGTGTATGTAAATTATCGTCCCAATCACATAAACAAGTCAGATAACTTGTGAATGGAAGTGTAATACACCATAGATAATGATGACAAGAAAATATCTCTATTGCAATGAATGAATATGCATAATAACTTCATCTCTATTGACAATTTCTACTTTGCTAGTTTAAACTCAAGCAAAAATGGTTATATTGTTCTGACAATTCTAATGCGACAAAAATGATAATTTTTGTTTTAACTAACCCATCTTGACAAATATATAACTTGCCAAACATAACATATATATATATATCTATATATATATATATAACTTGCTTCAACTAATTCATTTTGACAAAAATGAATATATTTTGACAAAATGTCTATTTGGTTTAACTAATGTAAATAGACTAAAATGAATAATTTTTTTCAACAAATGTAAATTGATAAAAGTGAATATTTTGTTATTAACTAGTATAAGTTGGCAAAAGTGTTTATTTCATTTTACCTAATCAATTTGACAAAAGTGCATATTTTGTTTCCACTAGTATAAATTGAGAAAAGTGATTATTATTTTTCAACTAGTATAAATTGACAAAAGTAATTATTTTATTTTAACTAATCAAGTTTGACAAAAATGTTCATTTCATTTTAACTAAATCAAGTTTGACAAAGATGTTTATTTCATTTTTATGTTTGCAAATAAAAAAGTAACTTTTATTTTAGATGTTATATTGCATTGTGGAATGCAAATAAAAGAACAAACTTGATTTTCAAAGTATATTTACATTTGTGATTGTAAAAAAAACAAATTTTATTTTCAATATATATTTGCATTCGTGAATGCAAATAAAGAAAGAATTTTATTCTCAATGTATATTTGCATTAAAGAATGCAAATAAAAGAACAAAATTTATTTTCCGAATATATTTGCATTTGTGAATGCAAATAAAAAGGCAAACTCTATTTCAAAATACATTTGCATTAGGGAATATGAACAATTTATACTTTAATGTATATTTGCATTAGAGAATGCAAATAAAAGAATAAACATTAATTCCCATGTATATTTACATTAGTGATTCCAAACAAAAGAACAATTTTTCCTTTCGAAATATATTTGCCTTAATGAGTGCAAATTTAAAAAAAAACTAATTTCATCTTCAATGTATTTTTACATTTGTGAATGTAAATAAAAGAATAAATTCTGGTTTCAACATATATTTGTATTGGTGAATGCAAATAAAAGGGTAGATTTTATTTTCAATGTATGTTTGCATTAGTGAATGCAAATAGAAGATTGAACTCAAAATTTAAGTTCTAGGATAACATAAAAACGGTATTTCATTGTTTTACACTTTTCTATGTATTCTAATAACAAATAAAATAATCCTTTTATTTGTTTATACTTTTCTATACATTCTGATAATGTAATAACCTGGAAAATACGAGCCAATTTAAAATTTTTAAATTGGTAATTTCAAAGGAATTTGAACAATTGAAATAGAATATTTCAATAAAATAGTGAATTAGAAATAGTGAGTCAGTTTGAAAATTTGAATTCAAACTTTGACTGACTGTGCAGGGTGGAGAATATAACGGATTTTAGTGAAATCAAAAATATTTAAATCTGTTAGTCAATACCTTTCTAACGAATCTGAAAAATCGAAGTTTCATAACGGAAATCAAAAGTTATGGCCGAATGAATTTTCAGAAAGGTCGCTATATAGAATATATAGCCCTGGAAATTTGATATTTTGCAAACGACCTCGGAATTCGACGAAATTACTTTTGTTGGGTCCGGGATGTCAAACTATTGCTAGGTTTCAAATTTCATAATTTTTGAAGCTAATATGTGAGCGTGGCAAAAGAAAATGTTTTTGGTCAAATTCTGTTAAATTGGATCGACCAGAAAATGGCCATTTTTCAAACAATCTCAGAATTTGACGAAACTAGTTTTGTTGGGACCGTAGCGTCAAAACATAGCTAGATTTATTTTTCTGGAATTTTTCGAATCAGTTTGTGGCCCTGGCAAATTGAAGTGTACGTTCAAAGTTAAAAATTAAATGTTTTTTACTTTAATTTGAAAAATAATTGACTGTAACAATCGAATTGGCCAACGAAACCTATCCCATTGTGTCCAGGATGGGGGTATTTAGCTAGGGGCGACAGTCGTTGGGTTTGAAAAGGAGTCCGTTGAGAAAACACTATTTAAAAATTAAATAAAACCATCGACCAATCATATTTCTCCGTTCATAAATAATACTAAAACATCAGAAAACCCCCTACCCCCCACCCCCCCCCCCCGACATCGATGATGGAACGCTTCCTCCCCTTCCCTGGCGATTTCCGATCGCCACAGCCCGAATCAGCCCCTCCCCCAGTTCAACTTTTTGTAGTTCTCCTTCCCCTCTTCAAATCCATATAAGGAGCTCCCCCTATCGTTGCTCCTACATCGAGATATCTCCCTTTAAAGTCCCGACCTTCCAGCCGCCGCCGCGAGCTCTGGGCCCCACCGAGTTGCCTCCAACCACCGCGCGTCTGTAGCCCTCTCCTCCCTCTTCCACGTCCAACCCGCCAATCATCCCCTCGTGCCCTGGTTCTCGCGAAAACCGCAAACCTAGTTTTGAACCATCATGAAAGGTCAGTTCTTTTTGATGTTTGCACTTTGAAAAATCATATCTTTTTAGTGTGTTGACGAAATTCGATGAAACAGGAAACATCACGACCGCAAGGAAGATCTCTACACTCTAGAAGAAGCCGCGGATTTTTCTGAGTCATCTACGATTTTTAGCACTCCGCAAACCAATGTGAGAAATTTAAATTAAAAGAATTTGAATGGAAAATGTCGTGTATAAATTATATTAGCGAAATATAAATTACACACGTGTTGTATACCTCATGTACATGCGTGGTGTAAGCTATATAAGCGAAGTATGAATTATACATGCAAAGAATAATTGATATATGTATTGAAATGCAAGTGAAATATAGCAATTATATTAAATATACATATATATATATATACACACACACACACACACTCCCCTCGTCCACAAACCGTGGACGATATTTATTGTTGTGAATTGGTGTGAAATATTGGATGAAAAATACGAATGGTTGAATAATTATTTGTGGTTGATATTGTTTGGTTGTGGTTGAAAAGTACACATTGGTGATTGAAATGAATTGGAAATATTTGTGGAAATAAAAATAAAACATCCCGCCTGCGTGCGAATTAGATGCCTGAATCCCCATTGTCAAAAACCGCAAGGTTTTAAGGTAGAGCGAGGAGCCGTACTAGGGACGGTGCCGGTTTTAACTACCCTGCCGTTATGCTGCCGAAATTTTGAATAACCTTTATGTGTTAGAATAATTTTCATATGTTGAAATTATTTACATGCGTTGAAATTAAAGTCATATGTTTAAACTCTATCCATGTGTGGAAATGTTCATGTGTTGAAAAGTGATGTGTGAAAATTAAATTCATTTGTGAATGAATGAAGTGTCTAAACAATAAAATCACATTTTTATAATATATATGAAGTATGAAAAATATTCGCCTTATATATAAATAGTTTCAACAATAAAAAAATTCCATCTTTCTAATATGAACAACATAAATAAAATATCTATGTGTGGAAATGTTCATGTGTTGAATAAAAAGATCGAACAATAAAAATTACATTTTTATTGAAACTATGAAGTGAGGAAAACATCCATTTGTCGAATGAATATTTTAAATGATAAAAATATCATTTTTATCATATATGTGATATGCTAGAGATATGCGGATGTTGAAATAAATATTTGTGAAGAAATATTATTTTTAACATGCATATGAACTAAATAAAATAGTCATGTGTTGAAATCTATTTTAGTTCGCCAAATTTATCATCTTTGAAATGTGAAGTGTTAAAAATAGCCACTTGTTCAAATAAATGTGCATGAGTTGAAATATACATTAATTAGCTGATGATATGATTTTAGCCTATGCATGCAACATTAGAATGAATGGTGTTTTTAAACCAAAGTAAAACCGAATATGAAGTTGAATGGAAAATGATAAGTGATAAAAATTGTATATATGTACATGCATATTTATTGAACAGGTTATAGCAAAGGGGCTAGAGAAGAGGAATAAAATTTTGTGGCCAACAAATAGGTACACATTTACTTTTTTGTTTAGGTGATAATTTTATGAGCCTGTTGGCAAGCCGCTTGGCTTTTTCTTTTTCTTTTTGACATGAGACGCCCGTGTGGCTCTTTGGGAATTTTCCCAGCCCTCCCGTACAAAGGAGGTTATGGTGAAATTTTCCAAAATTTAAAGGCGTTAGTGAAATAATGGAAGTGAAAACGATATAGGAATATTTGAATAAACTATATTTATATAAATATATAAATATAAATAAAATTAAAACGAAACGTGGCCGTGCAGTTCGTGTTTTGAAACCGTGATTTCAAACAACTAGTGCGGGAAATCCGACCATTGGATTTTCCCGAAACCGCAACCTTGGGTTCGCCTTGGAAATATCTTTCCAACGACACCAAATTTGTGAAGATCCGACGGTTGGATTGTCTGAAATGTTTAATTCAAATCTGAAGAAAAACAGCGCCAGAAACGATTATATTTATATATATATAAATATAATTAAATAAAATTGAATAACGACGCTGCAGTTCGTAAATTGAAATCGTAACTTCAAATGACTAGTGTGGAGAATCCGATCGTCGGATTTTCCCAAAACTGAAACCGTTGGATTCGTTTTGAAATGACCTTCCTAATGATATAAAATTTGTGAAGATCCAATGGTTAGATTTTCAGATATGTGTAAAACAAAATTAGTGAAAAGCAGCGCCAGTGCATCGACATGACCTGAAACGTCGTTTAATTAAATATGGCCGTTTTATATTAAATAAAAATGGCGATATATCATTATAAAATACTATAGACGATATAGAGTGGAAATAAACCAATTTCGTTGTGTTTACTTGATATGTGATGGTCGAATGTATTTAACATGAGAATTATAACTAAAGAACTGAAATGTGAATGTTGAATAGTCCAACCATGGGAATAATTGATTTGAAAATCTAAATATACGTGGGTTATTTGAAAAGGCCGAGTTCATCTCATTTCAAATAATCGATCGATGTCGAGAAGTTGAAGAGTCGAAGACGGTTGAAGACCGACGATCTTCACATTGGATGGATGGGCGCTACTGATGCTCGTGATTGGAGTAGCTACCATGAAGGAACTGAAGTAGTAGCCGTCCAAACATACTATTGATTGTACGAATATGCGAGGAATTGGTGCCTCCGGTTTCGTTCAGACCCAGAACGGACTTGTAAATGGACCGTGTGTCTGACATTGGATTTTGTTTTGTGCTGATTGATCTCTGTTAAATATATATCTTTTTGGCGGCGGAGAATTTATTCTCTTGCTTAACGCCCTTCTCTGAGACGTATGAGCTCAGACGTTATGTACTGATAGAAATCAGTCGCATGGAGTGGATTGCCTGTGTGGCACGCCTAAGTGGCATATGATCAAGGCTTCTGTTGCAAAGCAAAGTCTTGTGGTTGATGATCAAAGCATGGTCTGTGTGACGTAGCTTTGTGTATGACGTGAATTCGCGAGCCTCACACCTTAGTATGAGTCAAAAACGGGAGACGGACCGCTGGGAGTGCACGACGTTTCTTTCTAGCTATGGTGGTGTCAGTGACCTACCAGTCCTGACATTATATATACTTTTCACCTGTGTGGTTGTTGGAATGCGAGGCGCCTCGATTATAGGTCTGTAAGGACTGGGAAACGTGTGTTCAGGAATTGCCAATCCTCAAAAGTAAGAGAGGACCGGCCCAGCCGATTCCAAGGATCATAGTGGGGTCCTAGGACATTTGCTAGAGTGTCTCGAACGGAGAGGAGCTTGCCCCTTGCCTCGACTCATGAAGGAACCCAATTTCCAATACGAAATATGCGGACATGATTGTATTACTAGTATGGCGACATAGTAGATGGTAGCTATGCCGCCTAGGATTGATATTTATGATTGAATTTGCTTTTGAAACATATGCACTAGTAATAATATCAAACACTTCTGTTTTATTCGTATGAAGCATTTTTGGCCATCATAAGGTAAAAACTCTATCCTCCGGCTTGCGTTGCATTGTATGATGGGACCTGAGTCTTATAATGGCTTCATTTTATAAAAAGCATTGCGATGATTTAATCATTTACTTTATTTCATGCACTAGCACTCATTGGAGTAAACCCGTTCCACGAAAGTGGCGTGGTCCTTTGATTTGCCTTATTATTGTTGTTAATAAGTTAAGTAGATTTCTCATACCAGTCCCATGACTGACTCGTAGTTTGTTTCACCTTGCAAACTCGGGTGCCCTCATTTTCACACGGGCAGCCTACTTACAGGTTTCTGACGCACTTTTGGCTCATGGCGAGGCCTGACTACACCGTGCCGACTTGGATTTTCTCCGCCATTATTGTATCTATATTATGATTCCGCCATTGGCGATGTAGACTGATAATTATTTTGTGTACTCTTTATGTATGATTCCACCTCAGGCGATGGTGACTGATTATGTATCATTATGCACTAAGTTGTATCCTGTACTGTGCTTCTCTGATGTGATGATATCTATATGATTCCGCTGTCATATGTGTTTAAATTATTTTATTTTCTGTTTATGCTATTATATATGATCTGCTAATGATGATTAATGTGTTATATTCCAATGATTAAGGACACCGTGTAACGGGGTTTTATGATCGTCACAGATAACATGTAAAAGAATATTTTATATGTAAACATTTTTCTATGTATTTTAATGTCAAATAAAAGTGAATTTTATTTGTAAAATAAAATTCTAATTTTTAAATGACAAATAAAAAGTAGATTTATTCGTCTAATAAATTCTGAGTTTCAAATGACAAATAAAAAGTGAATTTATTTGTGCAACAAATTCTAGGTTCATATTTGTGTTGCAGCATGTATATTAATAAAGATGGACTTTATTTCTATGTCATATTTGTATGGAAAAATACAAATAAAAAGATGAACTTAATTTCTATGTTATATTTGTATTGAAAAAATACAAATAAAAAGATGAACTTTATTTCTATGTATATTTGTATTGAAAAATACATATATAAAGATAATTCATTTTCTAAGTTATATTTGTGTTGAAAGACACAAATAAAAAGATACTTCATTTGCTAAGTTACACTTGTGTTGAAAAACACAAATAAAAAAGATACTTCATTTGCTAAGTGTATATTTGTGTTAAGAACACAAATAAAAAGAAACAATTCAATTTCAATGTTAATATTTGTGTTAAGGGACAAAAATTAAAAAGACATTAATTATTCTATGAGTATTTGTGTTAAGAACACAAATATAAAGACATTTATTTTTCTTATGACATCACGGATCCAACAAAAGGGGTTTCGTCCAAAACCGAGGTCGTTTGCAAATTTTCCATTTTTAAGGGCTAGAATTCCATAGCGACTATTCTGAATTTTCATTTGGGCATATCTTTTTATCCCCGCTATGAAATTTCAATTTTTCGGATTCGTTGGAAAGATATTCTCAAATAGATTCCAATATTTTTGGTTTCACTAAAATCCGAATTAATTTGAATCCTGTACATTCATTTGAACTTTGAAATCGAATTTTCAAACTACCGTGCCATTTTCAATTCCGTTTATAATTAAAAAAATATATTTATATTCTAACGATGATTCAAATAAATATATACGTTCTAATTCTATTTAAAATAAATTTCTCGTCATTTTTATTTAAAATAATCCACTTTAAATAGTCAAAATTCACTAAAATTGCCAAAATAAAAATTTTAAATTGGCTCAGATTTCCGGGTTATTACAATCTCCCCCACTTAAAACTTTTCATCCCCGAAAAGGAACGAAGCTGAAAGATATTTCACAAATCAACTCAACTTCCAGTATTTTTATTACGGCCTAAGTACTTCAACTTTTCAGTTTCTAAGAACTTTTCAAAATTTTCAAAAATTTGGCTAACACCCTAAATTTTCGAAAAATTTCGCCATAACCTCCCCTGCATTGGGGACTTCAGGTTATTTCAAATAGCCTCCCATGGCCCTCATCAATCCAAAAGGAAAAAGAAACAGCTAAGCGGCTAGCCAATCAGCTCATAAAATCATCAAATCCCAATAAATTCGTAAACATGTACCTATTTGTCTGGCAAACAATTTTATTCTTCTACTCTAGCCTCCTTGCTATGACCTGTTCCATGTAAGTACATGAATATGCATGCAATTTCAAACAATTTCCATTACAGTTCTATATTTGATTCAACTAGGCTAAATGGTTCAAAATATCAAACAAATAAACAAACAACACAACCATCAATCAATTAGTGAATTAACATTTCAAATTCATAAT
Organism: Allium sativum; assembly: GCA_030737875.1. Classification (NCBI taxonomy): domain Eukaryota; kingdom Viridiplantae; phylum Streptophyta; class Magnoliopsida; order Asparagales; family Amaryllidaceae; genus Allium; species Allium sativum. The sequence continues at coordinate 919,578,821 of CM060924.1, read as the reverse complement.
TTTGATACATATACAGAAAATCATGTTTTTGATGCCAAATTACAACAATAAACCTATCTATTTTTGGTTCTCACACCAGTCTAATGGAAATATATAGATATCACACTTTCGATACTCGAAAATTAATGTTGATGGTGTTTCGAACCACCATCAGAACATCTCCGGGCTACTAGAGTGCAATTCTATATCCATCCAGTATATTGGAGGCTTCCAATACACGTGGATTAGACGTATATCAAAATCTCCATATATCTGATAGTCCAAATCAATATAAATAAATATTCAAATACGAATTATTGAATTGAATTTTCGAAACAAAACTTGTTTTCAATTTTAAAAATATACTCTTCACACTCGTACTAGGATGCTACTGATCCCATCTCTAACGAGTCATTCTTATTGAATATTACTAATCTAATCTCTGATGAATCCTTTCGTATGGTTCTAATTTGTCTTGTTCTCTGAGTTTTCTAAACCAAAGCTCCTATACCAAGCTGTAACGATCGGGAATTTCGCTCGATCTGAATCGATCGCTAAACCAACCAAGACCGTTCGAAACCCCTGATTGTACTGAGAAAATGACAAATTAGAACACAAACAGAAGAGCATTTCATTTTTAATTACAACAATTCATCAGATTACAAGAATATACAGAGTATGAATGAATAAAATACATTCGATAAATATCAGAGATTACAATAAATTACATAGCAGCGGAAAATAGTACAAAACACAACTGAAAAGAATAAATGGATACAGAGCTTTCCGGATATCGTTCCAGCTGTAAATCAGGATCCTGTGAATATAAATCTGCAAAACCTAAACTACTAGCTGCCCATGCAGAAAATGAGGGCACCTAGAGTTTAGGTTAAAACAATAAACTCCAGGTCAGTCATGTGACTGGTGTGAGAACTAAAACAGTTATTATTCTTTATTTTAAAGTTAGGTAAATCAAGGGACCATGCCGTATAACATGGAATGGGTTTCCTCCCAAGAATACCAGTGCATAAAACAAACAACGCAATGCTGAATAAAGAACAATGAAGCTATTATAAGACCCTGGTCCCATCACACAATGCAACACAAGCCGGAGGATAGGGTTTTACCTTATAATAGCCAAAGAATGCTTGATACGCTAAATTTCATCTTTTATTATTACTATAAGTGTATAGTTTCAAAACAATTTCAATCATAAATAACAATCATAGACATCATGGGTACCATATATCATGTCGCCATACTAGGCTCTACAATCAAAACCGCACTGTCACGTATTTGGAAATTGTATTTCCATCTATAAACCGAGGCCAGGGATCGTCCTCTACCGATTCGAGACAATCTAGCCTACCTTGTCTCAGGATCAGAGCTCGAGTGACCCTTGGATCGTCAGGGCCGGTCCACCGATGTGGATTAAAATGCCTGAACACTGCATTCCCCCGCTCTTTGGGGGCGAAAATGAGTCATATGACTCCATCGGCTCCACATAGTCACCGATATATCCGAGGCGCCTCGCAATAGCAACAACCACACAGGTGAAAATAATATAAATGTCAGGGCTTGTAGGTCACTGACACCACCCTAGCTAAAAGGAAACACATGCCCTCCCTGAGGTCCTCTCCCGTTTCTGGTTCACAACCGGGGTGTGGGGCTCGCGAATTCACGTTACACAAAGCTTTGCCACACAGGCGGTGCTTTGATCATCAACCACAAGACATTGCTTTTCAACAGAAGCCTTGATCATTTGCCACTTAGGCATGCCACACAGGCAATTCACTCCATGCGATTGATATCCATCAATATATTACCCCTAAGCTCGTATGTAAGAACCCGTAACTTCCCCGTGAAGGAAAGCACGAATACTTTGAGAACAACACACAAATGAACGCAGACGGAAGAACATTTAATTGTTATTACAACAATTCCATCAGATACAAGAATATACAGAGTATGAATGAATAAATTACATTCGACAAATATCAGAGATTACAATAAATTACATAGGAGCGGAAAAATATACAAAATACAACTGAAAGTGATACACGGATACAGAGCTTTCTGGATATCGTTCCAGCAGTAAATCAGGATCCTGCGAATATAAATCTGCAAAACCAAAACTACTAGCTGCCCGTGTGGAAAATAGGGCCACCCAGAGTTTAGGTTAAAACAATAAACTCCAGGTCAGTCATGGGACTAGTGTGAGAACTAAAACAGTTATTCAAAACTCTACTTTATACATAGTAATTCAAGGGACCACGCCGTATAACACGGAACGGGTTTCCTCCCGAGAATACTAGTGCATATAACAAAACAGCGCAATGCTTTTTGGAAAAATGAAGCTATTATAAGACCTTGTTCCCATAACACAATGCAACGCAAGCCGGAGGATAGGGTTTTCCATTATAATAGCCAAATAATGTTTGGTATGTTTAAACAAATCATTTGATACTATCATAAGTGTATAGTGTCAAAACATTTTCAATCATAAATATCAATCATAGACGGCATGGGTACCATATATCATGTCGCCATACTAGTTCTACAATTAAAACCGCAATATCACGTATTAGAAATTGGATTTCCATCATGAGTCGAGGCAACGGGCAAGCTCCTCTCCGCGTTCGAGACACTCTAGCAAATGTCCCAGGACCCCACTCTGATCCTTTGGAACCTCCAAGGCCGGTCCTCTCTTACTTTTGAGGATTAGTTATTCCTGAACACAGGTTTCCCGGTCCTTACAGACCTATATCCGAGGTGCGTCGAATCCAACAACCACACACGTGAAAAGTATATAAATGTCAGGGCTGGTTGGTCACTGACACCACCATAGCTAGATAGAAACGTCGTGCACTCCTTGAGTCTGTATCCCGTTTTTGACTCATACCGAGGTGTGAGGCTCGCGAATTCACGTTATACACAAAGCTATGCCACACAGGCCGTGCTTTGATCATCAACCACAAGACTTTGCTTTTCAACAGAAGCCTTGATCAATTGCCACTTACGCGTGCCACACTAGCAATTCACTCCATGCGACTGATGTCCATCGATATACAACCTCTGAGATCGTACGTCTCAGAGAAGGGCGTTAAGCAAGAGAATAAATTCTCCGCCGCCAAACAGATGTATATTTAATAGAGATCAATCGACGCAGAATAAAATCCAATGTCAGACACACAATCCATTTACAAGTTCATTCTGGGTCTGAACGAAACCGGAGGCACTTTCCTCGCATATCCATCCATCTCCAAGTACGTCTGGATGATCACCAACTGTTTCCCTCATCTTGGGTGTAAAGCCCAATCGAGATCATCAGTAATCACCCAAACGATGTGAAGACTTCCGGTCTTCAGCCACCGTCTTCATCTTCGACATCTCGTCGAAACGGTTATTCAGAATGGGTATAACCCCGGCCTTTCTGAATAACCCACGTATATGATAAACAAATGTTACACAAACCAACAAACGCCTCATTCCAATTCAGAATATTCTTTTATTCACAAAATCACATTCTTAGGGAAAGGTTTCCATTAATTTTATCCAAGATAAATTCTTCTAAATTTATTCTTTAATCTTCTTTTGGATATCATTTCAAACCATATTATGGTTTTCCAAACTAGTCGGGATTAGCGAACCATACCGAAGTAATTATTTATTTTATTTCCCAATCCCAACCTATTCATCCCATGGAGCAAAACTGGTAATACTCCATATCTAACACCACGGTGTTATCGGTAAAATTAATTACCATTTCACGTTGCAATCTAATTAAAGATTTAACTATCGCTTTGGAGCAAAACTGGTGGTACTCCATTCTCGATCACCTTTCAGATTTGATAATTTAAATTATCAATTCACTTTTCAATCTAATTAAAGATTCATTAAAACTCCACTTAGTTTTAATCTTTTCAAAAATCAATATTCTGCCTTTAACTGGGTTAAAGAACCAATGTCATCTAAAACATGATTCACGATAAACCCAAATCACATTTGATATTAAATACAAGACTCTGAATAGAAAATATACCGGCTTATATTCAATATCAAATTCTGAAACCAACATATATTGTATTGGAAATAACGATATAAAATATATCTTTCAAATTCCCATAACAATATCTGTATAGTCACGAATCCAACATCGAAATATTCCGAAAATAATTTCGATTCACTCCAGTCCAATTCACGTATTGGGAATATTGATTATTTTTAAAATCACTTTCAAATTCAATTTATTGATTTCAAAAATAAATTGATTTTAATTCTAGTTCAAAACTAGTTCATTTCGATAAAAATCTATTTTTATCTTTTCAAATATGGAAATTTTCAGCACAGTTCTTCCCCAATCATTTCTTATGATTTTACACAAATTATAGATATTTTTAATAATTTTATCAAGGCCCGTACAGTCGATTTCCATCAACGGCCATCGAACTGCACTTACAACGACCTTTTCCAAATTTGATTTGGATATAATTCCAAATCCAACCGTTAGATTTCAAATTTCTAATATACATTGGAAAGCTCTTTTCAATACGAACCCAACGGTTCCGGTTTTAGGAGAATCCGACGGTCGGATCTCCCGTAATGTCAAATCGAAGTCAATGGTCGAAGTTCACGAACTGCCGCGGCGCGGCGCGTTCTATTCAGGCCATTATATATATATATATATAATATTATATATATATATATATATATATATATATATTTCGTCGATTTCCTTTTGAAACGTATTTTATAAATCGTTTTAAATTCGTTTCAAAAACAATTTCAACTTCATCTTCAATTTCAAATCGATTTGATTTTAATTCGATTCGAATTCATTTCAATTTTATTTAATTCGAATTGAAATTCGTTTCAATTCAATTCAATTGCTAATTCGTTTCAATTCAATTCAAATTCTAATTCGTTTCAATTCAATTCAAATTCTAATTCGTTTCAATTCAATTCAATTTGAATTCGTTTCAATTCAATTCAATTTGAATTCGTTTCAATTCAATTCAAATTCTAATTCGTTTCAATTCAATTCAATTTGAATTTACCTTCTATTTACTTCAATTCGAATTCATTTCAAATTGATTTCAATTTAATTTTAGTTCGTTTTAAATTTCATTCAAAACGATTTCAATTCGTTTTTAATTCAATTTCCATTTAATTCAATTTGAATTCATTTCTATTCAATTCGAATTCAAATTCACTTTCTATTCAATTCGAATCGAATTCATTTTCTATTCGATTCGAATTCATTTCTATTCAATTCAAATTCACTTTCTATTCAATTCGAATCGAATTCATTTTCTATTCGATTCAAATTCATTTCAAATTGATTCAATAAATTTCAATTTGAATTTTTAGTCTAATTTAATTTGAATTTCATCTCAAATTATTAAATTTTGAAATCACTTTTCAATATTCATTATAAAACGAATAAAATCGATATAAATATCGTTCGCGTCTAAATAACGCATCTCTAATCCACACGGCTTTATATTTTTCAAAAACTTCTTTATTCTATTCAATAAATGAATATTTATTCTGTTCAACACATGAATCTATATTTCTTCCAACACACGACTATTTTTGTTATGTAAAATATTTTATAAAATCATGGTATCTATCGTTTGATTTTCAATTAGACTCCACCGTGAAGTAGTTCTAATTTTAAATATGATGAAGATGTAAATTTTATTATTAAAATATTTTACTCAACACACGAATATTTTCAACACATGAACATCGTCAACACATGACTATTTTTATATTCAACACTTGAATTTTCTTTTATAATATTCATTATTTTCCCGATTGGAATGAGGCCCAATCAATCACCATATAATGTTAATTATGTGGATTCCATACAACACATGTATATAATAGCAATGATAACCAATCAACCATCATCCAAGGTGCACCACACAACTGCATAAGCATCAAATATAAATAATCGACGCTTACACAGTCTGTCGACTAATCGATCGACATACAATTAATTAATTGGGATTAGTGAACCCAAATATCATCCCAACACCCGTGTGGAGTTTCAAATCAACAAACACAGATTTTTATTTGTGCAGTTGGGCGATGCGTAAAATTTATCATCCCAATCAATATCAGTCAAATCAGTGTATATAAACAAATCGACCGATTTGTTTATAATTATTTATTTATTCACTTTCACGTAAAAAATTATATTTTTAACGATAATTAATTTATTTCAACACATCTACATTTATTATCGATTTCACATCAACAACACAAACAAATTTCACAACACATCAATTAAACAAACAAGCCATCCATGGTCTGTGGATGACGGGTGTCGGGTGCTACTAAGCATCGTTTACATCCTAGTATATATATAACTAGAAAAAGAAATTTAGAGTGAGAAGTTCTCACCAATAGCTATCCTAACTCCACGACACTTCCTATGTAGAACATCTTCACCGTGCTCGCCTTTCATCACTTTTGTTGCCCGTATTCACTACATATGTAAAAATCGAATTTTTACTTTGCTATTCAGTATATAAAAATCGATTTTTTACTTCGCTATTCAATATATAAAAATCGAATTTTTCTTCGCTATTCAATATATAAAAATCGAATTTTTTACTTCGCTATTCAATATATAAAAATCGAATTTTTACTTCGTTATTCAATATATAAAAATCGAATTTTTTACTTCGCTATTCAATATATAAAAATCAAATTTTTACTTCGTTATTCAATATATAAAAATCAAATTTTTACTTCGCTATTCAATATATAAAAATCAAATTTTTACTTCGCTATTCAATATATAAAAATCTCGCCTTTTCAAATATAAAGATTTCGTTTTTATTTCATTACTATAAAAATCACCTCTTTATTTCAATGTATATATAATAAAAATCAGATTTTTATTTCGCTACATATACTAAGATGATATTTTTATATTCTCTATCTTATAGATTTTATATTTTTATAGTTCCTACTATGTAAAAATCATATTTTTAACCTTTCTACAATATAACAATTATATTTTAACTTTATTAAAAATCACTTCTTTTTGTTTTAAAAAAAAAATCACTCCTATATATGGTTTTCATATCTAAACCTTTCTATGCTAATATCATATTTAAAAAAATCCTTTCTTTCCTTGATTAAATATACAAAACTGATTTCCTTTAAATAAATAAAATAATAAAAACGCACCTTTTTATCTTTGCAAAAATCGAATCTTTAATTGAAGGAGGGCATACCGGTCAGCGATCGAGGGGCCCGAGGGTGCGCTGGGGTCCGTGGTGGTCCGGGGTGGTGCTACACTGACCGTCAGTGGCAGAAATGGGGCCTACATCGGCTGTCTTCAGGTTTTGGAGCGGTGGAGGGTTACATGGTGGCGCTGACGTGGAGGGGAGGGGCGTAGGGGGTCGGTGGAGGCTAGCGGTGGGCGGAGGAGCTGTGGCGGCATAGGGTTTCAGGTGGTTTGGGTTAGGGCATGGGATTTGGCATCGGAGAAGGAAGGAGATAGGAAGGAGGGGGTCTGGGAGTGGTCGGCTCCGCCTGGGGAGGTGGCGCTAGAGGCGCGACGCCTCTGGTGGGCGGCCGCGGCGAGTCGCCCCCCCTCCCCCCATTCTTTTTATTTTATTTTTTTTCTCTGCTGAATCGATTTTTGAAAAGGGGGGACAAAGGAGATAAGGGGAATTTTATATTTTTTTTTCATTTTAATTTCAAAAAGTTGACTTTTTATTTCGTCCTTGAAACGAGGCCCACCGCCTGTCGTCCATAGCTAATTACCCCCATTCCGAACACAATGGGATATGTTCCATAAGCTGATTCGACCATTTTGATCGGTTTCTGTTGAATTTAAAGTATGATTCTATATATTCTATTTTAAACGTACATTTCAATTTACTGGGGTCACATACTAACTCGAAAAATTCCAGAAAAATATTTTCTAGTTTCGTATTGACGATACGGTCCTAACAAAACTAGTTTCGTCGAATTCTGGGACCGTTAGAAATATGGCCATTTTCCAGTCGATTAAAATCAACTGAAATGGTCAAAACACGTTTTACTTTGCCATGCTCACATATTGATTCGAAAAATTATGAAATTTGGAATCTAGCAATAATTTGACATCACAGACCCAACAAAAGTGGTTTCGTCGAAATCCGAGGTCGTTTGCAAAATGTCTATTTTTAAGGGCCTGAATTCCATAGCGACTATTCAGAATTTTCAACTGGACATATCTTTTGATCCCCGCTATGAAATCTCGATTTGTCGGATACGTTGGGAAGATATCATCAATTAGATTCCATTATTTTTGGTTTCACTAAAATCCGGATTGTTTTGCACCCGGTATGTTCAATTGAAGTTTGAAATCGAATTATCGAACTACCGCGCCATTTTCAATTCTATTTAAATTATAAATAATTAATTATATTCTAACGACGACGTATATAATATATACGTTCGAATTCTATTCAAAATAAATTTCTCATCGATTTTATTTAAAATAATTCATTTTAAATGTTCAAAATTCGTTAAAATTGCCAAAATAAAAATTTTAAACTAGCCCAGATTTTCGGGTTGTTACATCGTACGTCTCAGAGAAGGGCGTTAAGCAAGAGAATAAATTCTCCACCGCCAAACAGATATATATTTAATAGAAATCAATCACACAGAATAAAATCCAATGTCAGACACACAGTCCATTAACAAATTCGTTCTGGGTCTGAACCCGAAACCGGAGGCACTTTGTACCTCGCATATCCATCGATCTCCAAGTACGTCTGGACAATCACCAACTGATTCCCTCCTCTTGGGTGTACAGCCCAATCAAGATCATCAGTAATCACCCAAACGATGTGAAGACCTCCGGTCTTCGACCACCGTCTTCATCCTCGACACCACGTCGAATCAGTTATTCAGAATGGGATAAACCCGGCCTTTCTGAATAACTCGCGTATATAATAAACCAGTGTTACAAAAACACAACATACACCTCCTTCAAATTTAGAATATTCTTTTATTCAAATATTCTTATACTTTGGGAAAGGTTCCCATTAATTTTATCAAAGATAAATTTTTTAAATTTATTCTTTAATCTTCTTTGAATATCAATTCAAACTAGTCGAGATTAGCGAACGACACCGAAGTAATCATTTATTTTAATTTCCCAATCCCAACCTATTCATCCCATGAAGTAAAACTGGTCATACTTCATATTTAACACGACGGTGTTATCGGTAAATTTAATTACCATTTCACGTTCAAATCCAATTAAAGATTTAATTATCGGCTGGAGCAAAACTGGTGATACCCCATTCTCGATCACTTCAATCTAATTAAAGATTCATTAAAACTCCACTTAGTTTTAATCTTCCCAAAAATCAATATTAATGATTGTTTAACTTAGGAAATCACATCCTGTCTTTAACTGGGTTAAAGAGCCAATGCTATTTAAAACACGGTTCACTATAAACCCAAAATCACATTCTATTAATTATTGGATTAAAGAACAAGTGTTATTTAAAACACCGTTCACGATAAACCCAAAAATCAATTTAAATTCAATTCCAATTAAATATCATTTAATTGGTACACTTCATTAAATATAAATAAAAAGATTTAATCTTTTTCTCAACTGGGTTTAAGAACAGTGTTAATGAAGACACCATTCACAGCAAACCCAAATCAAATTAGATATTAAATACAAAGCTCTGAATAGAAAATATATCGGCTTATATTCAATATCAAATTCTACGACCAACAAATATCGTATTGGAAATAACGATATAAATATATCTTTCAAATTTCCATAACAATATCTGTATAATCCCGAAGTCCAACATCGAAATATTTCAAAGACAATTTCGATTCAAATCCATTCCAATTAAATTATTGGAAATTCTGGTTACTTTTAAAACCCCTTTCAAATTCAATTTATTTATTTCAAAAATAAATTAATTTTAATTCTAGTTCAAAACTAGTTCATTTCGATAAAAATCTATTTTTATCTTTTCAAATATGGAGTTTTCGTCCCAATTCTTCACCAATCATTCCTTATGATTTTTCACAAATTATTACAATTTTTAATAATTTTATCAAGGCCCGTACAGTCAGTTTCCATCAACGGCCATCGAACTGCACTTACAGCGACCTTTTCCGAATTTGATTTGGACATAATTCCAAATCCAACCGTTAGGTTTCTAATTTCTAATATTTGTTAGAAAGCTCTTTTCAATACGAACCCAACGGTTCTGGTTTTAGGAGAATCCGACGGCCGGATCTTCCGTAATATCCATTCGAAATCAATGGTCGAAATTCGTGAACTACCGCAGCGCGGCGTGTTCTATTCAGGCCATTTAATATATATAATATATATATTATATATTTCGTCGATTTCCTCTCAAAACGTATTTTATAAGTCATTTTAAATTCGTTTTTAAAACGATTTCAACTTCATATTCAATCTCGAATCAAAATTGAATATTCCACATCATCGATATATTAATGATAATATTTTCAAAACGTTATATTTTGAAATCACTTTCTTCTCTATATTCATTTTAAAAATGAATAAAATTGATATAAATATCGTTCACATCAAAATGGCGTCAATCTAATCAACACGGCTTTTATTCAACACATGAATGTTTATTCTATTCAACACATGAATATTTATTCTATTCAACACATGAATTTATATTATTCAACACATGAATTTATTTTCTATTCAACACATGAACGTTCACATCAAAATGGCGTCAATCTAATCAACACGGCTTTTATTCAACACATGAATGTTTATTCTATTCAACACATGAATATTTATTCTATTCAACACATGAATTTATATTATTCAACACATGAATTTATTTTCTATTCAACACATGAATTTATTTTCTGTATTGGAATGAGGCCCAATCAATTACCATATAATGTTAATTATATGGATTTTCTACAACACATGTATATAATAGCAACGATAAATAATCAACCATCATCCAGAGTGCACCACACAACTGCATAAGCATTAAATATAAATAGTTAACGCTTACACAGTCTGTCAACCCATCGGTTGACATACAACTTAACAATCGGGATTAGCGTACGTCAAATATCATCCCAATACCCGTGTGGGGTTTTAAAACAACAAACACAGATTTTATTTGTGTGGTCGGGCGATGTGTAAAATTTATTGTCCCAATCAATATCAGTCAAATCAGTGTATATAAACAAATCGTCCGATTTGTTTATAAATATTTATTTTATATACACGTTAAAAATTATATTTTTAACTATAAAATATTTTCCACTATAAAATGTTTTATTTCATTCCACATCACACAATCAAATTTCACAACACAGCTATCAAACAAACAAGACATCCAAGGTCTGTGGACGACGGGTGTCGGGTGCTACTAAGCACCGTCTGCATCCTAGTATTTATTTCAAACTATAAAAATAAATAAAAGGTGAGTTCTCACTAATAGCCAAAACAAACGCCGCGACTCTTCGTATGTAGAAATCTTCTTCGTGCTCGTTTTTTGTCAATTTCATTGTCTATAGCCACTACATATAAAAATCACATTTTTATATTGTTGCTATGTAAATAAAAAACACCTTTTAAAATCGCTCTATACGAAAAAAAATAATCTATTTTTACGTCGCTACTATATAGATAAAAAATTTATTTTTACATCACTACTATATAGATAAAAATTATATTTTTACATAGCTACTATATAGGTAAAAATTCTATTTTTACATAGCTACTATATAGATAAAAATTCTATATTTACATGGCTACTATACAGATAAAAATTCTATTTTTACATAGCTACTATATAGATAAAAATTATATTTTCACATAGCTACTATATGGATAAAAAATCTATTTTCACATAGCTACTATATGGATAAAAATTCTATTTTTACATAGCTACTATATGGATAAAAATTCTATTTTTACATAGCTACTATATAAAAATTATATTTTTGGTTCACTACTTATATAAAAACAATATTTTTATTCTTTATGTCTTCATATATAAAAATCTCATTTTTACTTCACCCTTTCAACTATATAAAGATTCAAACTTTTTTAATAAAAAAATTCGACCTTTTCTATTTGATTAACTATATAAAAATCCGACCTTTTCTATTTTCTAACGCTATACACATATAAAAGATCACATTTTCATACGTTGTACATAATAAATTTATATTTTTACTTGCATAAATAAATCAAATCCGAGATAAGGACTCACCGCGGGTAGTAGCGGTCGTTTTGGAGCAGTGTCGCTCAGCATCAGTGGCTCGGGAAGGTCACGGACGCGAGGAAGATGATAAAAATCCAATTTTTATTTAATGGAGGGGCATTTGGGGCTCGTCGGAGGGTGGTGCTGCTCGTCGGAGGGAGAGGGGGCTCGAGGTGGCGTCTCTGGTGCGGTGGGGGCTCGCGGAGGCGGGCGGTGGGCCAGGGGGTTCGGCCGTGGATATTGGCGGATCTCGATTTTGGATTTGAACGAGGAGGGAAGAGAAAGAAGAGGGGGCGAGGCTGGAGGATGGTCGGAGGGGACTGGAGACGGCGGCGCCACCGCTGGTGGGGGGGGGGGGGGCGATCGTGAAACTAGCATCAACCGGGGGGGGGGGGGGTAGGAAGTTAGGTTTTGTTTTTTCCTGATTTATAATGAAGAGAGAGTGAAGAGGGTATGAAGTATAATAATATATACAAATTAATTAATTATTCCTCCCTTAGAGTTGACTTTTTATTTCGACCTCCAAACGAGGCCCAACGACTATCGTCCTCAGCTAATTTCCCCTATTCCGAACACAATGGGATATGTATCTTAAGCCAGTTTGGCTGTTTCGACCAGTGACCGTCAAAATCAAAATATAAATCTATATGCTGAATTTGAACATACATTTCAATTTCCTGGGGCCACACACGAACTCTAAAAATTCATGAAAAATTATTTCTAGCTTCGCATTGACGATACCGTCCTAACAAAACTAATTTCGTCAAATTCCGAGACCGTTTGAAAAATGGTCATTTTCCAGTCGATTAAAATCAACTAAAACTGGTCAAACGCGTTTTCTTTTGCCACGCTAACATATTGATTCAGAAAATTACAAATTTTTAAACCTAGCAATAACTTGACATCACGGATCGAACAAAAGTGGTTTCGTCAAAAACCAAGGTCGTTTGCAAATTTTCCATTTTTAAGGGCCAGAATTCCATAGCGACTATTCTGAATTTACAACTGGGCATATCTTTTTATCCCCGCTATGAAATTTCAATTTTTCAGATTCGTTGGAAACATATTCTCAAATAGATTCTAATATTTTTGGTTTCGCTAAAATCCGGTTTATTTTCAATCTTGTACATTCATTTGAACTTTGAAATTTCAAACTACCGCGCCATTTTCAATTCCTTTTATAATTAAAAATAAATATTAATATTCTAACGACGATTCAAATAAATATATACGTTCTATGTAACGAAAAGTAATTTCGCTCGATCCGAATCAGTCGCTAAACCGACCCAGACCGTTCAAAATGCCTGATTGTTTTGAGAACATGACAAAATAGAACGCAGACGGGAGAACATTTCATTGTATATTACAACAATCCATCATTTTACAAGAATATACAGAGTATAAACAAATAATATACATTCGATAAGTACCAGAGATTACAATACATTACATAGCAGCGGAAAATAATACAAATACAACTGAAGGAGATATACGGATACAAAGCTTTCCGGACATCGTTCCAGTTGTAAACCAGGATCCTGTGAATATAAATCTGCAAGACCAAAACTACTAGCTGCCCGTGTCAAAATAGGGGGCACCCAGAGTTTAGGTTAAACCAATAAACTCCAGGTCAGTCATGGGACTGGTGTGAGAACTAAAACAGTTATTATTCTTTATTTTAAAGTTCGGTAAATCAAGGGACCACGCCGTATAACACGGAACGGGTTTCCTCCCAAGAATACCAGTGCATAAAACAAACAACGCAATGCTAAATAAAGACAAATGAAGCTATTATAAGACCCAGGTCCTATCACACAATGCAACGCAAGCCGCGGGATAGGGTTTTCCCTTATAATAGCCAAACATGCTTAGTACGTTTAAAACAAATATTTTGATACTATTATAAGTGCATAGTGTATAAAACAACTTCAAATCATAAGTATCAATCATACACGGCATAAGCGCCCCCATCCCACTATGTCGCCATACTAGGTTCTACAAATAAAACCGCAAATGTCACGTATTTGGAAATTGGATTTCCATCTATGAACCGAGGCAAAAGATAGTCCTCAATCGATTCGAGACTATCTAGCCCGAGTCTCAGGGACAGAACGCATCGACCCTTGGAGCGACATGGCCGTTCCACCAATGTGGATTAGACGAAATCCTGAACACTACGTCTCTTCGCCCTATGGGGCATAAATGAGCCAACTAAATTACTCCATCGGTTCGAGAACGACCGATACATCCGAGGCGCCTCGCAACAGCAACAACCACATAAGTCAAACTCGTCAGGGCACGTAAAACCACTGACGCCACTTCTAGCTAGAAAGAAACGCATGCCCTCCCTGAGGTCCTTTTCCCGTTTTTGGTTCATACCGGATGTGAAACTCATGAAGTAAACGTTACACAAAGCTACGCCACAAAGGCCGTGCTTCGATCATCAACTACAAGACTCTGCTTTTCCATAGAAGCCTTACTCATTTGCATCTTAGCATGCCACACAGGCAAACCACTCCATGCAACCGATATCAATCACATAGAATGAAATCCAATGTCAGACACACAGTCCATTTACAAGTCCGTTCTGGGTCTGAACGAAACCGGAGGCACCTAGTACCCCGCATATCCATCGATCTCCAAGTACGTCTAGACAATCACCAAATGTTTCCATCTTCTTGGGTGTACATCCCAATCAAGATCGTCAGTAATCACCCAAACGACGTGAAGACCTCCGGTATTCGACCACCGTCTTCATCTTCGACTTATCGTCGTATCAGTTATTCAGAATGGGATAAACCTAGTCCTTCCGAATAACTCGCGTATATTATAAACAAGTGTTACACAAACACAACATACGCCTCATTTCAATTCATCAGTCACTAACCTGTAAATTAACAAGAGAATAATTCCCCAAATATTAACCCCGAAGGCCGAAACCAACATCAGATCAATATCCAGAAAACCATTCTACTTAGCTAACCGACAATTAGTTTCTAAATTTCACATTCATAGCGAAAGGTTCCCATTAATTTTATCAAAGATAAATTACTTGAATTTATTCTTTAATCTTCTTTTGAATTTCGATTCAACTAGTCGGGATTAACGAACCTTACCGAAGTAATCATTTGTTTTAATTTCCCAATCCCAACCTATTCATCCCATGAAGTAAAACTGGTAATACTTCATATCTAACACCACGGTGTTATCGGTAAATTCAATTACCGTTTCACGTTCAAATCTAATTAATGATTTAAGTATCGCCTGGAGCAAAACTGGTGATACTCCATTCTCGATTATTTCAATCTAATTAAAGATTCATTAAAACTCCACTTAGTTTTAATCTGGGACTGGGTTAAAGATCAGTGTCATTTAAAACATGGTTCACGATAAACCCAAAATCACATCACATTTCATTAATTATAGGGTTAAAGAACAAGTGTTATTTAAAACACTGTTCACGATAAACCCATAAATCAATATAAATATCAATTCAATTCCAATTAAATATTACTTAATTGGTACACTTCATTAAATCTAAATAAAAAGATTTAATCTTTTCTCAACTGGGTTCAAGAACAGTGTTAATAAAGACACCATTCACGACAAACCCAAATCACATTTGATATTAAATACAAGGCTCTGAATAGAAAATATACCGGCTTATATTCAATATCAAATTCTACGACCAACAAATATCATATTGGAAATAAAGATATATATATATATATTTCAAATTCCCATAACAATATCTGTATCATCACGAAATCCAACATCGAAATATTCCAAAGACACTTTCGATTCAAATCCATTCCAATATAAATATTGGAAATTCTGGTTATTTTCAAAACCATTTCAAATCCAATTTATTTATTTAAAAATAAATAGAATTATTATTCTAGTTCAAAACTAGTTCATTTCGATAAAAATCTATTTTTATCTTTTCAGATATGGAGTTTTTCATCCCAATTCTTCATAAATAATTTCTTATGATTTTACATAAATTATTGATATTTTTAATAATTTTATCAAGGCACTTACAGTTGATTTCCATCAACGGCCATCGAACTGCACTTACAGCGATCTTTCCAAAATTGATTTAGACATAATTCCAAATCCAACCGTTAGATTACTAATTTCTAATATTCGTTAGAAAGCCCTTTTCGATATGAACCCAACGGTTCCGGTTTTCGGAGAATCCGACGGTCGGATCTCCCGTAATATCCGTTCGAAGTCAATGGTCGAAATTCACGAACTGCCGCGACGTGGCGCGTTCTATTCAGGCCATTATATTATATGTATAATATATATAATATATACTTCGTCGATTTCCTTTTAAAACGTACTATATAAATCGTTTTAAATTCGTTTTCAAAACGATTTCAACTTCTTTTCAAATTCAAATCAAAATTGAATTTTCCAATATAAATTCGTTTTAAATTCATTTTAAATTGATTTCAATTCAAATCGATTTTAATTCGATTTTAATTCGATTTGAATTCATTCTCTTTTCAATTCAATTCAATTCGAATTTGTTTTAAATTCTATTCAATTCGAATTCGTTTTACATTCAATTTAATTCGAATTCGTTTTACATTCAATTTAATTCGAATTCGTTGTTTATTCAATTCAATTCGAATTCGTTTTATATTCAATTCAATTCAAATTCGTTTTATATTCAATTCAATTCGAATTCGTTTTATATTCAATTCAATTCGAATCTGTTTTATATTCAATTCAATTCGAATTCGTTTTATATTCAATTCAATTCAATCTAATTCGAATTTCAATTCTTTTCAATATAATTCAAATTTCAATTCTTTTCAATATTCATTGAAAAATGAATAAAATCGATATAAATCTCGTTCGCGTCAAAATGGCGTCAATCTAATCAACACGGCTTCATATATTTCTATTTTCAAATATTCTATTTCAAACATTTCCTTTCAAATATTTCTATTTCAAATATTCTATTTCAAATATTTCTTTTTCAAACTGAAATGAGGCCCAATCAATTACCATATAATGTTAATTATATGGATTTTCTGCAACGCATGTATACAATAAC
The DNA here is from genome assembly GCA_030737875.1 of Allium sativum. NCBI lineage: Eukaryota > Viridiplantae > Streptophyta > Magnoliopsida > Asparagales > Amaryllidaceae > Allium > Allium sativum. The sequence continues at coordinate 919,561,514 of CM060924.1, read as the reverse complement.
AACGATGAATAATCAACCATCATCCAAAGTGCATTCTACACTGTATAAGCATCAAATATAAATATTCAACGCTTATAACAGTCTGTAAATCAATCGATCGACATAGAGCTAATTATTGGGACTAGTGTATGTCATATATCATCCCAATACCCGTGTGGGGTTTCAAGCAATCATACACAGATTTTATTTGTGCAGTTGGGCGATGTGTAAAATTTATCGTCCCAATCAATATCAGTCAAATGTGTGTATATAAACAAATCGTCCAATCTGTTTATATTTATTTAATTTCATATACACGTTAAGAATTCTATTTATAACTATAAAATATTTTCCACTAAAATATTTTATTTCAACTATATAAATATTCTATTTTATTTCACATCACTCCACACAATAAAATACACATCAAAAACAAACAAACAAGCATACAAGCCGTCCATGGTCTGTGGACAACGGTGTCGGGTGCTACTATAAACACCGTCTGCATCCTAGTATATATTTCAACTAGAAAAACAAATTTTAAAAGGTGAGAAGTTCTCACAGACCAGCTAATCCAAACTCCACGACTCTTCATATGTAGGAAATCTTCATCTTTCTCGCCTTTCATTAATTCCACCATCCGTGTTCGCTACATATATAAAAATCGAATTTTTACTTTGCTATGCATATAAAAATCGAATTTTTACTTTGTTATTCAATATATAAAAATCGAATTTTTACTTTGCTATTCAATATATAAAAATCGAATTCTTTTTCATTCTAAAAATATAATCTTTCTAACTTTAAAAATCCTAGCTTTAATTAATTTAAAAATCCTATTTTTTACTCTACATAAATGAATAAAAATTTACCTTTTTCCTTTTATGAATTAAATCTTTGTTGAAGGCTGATTTGGGCGGTTTCCAGCGAATGGGGGAGGTGGTTCAAACTCTTGGACGTCGGAGGGGTGGCACATCGGGCTTTCGGGGGAGCTGAGGAGGAAGTGGCGGAAATGGCAGGGCGGTGGCGCTTTAATCGATGAAGTTTGGGGGGGGGGGGTCGGTTTCGCAGATAGGAGGAGGGGGTCTCGGTAGAAGGAGGAAGTCGGGGAAGAAGGAGGAGGTCGGGGAAGAAGTGCGGCGGCGGCGAATCGACGGGGGGGGTGGCGGGGCTAGGTTTTGTTTTTTTTTTCTCTTTAAATCGGTTTTTTTTTTGGTTTGACTGAGAAGGGAAAGTAAGAGAGAGGAGTGAGGTGAGTTAATATAATATAATATATTTTTAATTATTTTAATTTCAAAATGTTGACTTTTTTATTCGACCTCTAAACGAGGCCCACCGCCTGTCTTCCATATCGTTTTAACCCCATTCCGAACACAATGGGATATGTATCACAAGCTGATTTGATCGTTTCGAGCAGTTTTTCGTTAAAATCAAAATATAACTTTATATATTGAATTTGAACGCACATTTCAATTTACCGAGTTCACATATTAACTCGAAAAATTCCAGAAAAATAATTTCTAGCTTGGTATCGACGATACGGTCCTAACAAAACTAGTTTCGTCGAATTCTGAGACCTTTTGAAATATGGCCAATTTCAGTCGATTAAAATCAACTGAAACTGGTCAAGCGCGTTTTTCCTTTGCACGCTCACATATTGATTCGAAAAATTATGAAAATTAAAATCTAGCAATAGCTTGACATCGCGATCCAACAAAAGTGGTTTCGTCGAAATCCGAGGTCGTTTGCAAAATGGCTATTTTCAATGGCCAGAATTCCATAGCGACTATTCTGAAATTTCAACTGGACATATCTTTTGATTCCCGCTATGAAATTTTGATTTCTCGGGTTCGTTGGAAAGATATTATTAATTAGACTCAAATATTTTTGGTTTCACTAAAATCCGGTTTATTTTGCACCCTGGTACATTCATTTGAACTTTGAAATCGAATTATCGAACTACCGCGCCCATTTTCAATTCCTTTTATAAATTAAAATAAATATTTATATTCCAACGTCGAGCTATATAAATGTATGCGTTCGAATTCTATTCAAAATAAATTTCTCTTCGTTATTATTTAAAATAATTCATTTTAAATAACCAAAATTCACTAAAATTGCCAAAATAAAATTTTTAGATTGGCCCATATTTTCGGGATGTTACAATCTCCCCCACTTAAAACTTTTCGTCCCCGAAAAGGAACGAAGCCGAAAGTTGTTTTAAATACCAACTCAACTTCATTATTTTTATTATGGCTTAAGTTCTTCAACTTTTCAGTTTGTAAGAACTTTTCAAAATTTCAAAAATTTGGCTAACACCCTAAATTTTCGAAAAATTTCGCCATACAACCTCCCCTGCACCGGGAGCACCGGGAAAATCCCGAAATTGCCATACAGGCCCTCTGATCTCAAAAAGAAAAAGAAAAAGCCAAGTGGCTAGCCAATCGGCTCATAAAATCTTCATCACCCAAACAAAACAGTAAATTATAGTAAATATGTACCTATTTGTCGGGCAAACAATTTTATTTCTCTGCTCTAGCCTCCTTGTTATGACCTGTTCAATGTAAGTACATGTATATGCAAGCAAATGCGATAAATTTCAATACAATTCACTATTTGGTTCGATTGGGCTATCATGGTACAAATTTTCAATAAATCAACCAATAATCAACAACACAACCATCAATCAATTAGTTGATTAGCTTCTTGAAATTCATAACTTTGATACATAGTCAAAAATCAGATTTTTGATGCCAAATCACAACAATCAAGCCCTATCTAGTTTCGTTCTCATACCAGTCAATTGGAAATATATAGAAATCCCACTTTCGAAACTCGAAAATGAATATTTGCGATGGTGCCCCGTCACCAAGAATTATCCCCGGGCACTAGAGTGCGATTCTATAACTATCCAATACATTAAAACTTCGAATACACGTTTGCAAGACATATATGCAAAATCTCTATATATTGGATTGTCCAAATTCATATAAATAAATAATCAAATACGAGTAATTGATTTAAATTTTCAAAACAAACTTGTTTTCAACTTTAAAAATATACTCTTTACACTTGTTCTCCGATACTACTAATCCTATCTCTAACGAGTCATTATAATTGAATATTACTAATCCAATATCTGATGAATTCTTTCGTTCGGTTCTAATGTGTCTTGATCTCTGAGCTTTGTAAACCAAAGCTCTGATACCAAACTGTAACGAAAAGGAATTTCGCTCGATCCGAATCAGTCGCTAAACCGACCCAGACCGTTCAAAACGCCTGATTGTTTTGAGAACATGACAAAATAGAACGCAGACGGGAGAACATTTATTGTATATTACAACAATCCATCAGATTACAACAATATACAGAGTATAAACAAATAATATACATTCGATAAATATCAGAGATTACAATATATTACATAGCAGCGGAAAATAATACAAAATACAACTGAAGGAGATATACGGATACAAAGCTTTCCGGATATCGTTCCAGCTGTAATCCACGATCCTGTGAATATAAATCTGCAAAACCAAAACTACTAGCTTCCCGTGTCAAAATAGGAGGCACCCAGAGTTTAGGTTAAAACAATAAACTCCAGGTCAGTCATGGGACTGGTGTGAGAACTAAAACAGTTATTATTCTTTATTTTAAATTTCGGTAAATCAAGGGACCACGCCGTATAACACGGAACGGGTTTCCTCCTAAGAATACCAGTGCATAAAACAAACAACGCAATGCTAAAGAAAGAAAAATGAAGCTATTATAAGACCCAGGTCCTATCACACAATACAACGTAAGCCGCAGGATAGGGTTTTCCCTTATAATAGCCAAACATGCTTAGTATGTTTAATACAAATCTTTTGATACTATTATAAGTGCATAGTGTATAAAACAACTTCAAATCATAAGTATCAATCATAGACGGCATAAACGCCCCATTCCACTATGTCGCCATACTAGGTTCTACAAATAAAACAGCAAATGTCACGTATTTGGAAATTGGATTTCCATCTACGAACCGAGGCAAAAGATAGTCCTCAACCGATTCGTGACTGTCTAGCCCGAGTCTCAGGGACACAACGCATCGACCCTTAGAGCGACAGGGTCGGTCCATCGATGTGGATTCGATGAAATCCTGAACACTACGTCTCTCCGCCCTATGGGGCATAAATGAGCCAACTAAATTACTCCATCGGTTCGAGAATGACCGATATATCCGAGGCGCCTCGCAACAGCAACAACCACATAAGTCAAACTCGTCAGGGCGTGTAAAACCACTGACGCCACTTCTAGCTAGAAAGAAACGCATGCCCTCCCTGAGGTCCTTTTCCCGTTTTTGGTTCATACCGGGTGTGAAACTCGCGAAGTAAACGTTACACAAAGTTGCGCCACAAAGGCCGTGCTTTGATCATCAACCACAAGACTCTGCTTTTCAACAGAATCCATGCTCATTTGCATCTTAGCATGCCACACAGGCAAACCACTCCATGCAACCGATATCAATCACATAGAATAAAATCCAATGTCAGACACACAGTCCATTTACAAGTCCGTTCTGAGTCTGAACGAAACCGGAGGCACCTAGTACCCCGCATATCCATCGATCTCCAAGTACGTCTGGACGATCACCAACTGTTTCCATCTTCTTGGGTGTACGTCCACATCAAGATCGTCAGTAATCACCCAAACGACGTGAAGACCTCCGGTCTTCGACCACCGTCTTCATCTTCAACTTATCGTAGTATCAGTTATTCAGAATGGGATAAACCCGGTCTTTCCGAATAACTCGCGTATATTATAAACAAGTGTTACATAAACACAACATACGCCCCATTTCAATTCATCAGTCACTAACCGTAAATTGACAAGAGAATAATTCCCCAAATATTAACCCCGAAGGCCGAAACCAACATCAGATCAATATCCAGAAAACCATTCTGCTTAACTAACCAAAAGTTAGTTTCTAAATTTCACATTCATAGGGAAAGGTTCCCATTAATTTTATCAAAGATAAATTACTTGAATTTATTCTTTAATCTTCTTTTGAATTTCGATTCAACTAGTCGGGATTAACGAACCTTACCTAAGTAATCATTTGTTTTAATCTCCCAATCCCAACCTATTCATCCCATGAAGTAAAACTGGTAATACTTCATATCTAACACCACGGTGTTATCGGTAAATTCAATTACCGTTTCACGTTCAAATCAAATTAAAGATTTAACTATCGCCTGGAGCAAAACTGGTGATACTCCATTCTCTATTATTTCAATCTAATTAAAGATTCATTAAAACTCCACTTAGTTTTAATTTGTGACTGGGTTAAAGAATCAGTGTCATTTAAAACACGGTTCAAGATAAACCCAAAATCACATCACATTTCATTAATTATTGGGTTAAAGAACAAGTGTTATTTAAAACACTATTCACGATAAACCCAAAAATCAATATCAATTCAATTCCAATTAAATATTACTTAATTGGTACACTTCATTAAATCTAAATACAAAGATTTAATCTTTTCTCAACTGGGTTCAAGAACAGTGTTAATAAAGACACCATTCACGACAAACCCAAATCACATTTGATATTAAATACAAGGCTCTGAATAGAAAATATACCGGCTTATATTCAATATCAAATTCTACGACCAACAAATATCGTATTGGAAATAACGATATATATATATATATATATATATATGTATATATATATATCTTTCAAATTCCCATAACAATATCTGTATCGTCACGAAATCCAACATCTAAATATTCCAAAGACACTTTCAATTCAAATCCATTCCAATATAAATATTGGAAACTCTGGTTATTTTCAAAACCATTTCAAATCCAGTTTATTTATTTAAAAATAAATAGAATTATTATTCTAGTTCAAAACTAGTTCATTTCGATAAAAAACTATTTTTATCTTTTCAGATATGGAGTTTTCCATCCCAATTCTTCACAAATCATTTCTTATGATATTACATAAATTATTGATATTTTTAATAATTTTATCAAGGCCCGTACAGTCGATTTCCATCAACGGCCATCGAACTGCACTTACAGCGATCTTTTCCAAATTTGATTTGGACATAATTCCAAATCCAACCGTTAGATTACTAATTTCTAATATTCGTTAGAAAGCTCTTTTCGATACGCACCCAACGGTCCTTGTTTTAGGAGAATTCGACGGTCGGATCTCCCGTAATATCCGTTCGAAGTCAATGGTCGAAATTCGCGAACTACCGCAACGCGGCGCGTTCTATTCAGGCCATTATATTATATATATAATATATACTTCGTCGATTTCCTTTTAAAACGTACTATATAAATCGTTTTAAATTCGTTTTCAAAACGATTTCAACTTCTTTTCAAATTCAAATCAAAATTGAATTTTCCAATATAAATTCGTTTTAAATTCATTTCAAATTGATTTCAATTCAAATCGATTTTAATTCGATTTGAATTCATTTTCTTTTCAATTCAATTCAATTCGAATTCGTTTTATATTCAATTCAATTCAAATTCGTTTTACATTCAATTCAATTTGAATTCGTTTTATATTCAATTCAATTCGAATTCGTTTTATATTCAATTCAATTCGAATCCGTTTTATATTCAATTCAATTCGAATTCGTTTTATATTCAATTCAATTCGAATTCGTTTTATATTCAATTCAATTCGAATCCATTTTATATTCAATTCAATTCGAATTCGTTTTATATTCAATTCAATTCAATCTAATTCGAATTTCAATTCTTTTCAATATAATTCGAATTTCAATTCCTTTCAATATTCATTGAAAAATGAATAAAATCGATATAAATCTCGTTTGCGTCAAAATGACGTCAATCTAATCAACACGGCTTCATATATTTCTATTTTCAAATATTCTATTTCAAACATTTCCTTCCAAATATTTCTATTTCAAATATTCTATTTCAAATATTTCTTTTTCAAACTGAAATGAGGCCCAATCAATTACCATATACTGTTAATTATATGGATTTTCTGCAACGCATGTATACAACAACAACGATGAATAATCAACCATCATCCAAAGTGCTTTCTACACTGTATAAGCATCAAATATAAATATTCAACGCTTATAACAGTCTGTCAATCAATCGATCGACATACAGCTAATTATTGGGACTAGTGTATGTCATATATCATCCCAATACCCGTGTGGGGTTTCAAACGATCATACGCAGATTTTATTTGTGCAGTTGGGCGATGTGTAAAATTTATCGTCCCAATCAATATAAGTCAAATGTGTGTATATAAACAAATCGTCCGATCTGTTTATATTCATTTCATTTCATATACACGTTAAAAATTCTATTTTGAACTATAAAATATTTTCCACTATAAAATATTTTATTTCAACTATATAAATATTTTATTTCATTTCACATCACACCACACAATCAACTACACATCAAAATCGAACAAACAAGCCGTCCATGGTCTGTGGACGACGGGTGTCGGGTGCTACTAAACATCGTCTGCATCCTAGTATATATTTCAACAAGAAAAACAAAATTTAAAAGGTGAGAAGTTCTCATAGACTAGCTAATCCAAACTCCACGACTCTTCATATGTAGGAAATCTTCATCTTTCTCCCCTTTGGTCAATTCCACCATCCGTGTTTGCTACATATATAAAAATCGAATTTTTACTTTGCTATGCATATAAAAATCGAATTTTTACTTTGTTATTCGATATATAAAAATCGAATTTTTACTTTGCTATTCAGTATATAAAAATCGAATTCTTTTTCATTCTAAAAATATAATCTTTCTAACTTTAAAAATCCTACCTTTAATTAATTTAAAAATCCTATTTTTTTACTCTACATAAATGAATAAAAATTTACCTTTTTCCTTTTATGAATTAGATCTTTGTTGAAGGCTGATTTGGGTGGTTTCCAGCGAATGGGGGAGGTGGTTCAAACTCTTGGACGTCGGAGGGGGTACAGGCAGGGTAGGTCGCGCTGGTGTCGAGGGTGGTGGCACATCGGGGCTTCGGGGGAGTGAGGAGGAAGTGGCAGAAATGGTAGGGCGGTGGCGCGTTAATCGATGAAGCTGGGGGGTTTCGATTTCGCAGAAGGGAGGAGGGGGGGTCGCGGTAGAAGGGGAAGTCGGGGAAGAAGGAGGAGGTCGGGGAAGAAGTGCGGCGGCGGCGAATCGACGGAGCGGGGGGGGGGGGGGGGGAGGTTTTTTTCTCTCTTTAAATTGGTTTTTTTTTTTTGGTTTGACTGAGAAGGGAAAGTAAGAGAGAGGAGTGAGGTGAGTTATATAATATAATATATTTTTAATTATTTTAATTTCAAAAAGTTGACTTTTTTATTTGACCTCTAAACGAGGCCCACCGCCTGTCGTCCATATCGTTTTACCCCCATTCCGAATACAATGGAATATGTATCGTAAGCTGATTTGATCATTTCGAGCAGTTTTCGTTAAAATCAAAATATAACTTTATATATTGAATTTGAACGCACATTTCAATTTACCGAGGTCACATATTAACTCGAAAAATTCCAGAAAAATAATTTCTAGCTTCGTATCGACGATACGGTCCTAACAAAACTAGTTTCGTCGAATTCTATGACCGTTTGAAAAATGGGCAATTTCCAGTCGATTAAAATCAACTAAAACTGGTCAAGCGCGTTTTCCTTTGCCACGCTCACATATTGATTCGAAAAATTATGAAAATTGAAATCTAGCAATAACTTGACATCGCGGATCCAACAAAAGTGGTTTCGTCGAAATCCAAGGTCGTTTGCAGAATGGCTATTTTCAATGGTCAGAATTCCATAGCGACTATTCTGAAATTTCAACTGGACATATCTTTTGATTCCCGCTATGAAATTTTGATTTCTCTGGTTCGTTGGAAAGATATTATCAATTAGACTCAAATATTTTTGGTTTCACCAAAATCCGGTTTATTTTGCACCTGGTACATTCATTTGAACTTTGAAATCGAATTATCGAACTACCGCGCCATTTTCAATTCCTTTTATAAATTAAAATAAATATTTATATTCCAACGTCGAGCTATATAAATATATGCATTCGAATTCTATTCAAAATAAATTTCTCGTCGTTATAATTTAAAATAATTCATTTTAAATAATCAAAATTCACTAAAATTGCCAAAATAAAATTTTTAAATTGGCCCAGATTTTCGGGTTGTTACATTCTAATTCTATTCAAAATAAATTTCTCGTCATTTTTATTTAAAATAGTCCGTTTTAAATAGTCAAAATTCACTAAAATTGCCAAAATAAGAATTTTAAATTGGTCCAGATTTCTGGGTTATTACATTAGCATATCATCCTCAGTCCGATGGGCAAACTGAGTGGGTTAACAAGATATTGGAGGATTTGTTGCGTTCTTGTATCCTTGATTTTAGCGGATCTTGGGAGGACCACCTATACTTGGTCGAGTTTGCATATAACAATAGCTTTCAGTCTAGTATAGGCATGGCTCCTTTTGAAGCATTGTATGGAAGACCCTGTAGATCTCCTTCGTGCTGGCTTGAGACGGGGGATAGGTTGGTGCTTGGTCCCGATACTGTGCGTGAAACTTCTGAGAAGGTGTACCTAATTAGAAGAAGGATGAAAGAAGCGCAGGATAGAAAAAAGTCCTATGTAGATCATCGAAGAAAGGACTTGGAGTTCAGTGTTGGAGATCATGTATTCGTGAAGGTTACTCCTTCAAAAGGGGTAATGAGGTTCAGTAAGACTAGTAAGCTTGCTCCGAGATTCATTAGCCCTTATCCTATTGTGGAGCGAATTGGAAAACTTGCCTATAGAGTTGCCTTACCCGAACACTTATCGAGTATGCACAACGACTTCCATGTATCTCACTTGAGGAAGTGTTTAAGGGACTCCAAAGAGGTCTAGAGCCGAAGCAGTTGCAGCAGATTGAGATCGCTCCTAACATGACTTTTACTCGAGAGCCTATTCGTATTAATGCCTCTGAGACGAAGAAGCTTCGTAGTAAAGTGGTTCCTTTAGTCAAGGTGTAGTGGTCAAGTAATCCAAAAGACTGCACTTGGGAAACACAAGAGTCGATGCAGAGGCATTACCCCAAATTGTTTGGCGCTTGAGAAAGGTATGTCCTATTATTTTGAGTTGAATCTATAATTTTGGTACAGATGTATCCATTATGTAGAAATTGCGAGGACACAATTTTTGTAAGGGGGAAGTCTGTAACAACCCAGTTTTCTTAGGGGATATTGAATTGGGAATCAACTAATTGATTTGGTAATTTAAAGGAAAAATAAATATAATAATGAATAAATAAATAAATAGAAGCGAAACATATATTTTTGGGATAAGAGGAAAATTCATGTTTTGTGAATTATTGGGCGTATGTAGTTGATGTAAAATGTTGCACATTTTGTTGTAACAATGTTAAAGTTTATTGTTTTGATTAAATAACAATCTTAAATGGATTTTTTTTATGATTACATAATGAAGTTTTGCCTTTATGTATGAGAGGTTTAAATAACACACTATTTTTTTATGTGTGTGTAAGTTTTCAAGTGTGCATTTGAAAAAAAAAAAAGAAGTTCACATAATGTTGAAAATGTGTAATGTAAGGGAAAAACGGAATTTTATGTTCATTTTTCATTAAAAGAAAAGATTATAAAAGGATTTTTTTTAATTTTAGGAATACTCTAGAAACTAAATTTAAAAAGGGGGAATACAAAAATATCTCATAAAGAGACAAAGAAGTAATCATTATGTACATAAGTAACGAAGGGAAAAAAAATAATAAAGTAAAGGGGGGCTTGGTTGAAGGTTCTAGAGAGGGGGGTTAAGGATAAAAATCCTTCCCATCTTCCTTTCTTCCTCATTCAGAAACCACCGAGAACTCTATAATTTTCTCTCATCCTCTATCCTCCTATTCAATCAATTCTCATACAAAATTGAAGATAGAAGTAAGATTCCCAATTCCTCAAGTAAGTATTCCCTAAACCTATTCAATCTTCTAGCGTTCTTTCAATTCTTGTAAATTGAGATCTTAGGCTTGTTTTCCTTTCCAAATCCTATTTGTAGAAGGCTCCAATCAAGAAATAAGTCAATTTCAGAGGTGAAAGTTAGCTTTTTGGAGTAGTAGGTGAGTGAAGTTCCACCTTTTCCTCTTTAAATCATGGATTGTGTATGCATGATGGGTTAAAGGTGAAATTTTGATTGCAAATTAGCTCCTTCCCCTATGTATGATTTATTTTTGGTGTGTTTGGGGCAATTAGATTAGATTTGTTGTAGTATTGCAAAATTGAATGCATAATACTTTAAATTGGTTGCATGCATACAACCTTTACTGCATGCAAGATATATGTTTCATTGCCTCATAGTTGTTGCATGCATGTAATTTTATCGCATGCAAGGTGTTTGTTTAATTGCTTTAAAGAAAAGCAAATTGGTAATCCTTGAAAGGCAAATCTTCATGCCTTTTGCTAATTTTATGTTATAAACAAAAATTGCTGAAAAAAAAAAATTCAGCATGGGGGAGGAGCTGCAGCAACAGTCCATTCTGGACTGCACAGTCAGTCCCAGTTCCGGGCTAGCGAGCTTGCAGCACAAAATGGGCTGCCCAAGCAGCCCAGATCGGGCTGTCCAGCCAGCCCAGAAGAGGCTGCACTGGCAGCCCAGAAGGGTTGCCCAGCCAGCCCGTATTGGCCGGCCTGGCAGCCCAGAAGGGCTGCCCAACCAGCCCAGACTGGGTCGGCCTGGGCGGCCCAGATGTGCAGACAACCAGCCCTGGCTGGGCCGGCCTGGGCGGCCTGGTCTATAGGCCAGACCAGGCCTGGGCCGCCAGCTGGCCTGGCTTGCAGGTCAGACCAGGCCTGGGCCACCAACCGGCCGGGCTGGTCTGCGCACCAAGCCGTCCCGGCCTGCGCACCCAGCCGGGCTGGCCTGGGCCTTCCAGGACAGTCCTGGTTGGGCTGCACCAGGCTGGCCAACTAGGCCGGCCCAGGCAGCCCAACGGGCCGACCCTGGTCTAAAAAAACTTAAAAACTTTTTTTGAAAAAAAAAATTTAAAAATTAAAATTAAAGTTATTCTTTTGTTTAAATTTAATTATATGTTTTATGTTAGACTATTCTTGTTTTAAAATTTTTGAAAGCAATTTTTTTTCCTACAAACGAAAATTTTGTTAATTATATAAATTAAATGGTCGAATATTTTTAATAATTCCAAACAAGTTAAACATGCTAAACAATGCTTATGTTTCGTTATAATACATAAGTATTATGGGGTACTTGTGTATTAGAGCGAAATGGAAGCGTAACAATCTATGGACATGCGTCAACCTTTTTGCAAAGTATACTGAGTTTTATAAAACTTAGTTTCATGAATATTGCCATGATTGGTTTTACATAGTGTTCGGTGTTATAAACATTATGTATTTAAGGCATGATTTTACAAAATAATGTTTTAAAAATACTTTCAATTTTGGGATCGGGATAGATTGGACTCTGTTGTACCAATGGGCCAAAACTCCATCTTGGTCGGCCTGATTCAGGTTCTCTACCTGAATCTCGGTGGTTTTAAATTTCCGCCCATCTACCACCAAAGGTCAAACGGTCTGCTACATTAGGCAATTTTGTTGTTTTGATCGGGATTCCCGATCGACGGGTCACGGACTACATCAGATGGAGGCGTGGGTGTGCCACGTGTAGTGCCGTGAACGGGTAGCATAAGGCCTTCACCTTAGACCATCTTGGTTATCCTGGGTTGATCGACAGGTGTCGTTATGTTGTTATGAGTAGGTTACGGTGCTGATGTCTCCGCGCGCGCTCGAGCTCTACCATTGTGATTTTACAATACTAGCGTCTGTTTATTTGGTATCTGTTATAAGTCATATTATATTATCCTGTAGTTCCCATAATTCTTTATTACCCTCTTATTTATTTGAATACGGTTGCATATTACCCAAGTTAATTTGGAAACCCAGTTTTATATTATCATATTGTATTATATATGATAATTGTTTTGGTAATGTATTGCTTAACATACAATACCTGTGCCTTTTAATCTTACTCTTTTATATTATCATATGCTTTACATATGATAATTGCTTGGTATTGTATTGCTTTACATACAATACCTGTGCCCTTTAATCTTATTTTTTTTATATATTATCATATTGCTTTACATATGATAATTGTTTTGGTATTGTACTGCTTTACATACAATACCGATGCCCGAGATTATGGCATATTAATGCGATGACTATGCTAAATTGTTCATATATTGTAACATTCATTCGCCTCTTGTTGCCTCATACATGTGGCACCATTACTTCTTTGTTAAATTATTTAATGTCCATAGATACTTACTTCACTCACACTAGATGTAACACCCCGCAGAATTCTACAACTGTGAAATTAACAAATTAAAGTATAATTAATTTTAATCAAAGAACTAAGGGAAACGGGATACGCCATTGCGTTCGTCTCGGAAAAATACGCGAAATAGAGTCCGAGTTTTCGAAAAACGGAGTCCGTATGAAGAAGATATGGCCTTCGGAAGTTTGAATTAAATTTAAAATTCAAACAGAATAAAACAATTAAGAATTCCGAAGTGGGGCCCAATGGGCCAGGCCCGCCTGACGCACCCAGGTCGACTGGGCTGTCGACCTGGTCTAACCAGGTCGACAGGCCTGTCGACAGGGCTGTCGACAGGGGTGCCGACCTGGTCCAGACCAGGTCGAACCCAGTCTAACCCGGCTGGCCTATTCTATGTTGGTCGATTTTCTGTGGTCTGCTTTGTCATTAGGGCTAGGTGGCAGGCTCTCATTGGTCTCTCCTTAGGATGAATGGCTATGATCAATCCAAGCAACATCAATGGTTCTAATCAGTTCATTACCCTATAAAAACAACCCTAGACTAACCCTAATCTATTCATTCAAAAATAAGAACAAAGCCGCCATGTTGCTGAGGAACGACTAGGGGTAGCCACCAATTGGAGAGAAGATTAGGAGGAAAATTCTAAAGCCTAAAGCAATTCAAACAAGCAAATCAACGCCTACGTCAAAAGGAGTCGCATCTCTAAATTCCTAAATTAGAGAATTCGCCGCAACGATTGTAAGTAGAGTATTACTTTGGTATGAACAAATGATTGTGTAGATATGTATACTTGATTTGTGGCGATAAAGTAATTCATATTTATGCGTTGGAATATTGTATACGTTTGGATATTCTTGAATTATGTTATTCAATTATAAAGAACTACATGCGGTAGTTCTATGCAAGTATACGTTTGGAATATTTCGCAAATTATATAATCCATGTTGAAGCTACATGTATGTAGTTGATTTAAATTCATGCAAGTTTGGGGCTTTGCTACTATGCCATCATAATATGTATTTTTATACAAACGTCATTTTTATGAAGTAATTGGAATAGGTTTGGGTTATCATAATCCATATGAAATTATGTTGAAATTGGGCATCATGTATTAAGCCATGCTTTTGTACTAGAAAACCTATTTGCAAACTTATGAATATGGCTAGGCTATGAATGATATTTGGCATAATTGAAATCCATGATTAAGTCTATCTTGTTTACAAGAATTATATGATGACATATGTGGTACATAGCTAGGTTAGATTCAAAAATCCCTTTTTGCAAGTTTGCATGACTAAAGTAAAAATCATGATTTCATGTTAGAAATATTTATGCCATGGTTATGTGAACAAATTTAACTATACCTATGCCATGCTTATGTTTGACATTATGCCATGCTTATGTTTGACATTATGCCATGCTTATGTTGAAATATTTATGCCATGCTTATGTTTGACATTATGCCTGAGATAAAAATATAGGTTCATGTTGTAGTTATGACTATGTGCCAATAATGATACCCAATTTAGATTCTTATCTCAACTACAAGTTCACATGCTTTGATTCATGTCACCTATGCTTTATGACCAAAGTATATATGCAAGTACACCAGTTTCTATTTGTATTTCCAACGTCATATTGCAAGTTCATGCGCTCACCTTCCCCTCTTTGTGTATGTAATCACGCTTTAAGCCTCCCCTTTTCGCATGGCTAAGTTGGCTTTAAAAGGCTAAGCCCAATATATATATATAATAAACGGACGTGTAAAACGGGGAAAATAACGTTGGGTTAAAATTACTAATGAATGAAAATATAAGATATAAGGGCCCAAATTCAAGCATGGGTTGGGCCCATGATTGGTGTAACCTTTACACCTTTAACTTAATAATTGGCCGCAAATATTTACATATAAGAAAATAAAGAAGAAAGACAAAATATGTAAATGTAGAACATACGATGTGTTTAACCCGAGGTTGGATTGAGTTGTGATGTAAACCTGCCCGGAACCGCCCGGCTGTCCAGTAGTCACAACAATACCTATCCAATGTGGGAGGTTAAACATGGAGCCCAATAAGGACCCGAGGTTAGACTGAGTTGTGGCGTAAGACTGCCCGGAACCAACCTGGCAACAGGCAGCCACAACAATACCTGTCTAATGTGAGAGGTCAGGGCCTTAATAAGACAATTAAGGCTGAGTCAGGATTGTTAGGATTAAGTGAACTAAAGACTTAATCAAATGGAACATGCTAAACTAAACGGACTGGTGGGGGTTAGGTTAGAAAACACTTAACCAACTTAGCATGTTGGCTAGAGATAGAAAACCTAGTAACAAGGGGGACCCTTTTCAGCAGTAACCCTAGAAGGTGTATCAGGATACCCTGAAACTAGGCAGGGTGGGGCACGATTACTGGGCTGATTGTAAGAGGTCAAATCGACGGCGGTGGTGTAGCAGTGTAGGTTCTAACGGGGTGCGGGCGTGCACACACTCCGGCGCAGAAAAATAAGGCACTGAACACCAGTAGCATACCTGTGCACTCTAGGATTGTGTCGGGTTGCCACTATGGGACTTGATACACCCCATGGTGGGACCAGCATAGGTAACTACAACATCGGGGGCCGTAAGACACATGCAACTATGCGAGTAGGAGCCGATCATCATTGAATGGATCATATCACCCTGATTATGGGGTGCCAGTTGGAAACTAGTTTATATGGGTTCAGAGATTAACATGGGGTACGATAGTATATTCGACCCTGGACAACTTAACCAAGTTTATAGTGCTTGCCCACTTCTTGTTTATACTTACCATACCCAGTTCTTTATTCATAGACAAAATAGTACTAGACTTACTCAGGCTTTATGTCTGACTCTGCTTTTCTTTCGTCTTCTTTTCTTCCGTTTCCCCCCACCCCCCCCCCCAGGTCCACAGGGAGGGAACACAGCAGCTTGACCAGCCTTACCATCCAGCTTGAAGAAGAGAAATGTATTTCTTGGACCTTTTCACTTTGAACTATGGCTTTGGACAATCCACTATGGGGCCTTTGCAGTTTATCCATGTTTTATTTATGCTTCTTTAAAAGATGTAATCAAGACAGATTATGAAAGTGTTATGTTATGTTTTTGGAAAGGATGTTGTTGTAACACGTATTTGGCTTTTATGAAATAAAGTTTGTTGTTTTTCCGCTGTTTACAAATATGTGTTCTTATATCTGTCTTGTATATCTGTGACTTATACTTATAAACCTCCACCAAAATTAGGGCATTCCCTTTGAGAGTGACCCTAACGGAGGTGGGGTGTTTCACTAGACATAGTCTGACCCATGTGATTTGTTTTGTTAAAACAATCCTCGGGTCAGGCTGAGGATTGTTGGCAGCTTAGGTTTGCGTGGACTGCAGCGTCACTTTTATCTTTTTCCACGTTTTGGGGTTTTGGATTATGCAGCTTCAGACTATCAGTAGTGTGTAGTATTATGGTATGTATGCTATTATGTATTTTGGGAAGTGATATTATGTATGATGGACTATGTATTTGGACATCTCTATTATGATATGTATTATGTATTCCTCTATGTTATTGTGTTGCGTTTGATGCTATTATATCCTGTACTATGTAACTTGGGAAATTTTCTTGTACCATTACTTTGAACTTATACTGAGCACGAATGGTAAGTTCAGAAATTTTTAAAATTCTCGTGCCAGTGTTTGTTCAAGGGAATGAGTACAGCCTTTAGCCCTATCGGGTCCCATTCTCCGTGCTTTCCGACAGTAATACTTAGTGTTGCTATTTGTTAGCATGGGTCTAGGGTCGGGCGTTACAGGCACGATTTCTCCTCATCCACCACCAATCAGGCGATCTTCACCGTTGATATGAAAGACCTCGAAGAGTAATTCGATTTTGTATTTATAATTTTGAAAAATCATTGAATAATTTAATAGAAAAAGAGAAGGGAAGATTAGAAGACAACAGCCATTGGTTTCAGAAGTGGCGGTTGTATCATTAGAATTAGGGTTAGGTTACAAATGGCCCTTTATATAAATGTTTATAATCTTATTTAGTTAACTAATTCTTTTACTTCAAACAAAAAAATGTTTATCCATATGTTGTATTCTTAATTAGATTTAGAAATTTCCTGATTTTCCGCTGACAGTTCATACAAGGTCGTAGTGAGCACACACACACACACACACACACACACACACAGATATATATATACATTCAACCCCCTTTTGATAAATTCACTTTCTACATGCAATCAACCAATAAAATTCCAAATACACATCATACATTAATGCGCCTCAAATGCATTTATTTGATGACCATCACACACTGACAACAATTAATTAGCCATTCATGCAACAATATATTTTCAAATTCATTAACCGTGCATTTAAATTATATAAAATTAACTTAAATGTGTTCTCACAAATTAAAGGAATAAAAGTGGCAGAATGGATACAACATAAATGGAAATAAATTTTCTATTGTATGGACACATAACAAAAGTGGCAGGATAAGTACAAATAAATGGAAACGAATCTTATAATGAATGGACGCATACGATATATGGTCTAAGAAAATAAAGTGGAAGAAATATTATGCTCATAATTTATTTTCATAAAAAGAGTTTAATAGGGAAACATGGCTTACATTGAGGAGGAGTTATATGTGAAAGAAATGGAATGAGAAAAATAATAACTACATAGAAATATATATATATATATATATATATATATATATATATATATATATATACACACATACATATATTAATGAATTTGAAATTTACATTTAATTGCAATGTGTCAACAAATTTTATTAAGTAGAGCAGTTGTTAAGCTATTGGACAGTAACTGATATTTTGTTAAAAAAAACATTTGTAATTTTTTTTACAATAACCTATAATTAAATGAGAAGCAAAATAATCAAGGCATAGGATATATATATGTGAATTAATGTGTATTTTACATTGTGTTGTAATATATATATTGGAAATTATGTTTGTATAAATTGTAAGTAAATGATAACCTTAATTAAGAATCGTAATTACATTGAATATTAACTTTATATAAATAAAAATAACGATTGCAATAGATTAATTGACTAGCGTGGGAAACCAGTTGCTATTTAATTCATAGGTGATAAATTGGAAATAAGTTATTAATACATACACAAAATTTGTTGTCATATTTCCATGCGTGTATGTTGTATACTTTGTATACACGTGTTAAAAGAAATTTATTGCCATAATATTTTTTTCTTCCCTAAATTTTGCTAAGCGTTTCATGATATATATATATATAAAATGAAAGATGACAATGACATTAAGGTTTCTTGCGCATGAATAAATAAATATAAATAAACAAATAATTGCTACATTCGTTAATAAAAAAATTTTATTCGAAAATGGAATATTTAAATTCTGACGCATTTCCTAACAAAATTTCCTTAAAAATATATTTAAATTGGTTCTGATTTTCCGGGTTGTTACAATCCCTCCCACTTAAAATCTTTTCGTCCTCGAAAAGGAATGGAGTTGAAGGTTGTTCAACTTTCATTCTTTTAATTGGTTTCTATAATCTTATTAGTTGATTAACTTTTCAAATATATATATATATATAACCTTTATATATTCAAAAATCATATTTTCTAAGATAGAATTATATATATGATCGCAACTACATTAATTATGAACTTGTTACTCTGAACTCATTGTAGGGCATTACTAACCCCATCTCTAACGAGTTTTCTCATTCTAGGATGCTACTGATCCTATCTCTAATGAGTATTCTTTTATAAGATATTTCTAATCCTACCTCTGATGAGTCTTATGTTCAGTTCTAATGAGTCGTACCCCCAAAGATTTAAGCTAACCAGAGCTCTAATACCAACTGTAACGATACGGCTTTTGCTTGGACCTAATCGATCGCAAGATCGACTAAAACCATTCAAATCCCGCATACGTTAACTTTGGGAATAAAACACATTAGAGCAAATAACAGAAAACTTTTATAAACATTACAATAATGTTACATCAGAGTACATCGAATATAATACAACAGCGGAAGAATAAATTTACAATAGATTTAATACAATGCAGCGGAAATGAATAAACATATGCAGCGGAAGACTATCCATGTTCTGGACACAGCTTTAAGCTTCGATCTAGGATCCTACTCAATAGATAAATATCTGCAAAGCAAATCACTCGACTGCCCATGTGGAAAAGAGGGCACCCGAGTTCGCAAAGTGAAACAAACTACGAGTCAGTTATGGGACTGGTGTGAGAAATCTTACTACACTAATAATATGGCTAATCACTATACCACACCGCTAACGCGGAAAGGGTTTACTCCATTGGATTGCCAGTGCATAAGTTTTATAAATTTTTAAGTCAAAAATAATGCAATGCTTTTTAGAAAATGAAATCATTATAAGACTCAAGTCCCATCACACAATGCAAAGCAAACGGAGGATAGAGTTTTACCTTATAATGATAAAAAATGCTTGATACATAAAAAATAATATTTTTAATATTATTATTAGTGTCTAATATGTTTCAAAAATACTTCAAAGTAATTGTATCAATCCTAGACGACATAGCACCATATCCTACTATGTCGCCATATATAGGTTTACAATCAAAACCGTAGTGTCGTATTGGAGATTGGATTTCCATCATGAGTCAAGGCTAGGGACGATCTCCTAACCGATTCGAGACAATCTAGCAATGTACCAGGGTTCGGACGCTGGCGAATCCTTCGATACAACAGGGCCAGTCCACAAATACTTTAGTGGATTAGTTATGCGTAACGACTTGGATTTTTCCCGGACCTAATCGATCGTAAAATCGATCAAGACCGTTCAAAACCTGAATACGCTAACTCTGGGAATACAACACATCAGAACAATTAATAGAAGACTTTTATAAACATGACAATAATGTTACATCGGAGTACAGAATATCAGAGTACATCGAAAAATAGCACAGCGGAAGATAAATTACAATAAACTTAATACAAGGCAGCGGAACTAATAATCTAATACAGGGAAGTCTATCAATGCCCTAGACACAGCTTTAAGCTGCGATCCAAAATCTTGCTCAATATCTGCAAAATAAGCAATTCGACTGCCCGTGTGGAAAAGAGGGCACCCAAGTTTGCAAAGTGAAACAAACTACAGGTCAGTCATGGGACTGGTATGAGAAATCTAACTTAACTCATCTAATAATTAGGCTAATCACAGGACTACGCCGCTAATGCGGAATGGGTTTACTCCATTGGATTGCCAGTGCATATATAAAGTAAATCGTTTAAAACAACACAATGCTTTTTAGAAAAATGAAACCATTATAAGACTCAGGTCCCATCACACAATGCAACGCAAGCTGGAGGATAGAGTTTTACCTTATAATGGTCAAAAGATGCTTGATACGCTAAAAACGGATTTGATATTATTATTAGTGTATATATGTTTCAAAAACATTTCAAAGTAAAGGTTTCAATCCTAGACGGCATAGCTACCATATACTATGTCGCCATATATAGGTTTACAATCAAGACCGTAATGTCATATTGGAAATTGGGTTTCCATCATGAGTCAAGGCTAGGGACGATGTAACGACCACGGGGTTTTCGACTCCGAAAATCGACACAAAACCCAGCGTCGACTGTTCAGACATCGAAAATACCGGACCATTAATAGAAAGAAGTTAGAGGATGAGATAGAAAATGTAACAACCCGAAAATGCGAGCCAGTTTGAAATTTTTATTTTGGCAATTTTAGCGAATTTTGAATATTTAAAATAGATTATTTTAAATAATATCGACGAGAAAGTTTATTTTGAATAGAATTCGAACGTATATATTATACGCGTCGTCGTTAGAATATAAATATTTATATATAATTATAAATAGAATCGAAAATGGCGCGGTAGTTCGATAATTCGATTTCAAACTTCAATTGAATGTACCGGGTGCAAAACAATCTGGATTTTAGTGAAACCAAAAATAATGGGATCTAATTGATAATATCTTTCGAACGAATCCGCATAATCGAGATTTCATAGCGGGAATCAAAAGATATGTCCAGTTGAAAATTCTGAATAGTCGCTATGGAATTCAGGCCCTTAAAAATGGACATTTTGCAAATGACCTCGGATTTCGACGAAACCACTTTTGTTGGGTCCGTGATGTCGAGTTATTGCTAGATTCCAAATTTCATAATTTTTCGAATCAATATGTGAGCGTGGCAAAGGAAAACGTGTTTTGACCATTTCAGTTGATTTTAATCGACTGGAAATTGGCCATTTTTCAAACGGTCTCAGAATTCGACGAAACTAGTTTTGTTAGCACTGTATCGTCAATACGAAGCTAGAAAATATTTTTCTGTGATTTATCAAGTTCGTATGTGACCCCGGTAATTTGAAATGTACGTTTAAAATTCAATATAGTGATTTAGATGTAAATTTAACGAAAATTGATTGTAACAGCCGAATCAGCTTGCGATACATATCCCATTGTGTTCGGAATGGGGGTAATTAGCTAGGGACGACAGGCGGTGGGTCTCGTTTCGAGGTCGAAATTAAAGGTTACTTTATGGATTTAAATAATTAAATAAATATATTTTTATATAAAGGCCCTTGGCCCTTTACTCTTTCTTCAAAGTCAAACAGAATAAAAAAAAAAAAAGAGAGAGAGGAAACCTAGCTGCTCGTCGCCGTCGCCCAGGGGAGCACCACCGTCGCCACCACGCTCCAGCCGCCACCGCCCCTGGCACCTCGCCTCCCCCTCGATCCTCTCTCTCCCCTTCCTCTCCCATCGAAACCGCCCCGATCCCCAAATCGCTCGCCGTCCCCTTCCTTCCCCGATGCAACCAGGGCCCACCGCAACCTAGTCGCCGCACCCTGCCACCCTCGCCTCCACCTTCGCCCCTTCCTCCTCCACCGACGCGACACCACAGCCCCCCCCTGGACCCAAAACCGATGATGAACCCCCCCTGTAAGTTTTACTAATTTTATTTATTTTATTAACTGAATTTTATTTGCTTATTAAACTGATTTTTTTTAGAAATATAAAACTGATTTTTTTAGAAATATAAAACTGATTTTTATTTTAAGTATGAAAACTGATTTTTATTTTAAGTATGAAAACTGATTTTTATTTTAAGTATGAAAACTGATTTTTATTTTAAGTATGAAAACTGATTTTTATTTTAAGTAAAAAAAAACTGATTTGGTTTTAAAAATAAAAACTGATTATGTTTTAAAAGTAAAAAAAAACTGATTTTTGTTTAAAAGGAAAAAAAAACCTTAAATAGGAGAAAGGTTTAATCTTTAAAGTGAAAAGGGATTTGAACTTTAAGAAGTAAAAAATCAGATTTTTAGAATTTAAAAAGAAAGAAAAATTAGATTTTTATATTGAAAGTCGAAAGAAAAAAATTCGATTTTTATATATTGAATAACGATAGGAAAATAGAATTTTTATGTATTGAACTTCGAGTTAAAAATATGATTTTTATGTATTGAACTTCGAGTTAAAAATATGATTTTTATATATAGAACTTCGAAATAAAAATATGATTTTTATATGTTGAATAGCGAAGTAAAATTCGATTTTTACATATGTAGTGAAAGCGGGCAACGAAGGTGACAGAAACGACGAAGACTTCTGCAAATAAAGAGCCGTGGAGCTAGGATAGCTATATGTGAGAATTTCTCACCTTTCCACTTCTTTTCTAGTTATATATTTATACTAGGATGCATACGGTGCTTAGTAGCACCCGACACAATCGTCCACAGACCATGGACTTGTTTGTTTGATTGTTTGGTGATTGATTGCGATATTGGTTTGAATGTGGTTTGTGATGTGAAAAATCGAATTGATAAATTGGTTAGGATTAGACGTGCGCCGTTATAAGGCGTAGGAGTAAGGCTAGGTTAGACCCTTACTCCAAATCTTGTGGTTTGCATAATGAAATTGATTTGATTGATGAGTGAATGGCGTGGGCCTTCACTAGACCGGGGATAAGGCTAGGCCTTGTCCCGTTTCTAGTATCGTGCCGTTATGCCGCCGAAATTTTCTAAAATATGTTAGAAAAATAAAAATATCATTTTATTTAAAGAATGAACTGAATAGAAATTCATATGTTGAAATAAAATGTTTTATCGTTAAAAATATAATTTTTAACGTGAATGTGAATAAATAAATATTCATTTACAAACCGGACGGTTTGTTTATGTACACCTATTTGAAGGACATGGATTGGGTCGATAAATTTTACACATCGCCCAACTGCACAAATAAAATATGTGTTTGATTGTTTGAAACCCCACACGGGTGTTGGGATGAAATTTGAAGTTCACTCATCCTGATTCATTGAATATGTCGATCGATTGATTGACAGGCTGTTATAAGCGTTGAATATCTATATTTGATGCTTATACAGTGTAGTGCACTTTGGTTGATGGTTGATTATTTTTCAATGCTATTATATACATGTGTTGTATGAAAATCCATATAATTAATTTTATATGGTAATTGATTGGGCCTCATTCCAGTTTAGAAATAGAAATATTTGAAATAGAAATATTTGAAATAGAATATTTGAAAATAGAAATTTATGAAGCCGTGTTGATTAGATTGACGCCATTTTGACGTGAACGATATTTATATCAATTTTAATCGATTTCAAAGTGAATTGAAAACGAATTCAAAGTGAATTGAATTGAAAACGAATTCAAAGTGAATTGAATTGAAAACGAATTCAAAGTGAATTGAATTGAAAACGATTTCGAAATGAATTGAATTGAAAGTGATTTCGAAATGAATTGAATTGAAAGTGATTTCGAAATGAATTGAATTGAAAGTGATTTCGAAATGAATTGAATTGAAAACGATTTCGAAATGAATTGAATTGAAAGTGATTTCGAAATGAATTGAATTGAAAACGATTTCGAAATAAATTGAAAACGAATTCGAATTGAATTGAAAGTGAATTGAAATGAATTCAAATTGAATTGAAATTTGAATTGAATAGAAATGAATTTTAAAACGAATTCATAAAGAAGAATTCAATTTTGATTTGAATTGAAAAGGAAGTTGAAATTGTTTTTTGAAACGAATTCAAAACTATTTATATAGTTCGTTTTAAATAGAAATCGACGAAGTATATATTATATATATTATATATATAATATAATGGCCTGAATAGAACGCGCCGCGCCGCGGCAGTTCGTGAATTTCGACCATTTATTTCAAACGGACATTACGGGAGATCCGACCGTCGGATTCTCCTAAAACCGGAACCGTTGGGTTCGTATCGAAAAGAGCTTTCTAATGAATGTTAGAAATTTGAAATCTAACGGTTGGATTTGGAGATACGTCTAAATCAAATTCGAAAAAGGTCGCTGTAAGTGCAGTTCGATGGCCGTTAATGGAAATCGACTGTACGGGCCTTGATAAAATTATTAAAAATAGTAATAATTTGTGTAAAATCATAAGAAATGATTTGTGAAAGTTTGGGATGAAATACTCCATAGTTGAAAAGGTAAAAATAGATTTTTATCGAAATGAAATAGTTTTGAACTAGAATTATAATTCTATTTATTTTTAAATAAATAAATTGAATTTGAAAATAACCAAAATTTCCAATGATTGCATTGGAGTGAATTTGAATCGAAATTTTCTTCGGAATATTTCGATGTTGGAATTCGTGATATTACAGGTGTTGTTATGGAAATTTGAAAGATATATATTTGTATCGTTATTTCCAATACGACATTTGTTAGTCGTAGAATTCGATATTGAATATAAGCCGATATATTTTCTATTCAGAGCCTTGTATTGAATATCGAATGTGATTTGGGTTTGCCGTGAATGGTGTCTTCACTAACACTGTTCTTGAACCCAGTTGAGAAAAGATTAAATCTTTTTATTTAGATTTAATGAAGTGTACCAATTAAATGATATTTAATTGGAATTGAATTGGTATTGATTTTTGGGTTTATCGTGAACAGTGTTTTAAATAACACTTGTTCTTTAACCCGATAATTAATGGAATGTGATTTGGGTTTGTCGTGAATGGTGTCTTCACTAACACTGTTCTTGAACCCAGTTGAGAAAAGATTAAATCTTTTTATTTAGATTTAATGAAGTGTACCAATTAAATGATATTTAATTGGAATTGAATTGGTATTGATTTTTGGGTTTATCGTGAACAGTGTTTTAAATAACACTTGTTCTTTAACCCGATAATTAATGGAATGTGATTTGGGTTTGTCGTGAATGGTGTCTTCACTAACACTGTTCTTGAACCCAGTTGAGAAAAGATTAAATCTTTTTATTTAGATTTAATGAAGTGTACCAATTAAATGATATTTAATTGGAATTGAATCGATATTGATTTTTGGGTTTATCGTGAACGGTGTTTTAAATAACACTCGTTCTTTAACCCGATAATTAATGATTGTGATTTTGGGTTTACCGTGAACCGTGTTTTAAATGACACTGATTCTTTAACCCAGTTAACGATTAAAACTAAGTGGAGTTTTAATGAATCTTTAATTAGATTGAAAAGATCGAAAATGGAGTATCACCAGTTTTGCTCCAGGCGATAGTTAAATCTTTAATTAGATTTGAACGTGAAATGGTAATTGAATTTACCGATAACACTGTGGTGTTAGATATGAAGTATTACCAGTTTTACTTCATGGGATGAATAGGTTGGGATTGGGAAATTAAAACAAATGATTACTTCGGTAAGGTTCGCTAATCCCGACTAGTTTGAATTGATATTCAAAAATGGATTAAAGAATAAATTCAAGGAATTTATCTTTGATAAAATTAATGGGAATTTTTCCCTATGAATGTGAAATTTAGAAACTAACTGTCGGTTAGCCAAGCAGAATGGTTTTCTGGATATTGATCTGATGTTGGTTTCGGCCTTCGGGGTTAATATTTGGGGAATTATTCTCTTGATTAATTTACGGTTAGTGACTAATGAATTGGAATGAGGCGTATGTTGTGTTTGTGTAACACTTTTATAAAATATACGCGAGTTATTCGGGAAGACCGGGTTTATCCCATTCTGAATAACTGATACGACGATAAGTCGAAGATGAAGACGATGGTCGAAGACCGGAAGTCTTCACGTCGTTTGGGTGATAACTGATGATCTTGATTGGGCTGTACACCCAAGAAGATGGAAACAGTTAGTGATCGTCCAGACGTACTTGGAGATCGATGGATATGCGGGGTACTAGGTGCCTCCGGTTTCGTTCAGACCCAGAACGGACTTGTAAATGGACTGTGTGTCTGACATCGGATTTCATTCTATGTGACTGATATCGGTTGCATAGAATGGTTTGCCTGTGTGGCATGCTAAGATGCAAATGATCAAGGCTTCTGTTGAAAAGCAAAGTCTTGTGGTGATGATCAAAGCACGGCCTTTGTGGCGTAGCTTTGTGTAACGTTTACCTCGCGTGTTTCACACCAGGTATGAACCAAAAACGGGAGACGGACCTCAGGGAGGGCATGCGTTTCTTTCTAGTTAGAAGTGGCGTCAGTGGTTTTACACGCCCTGACGAGTTTGACTTATGTGGTTGTTGCTGTTGCGAGGCGCCTCGGATTGATCGGTCGTTCTCGAACCGATGGAGCCATTCGTTGGCTCGTTTACGCCCCAAAGGGCGGGGAAACGCAGTGTTCAGGCATTTTAATCCACATCGGTGGACCGGCCCTGACGATCCAAAGGCTTGACAGAGTACTTGCCTGAGGCTCGGACTAGACAGTCTCGAATCGGTTGAGGACTATCTTTTGCCTCGGTTCATAGACGGAAATCCAATTTCCAAATACGTGACTTTGCGGTTTTATTTGTAAACCTATATATGGCGACATGATATATGGTACCCATGCCACCTATGATTGATACTTATGATTTGAAGTTGTTTTGTACACTATACACTTATAATAGTATCAAATGATTTGTTTTAAACGTATCAAGCATTCTTTGGCTGTTATAAGGGAAAACCCTATCCTCGGCTGCGTTGCATTGTGTGATGGGACCTGGGTCTTATAACAGCTTCATTTTTCTTTATTTAGCATTGCGCTGTTTGTTTTTATGCACTGGTATTCTTGGGAGGAAACCCGTTCCGTGTTATACGGCGTGGTCCCTTGATTTACCTAATGATTTAAAATAAAGATTAGTAACTGTTTTAGTTCTCACACCAGTCACATGACTGACCTGGAGTTTATTGTTTTAACCTAAACTCTGGGTGCCCTTATTTTCGACACGGGCAGCTAGTAGTTTTGGTTTTGCAGATTTATATTCACAGGATCCTGGTTTACAGCTGGAACGATATCCGGAAAGCTTTGTATCCGTATATCTCCTTCTAGTTGTGTATTATATCATTTTCCGCTGCGATGTATTTAAATGTAATTTAAATCTCTGATATTTCTGTGTAATATTCATTTATACTCTGTATATTCTTGTATTCTGATGCATTGTTGTAATATACAATGAAATGTTCTTCTGTATGCGTTCTGTTTTGTCGTGTTCTCAAACGATAGGGCATTTCGAATGGTCTGGATCGGTTTAGCGACTGGTTCGGACCGAGCGAAATTCCTTGCCGTCACAGTTGGTATCAGAGCTTTGGTTTACAAAGCAGAGAATAAGACACATTAGAACCTTACGAAAGAATTCATCAGATATTGGATTAGTAATATCCAATTAGGATGACTCGTTAGAGATGGGATCAGTAGAATCCTAGAACGGGTGTGAAGAGTATATTTTTCAAATGAAAACAAATTTTTGTTTTGAAGATTTAAATCAATTATTCGTATTTGATTATTCATTTATATTGATGTGGACAATCCAGTATATATAGATTTTGCGTATACGTCTGATCCGCGTGTATTCGAAATTTTAATATATTGGATAGATATAGCATCACACTCTAGTCGCCCGAAGATGGTACTGATGATTGTCATGACATCATCAGTATTTATGTTCGTGTTTCGAAGGTGTGATTTTCTATATATTTCCATTAGACTGGTGTGAGAACCAAAACTAATATAGTTAGAACACATTGTTGTGAATTGGCATCAAAAACATGTTTTTCTGTATATATATCAAAATTATGAATTTGAAACTCTAATTCACTAATTGATTGATGTTTGTGTTGTTTGTTTAATTGTTTGCTAATTTTTAACCATTTATGCCTAATATAATCAAATATTGAATTGTATTGAAAATTGGTCGCATTTGTTTGCATATACATATACTTACATTGAACAGGTCATAGCAAGGAGGCTAGAGCCAGAGAATAAAATTTGTTTGCCCGACAAATAGGTACATGTTTACTACATAATTTCCTGTTTTGTTTGGGTGATGATGATTTTGTGAGCCTATTGGCTAGCCGCTTGGCTTTTTCTTTTTCTTTTTGAGATCTGAAGGACCGGGGAAGCTATTTGAAATTCCCCGATGCTCCCGGTGCAGGGGAGGTTATGGTGAATTTTTTTCAAAAATTTAGGGTGTTAGCCAAATTTTTTGAAATTTTGAAAATTTTCAGAAACTAAAGAGTTGGAGAATGGAAGCAGATCGAACGTAGAGTTGATTAATCAAACCACTTTTGACTTTGTTCCTTTTCGGGGACGAAAAGTTTTAAGTGGGGGAGATTGTAACAACCCGAAAATGCGAGCCAGTTTGAAATTTTTATTTTGGCAATTTTAGCGAATTTTGAATATTTAAAATAGATTATTTTAAATAATATCGACGAGAAAGTTTATTTTGAATAGAATTCGAACGTATATATTATACGCGTCGTCGTTAGAATATAAATATTTATATATAATTATAAATAGAATCGAAAATGGCGCGGTAGTTCGATAATTCGATTTCAAACTTCAATTGAATGTACCGGGTGCAAAACAATCTGGATTTTAGTGAAACCAAAAATAATGGGATCTAATTGATAATATCTTTCGAACGAATCCGCATAATCGAGATTTCATAGCGGGAATCAAAAGATATGTCCAGTTGAAAATTCTGAATAGTCGCTATGGAATTCAGGCCCTTAAAAATGGACATTTTGCAAATGACCTCGGATTTCGACGAAACCACTTTTGTTGGGTCCGTGATGTCGAGTTATTGCTAGATTCCAAATTTCATAATTTTTCGAATCAATATGTGAGCGTGGCAAAGGAAAACGTGTTTTGACCATTTCAGTTGATTTTAATCGACTGGAAATTGGCCATTTTTCAAACGGTCTCAGAATTCGACGAAACTAGTTTTGTTAGCACTGTATCGTCAATACGAAGCTAGAAAATATTTTTCTGTGATTTATCAAGTTCGTATGTGACCCCGGTAATTTGAAATGTACGTTTAAAATTCAATATAGTGATTTAGATGTAAATTTAACGAAAATTGATTGTAACAGCCGAATCAGCTTGCGATACATATCCCATTGTGTTCGGAATGGGGGTAATTAGCTAGGGACGACAGGCGGTGGGTCTCGTTTCGAGGTCGAAATTAAAGGTTACTTTATGGATTTAAATAATTAAATAAATATATTTTTATATAAAGGCCCTTGGCCCTTTACTCTTTCTTCAAAGTCAAACAGAATAAAAAAAAAAAAAGAGAGAGAGGAAACCTAGCTGCTCGTCGCCGTCGCCCAGGGGAGCACCACCGTCGCCACCACGCTCCAGCCGCCACCGCCCCTGGCACCTCGCCTCCCCCTCGATCCTCTCTCTCCCCTTCCTCTCCCATCGAAACCGCCCCGATCCCCAAATCGCTCGCCGTCCCCTTCCTTCCCCGATGCAACCAGGGCCCACCGCAACCTAGTCGCCGCACCCTGCCACCCTCGCCTCCACCTTCGCCCCTTCCTCCTCCACCGACGCGACACCACAGCCCCCCCTGGACCCAAAACCGATGATGAACCCCCCTGTAAGTTTTACTAATTTTATTTATTTTATTAACTGAATTTTATTTGCTTATTAAACTGATTTTTTTTTAGAAATATAAAACTGATTTTTTTAGAAATATAAAACTGATTTTTATTTTAAGTATGAAAACTGATTTTTATTTTAAGTATGAAAACTGATTTTTATTTTAAGTATGAAAACTGATTTTTATTTTAAGTATGAAAACTGATTTTTATTTTAAGTAAAAAAAAACTGATTTGGTTTTAAAAATAAAAACTGATTATGTTTTAAAAGTAAAAAAAAACTGATTTTTGTTTAAAAGGAAAAAAAAAAACCTTAAATAGGAGAAAGGTTTAATCTTTAAAGTGAAAAGGGATTTGAACTTTAAGAAGTAAAAAATCAGATTTTTAGAATTTAAAAAGAAAGAAAAATTAGATTTTTATATTGAAAGTCGAAAGAAAAAAATTCGATTTTTATATATTGAATAACGATAGGAAAATAGAATTTTTATGTATTGAACTTCGAGTTAAAAATATGATTTTTATGTATTGAACTTCGAGTTAAAAATATGATTTTTATATATAGAACTTCGAAATAAAAATATGATTTTTATATGTTGAATAGCGAAGTAAAATTCGATTTTTACATATGTAGTGAAAGCGGGCAACGAAGGTGACAGAAACGACGAAGACTTCTGCAAATGAAGAGCCGTGGAGCTAGGATAGCTATATGTGAGAATTTCTCACCTTTCTACTTCTTTTCTAGTTATATATTTATACTAGGATGCAGACGGTGCTTAGTAGCACCCGACACAATCGTCCACAGACCATGGACTTGTTTGTTTGATTGTTTGGTGATTGATTGCGATATTGGTTTGAATGTGGTTTGTGATGTGAAAAATCGAATTGATAAATTGGTTAGGATTAGACGTGCGCCGTTATAAGGCGTAGGAGTAAGGCTAGGTTAGACCCTTACTCCAAATCTTGTGGTTTGCATAATGAAATTGATTTGATTGATGAGTGAATGGCGTGGGCCTTCACTAGACCGGGGATAAGGCTAGGCCTTGTCCCGTTTCTAGTATCGTGCCGTTATGCCGCCGAAATTTTCTAAAATATGTTAGAAAAATAAAAATATCATTTATTTAAAGAATGAACTGAATAGAAATTCATATGTTGAAATAAAATGTTTTATCGTTAAAAATATAATTTTTAACGTGAATGTGAATAAATAAATATTCATTTACAAACCGGACGGTTTGTTTATGTACACCTATTTGAAGGACATGCATTGGGTCGATAAATTTTACACATCGCCCAACTGCACAAATAAAATATGTGTTTGATTGTTTGAAACCCCACACGGGTGTTGGGATGAAATTTGAAGTTCACTCATCCTGATTCATTGAATATGTCGATCGATTGATTGACAGGCTGTTATAAGCGTTGAATATCTATATTTGATGCTTATACAGTGTAGTGCACTTTGGTTGATGGTTGATTATTTTTCAATGCTATTATATACATGTGTTGTATGAAAATCCATATAATTAATTTTATATGGTAATTGATTGGGCCTCATTCCAGTTTAGAAATAGAAATATTTGAAATAGAAATATTTGAAATAGAATATTTGAAAATAGAAATTTATGAAGCCGTGTTGATTAGATTGACGCCATTTTGACGTGAACGATATTTATATCAATTTTAATCGATTTCAAAGTGAATTGAAAACGAATTCAAAGTGAATTGAATTGAAAACGAATTCAAAGTGAATTGAATTGAAAACGAATTCAAAGTGAATTGAATTGAAAACGATTTCGAAATGAATTGAATTGAAAGTGATTTCGAAATGAATTGAATTGAAAGTGATTTCGAAATGAATTGAATTGAAAGTGATTTCGAAATGAATTGAATTGAAAGTGATTTCGAAATGAATTGAATTGAAAACGATTTCGAAATGAATTGAATTGAAAGTGATTTCGAAATGAATTGAATTGAAAACGATTTCGAAATAAATTGAAAACGAATTCGAATTGAATTGAAAGTGAATTGAAATGAATTCAAATTGAATTGAAATTTGAATTGAATAGAAATGAATTTTAAAACGAATTTATAAAGAAGAATTCAATTTTGATTTGAATTGAAAAGGAAGTTGAAATTGTTTTTTGAAACGAATTCAAAACTATTTATATAATTCGTTTTAAATAGAAATCGACGAAGTATATATTATATATATTATATATATAATATAATGGCCTGAATAGAACGCGCCGCGCCGCGGCAGTTCGTGAATTTCGACCATTTATTTCAAACGGACATTACGGGAGATCCGACCATCGGATTCTCCTAAAACCGGAACCGTTGGGTTCGTATCGAAAAGAGCTTTCTAATGAATGTTAGAAATTTGAAATCTAACGGTTGGATTTGGAGATACGTCCAAATCAAATTCGAAAAAGGTCGCTGTAAGTGCAGTTCGATGGCCGTTAATGGAAATCGACTGTACGGGCCTTGATAAAATTATTAAAAATAGTAATAATTTGTGTAAAATCATAAGAAATGATTTGTGAAAGTTTGGGATGAAATACTCCATAGTTGAAAAGGTAAAAATAGATTTTTATCGAAATGAAATAGTTTTGAACTAGAATTATAATTCTATTTATTTTTAAATAAATAAATTGAATTTGAAATGGTTTTGAAAATAACCAAAATTTCCAATGATTGCATTGGAGTGGATTTGAATCGAAATTTTCTTCGGAATATTTCGATGTTGGAATTCGTGATATTACAGGTGTTGTTATGGAAATTTGAAAGATATATATTTGTATCGTTATTTCCAATACGACATTTGTTAGTCGTAGAATTCGATATTGAATATAAGCCGATATATTTTCTATTCAGAGCCTTGTATTGAATATCGAATGTGATTTGGGTTTGCCGTGAATGGTGTCTTCACTAACACTGTTCTTGAACCCAGTTGAGAAAAGATTAAATCTTTTTATTTAGATTTAATGAAGTGTACCAATTAAATGATATTTAATTGGAATTGAATTGGTATTGATTTTTGGGTTTATCGTGAACAGTGTTTTAAATAACACTTGTTCTTTAACCCGATAATTAATGGAATGTGATTTGGGTTTGTCGTGAATGGTGTCTTCACTAACACTGTTCTTGAACCCAGTTGAGAAAAGATTAAATCTTTTTATTTAGATTTAATGAAGTGTACCAATTAAATGATATTTAATTGGAATTGAATTGGTATTGATTTTTGGGTTTATCGTGAACAGTGTTTTAAATAACACTTGTTCTTTAACCCGATAATTAATGGAATGTGATTTGGGTTTGTCGTGAATGGTGTCTTCACTAACACTGTTCTTGAACCCAGTTGAGAAAAGATTAAATCTTTTTATTTAGATTTAATGAAGTGTACCAATTAAATGATATTTAATTGGAATTGAATCGATATTGATTTTTGGGTTTATCGTGAACGGTGTTTTAAATAACACTCGTTCTTTAACCCGATAATTAATGATTGTGATTTTGGGTTTACCGTGAACCGTGTTTTAAATGACACTGATTCTTTAACCCAGTTAACGATTAAAACTAAGTGGAGTTTTAATGAATCTTTAATTAGATTGAAAAGATCGAAAATGGAGTATCACCAGTTTTGCTCCAGGCGATAGTTAAATCTTTAATTAGATTTGAACGTGAAATGGTAATTGAATTTACCGATAACACTGTGGTGTTAGATATGAAGTATTACCAGTTTTACTTCATGGGATGAATAGGTTGGGATTGGGAAATTAAAACAAATGATTACTTCGGTAAGGTTCGCTAATCCCGACTAGTTTGAATTGATATTCAAAAATGGATTAAAGAATAAATTCAAGGAATTTATCTTTGATAAAATTAATGGGAATTTTTCCCTATGAATGTGAAATTTAGAAACTAACTGTCGGTTAGCCAAGCAGAATGGTTTTCTGGATATTGATCTGATGTTGGTTTCGGCCTTCGGGGTTAATATTTGGGGAATTATTCTCTTGATTAATTTACGGTTAGTGACTAATGAATTGGAATGAGGCGTATGTTGTGTTTGTGTAACACTTTTATAAAATATACGCGAGTTATTCGGGAAGACCGGGTTTATCCCATTCTGAATAACTGATACGACGATAAGTCGAAGATGAAGACGATGGTCGAAGACCGGAAGTCTTCACGTCGTTTGGGTGATAACTGATGATCTTGATTGGGCTGTACACCCAAGAAGATGGAAACAGTTAGTGATCGTCCAGACGTACTTGGAGATCGATGGATATGCGGGGTACTAGGTGCCTCCGGTTTCGTTCAGACCCAGAACGGACTTGTAAATGGACTGTGTGTCTGACATCGGATTTCATTCTATGTGACTGATATCGGTTGCATAGAATGGTTTGCCTGTGTGGCATGCTAAGATGCAAATGATCAAGGCTTCTGTTGAAAAGCAAAGTCTTGTGGTGATGATCAAAGCACGGCCTTTGTGGCGTAGCTTTGTGTAACGTTTACCTCGCGTGTTTCACACCAGGTATGAACCAAAAACGGGAGACGGACCTCAGGGAGGGCATGCGTTTCTTTCTAGTTAGAAGTGGCGTCAGTGGTTTTACACGCCCTGACGAGTTTGACTTATGTGGTTGTTGCTGTTGCGAGGCGCCTCGGATTGATCGGTCGTTCTCGAACCGATGGAGCCATTCGTTGGCTCGTTTACGCCCCAAAGGGCGGGGAAACGCAGTGTTCAGGCATTTTAATCCACATCGGTGGACCGGCCCTGACGATCCAAAGGCTTGACAGAGTACTTGCCTGAGGCTCGGACTAGACAGTCTCGAATCGGTTGAGGACTATCTTTTGCCTCGGTTCATAGACGGAAATCCAATTTCCAAATACGTGACTTTGCGGTTTTATTTGTAAACCTATATATGGCGACATGATATATGGTACCCATGCCACCTATGATTGATACTTATGATTTGAAGTTGTTTTGTACACTATACACTTATAATAGTATCAAATGATTTGTTTTAAACGTATCAAGCATTCTTTGGCTGTTATAAGGGAAAACCCTATCCTCGGCTGCGTTGCATTGTGTGATGGGACCTGGGTCTTATAACAGCTTCATTTTTCTTTATTTAGCATTGCGCTGTTTGTTTTTATGCACTGGTATTCTTGGGAGGAAACCCGTTCCGTGTTATACGGCGTGGTCCCTTGATTTACCTAATGATTTAAAATAAAGATTAGTAACTGTTTTAGTTCTCACACCAGTCACATGACTGACCTGGAGTTTATTGTTTTAACCTAAACTCTGGGTGCCCTTATTTTCGACACGGGCAGCTAGTAGTTTTGGTTTTGCAGATTTATATTCACAGGATCCTGGTTTACAGCTGGAACGATATCCGGAAAGCTTTGTATCCGTATATCTCCTTCTAGTTGTGTATTATATCATTTTCCGCTGCGATGTATTTAAATGTAATTTAAATCTCTGATATTTCTGTGTAATATTCATTTATACTCTGTATATTCTTGTATTCTGATGCATTGTTGTAATATACAATGAAATGTTCTTCTGTATGCGTTCTGTTTTGTCGTGTTCTCAAACGATAGGGCGTTTCGAACGGTCTGGATCGGTTTAGCGACTGGTTCGGACCGAGCGAAATTCCTTGCCGTCACAGAAAAGATATAACTAATAGAATAGGAGAAGAAGAAAGAGAACACAACTGAGCAGAATCAGAGTAAACACGAATCTCACAGCGGAACGAATAAAATATATTATATAACATAACTTTGAAATACAAATCTGTTTTGTGTATACATACCATATCAGAGTACAACATAACATTTGATGCAGCGGAAATATCTCTAAATAATCAATAGTGGAAACTTCGTCTTCAAGCTCCTCCAAGTGTATCTGTAAAGCCTGAAACACTTGACTGCCCGTACAAATTTGGGCACCTAAGAGTTTAGGGAAAAACAAACAAAATAAACTCTGGGTCAGTCATGGGACTGGTGTGAGTAAATTCCAACCATATGGTTTAACTTTGAAAATCCTTTTTGAAACAAAAGGATAATAGTAAGACCAACCCACACATAAACATGGACGGTTTTTACCTTACTATAACCCAAAACACTTTTAAAATCAATATCTTTTCTGATATTATAATAATGTCTAATCAAATAAATAACCAAATAGTAGAACGCTTGCATCTCACGCTCTACATATATAGTATAAAATCAAAAACCGCAGGGCGCTTATTGGAGATTGGATTCCAACTATGACAAGGTATGGGACCACCTTCCGATGATGTATCTCTAGAGGCGAATACACCTGGGTTCAACAAGAACGTCTTGCAACCCGGCCCACACATGACCGACCACTCATTTCGCTTGAGTGTATCGAATGTATATCACCAACGGTTGGGCTCAAACCACCGTTCCCGAATGGGCAGAATCGATAGATTTAGAAACAAAAGGAATTTCTCTAGATAGGTGATTATACACCCTAATGGGAGCGACCCACATAGCCATGCTGCCTGCCCGATTTTTGTCATTTCCCGGCTGTGAAGCTTGAGGCTACGTCTACCTTTTAGAACATCTGGCCACCATACACTTTGAATGCCACATCGTCAAACCCGTCAAATCACTAGTTGATCTTCCCAAAAATATTACGGGTATAAAAGCTAAGAGAAACGAGTTTCTCCGCCTCCAGACGTAATATCTTGAAAAGATCGTCTTATGTGACCGTTAGGAATACTCTGTCAGACATTCGTCCATACAAGTTGTCCTGGGACTGGACAAACAGAAAACACCATTCTAAAACAGGGCGACCCTCGCATTCTACTCCGTCTTCAATTGGTTTCAGCGTAATCTAATTCGCAGCGTTTATGCCCATACGGAGTGGTTTTAGATAATATATCCAACCGGTCTCTCCGTATTGACAACGATGGTCAAAACACTTCGATAGTCGGTTATTTAACTATCGAAGTAAAAACAACATCCATTCAAACATCACACATCGCTGGCCCTTTCTAATATTTTCCCGTTTCCTATATCTTCCTAGATATTTTCTCAAAGCTCGTTAAGCCCTTCACGCTCTGGAAAACATTTCCAAATATTATAAAACCTTATTTTTTCCATATTCTTGAAACCATATGTCATTAACGTTCGAAAACATTTCTCGCTTTTACACACTTCAAATTTTCTGTATATGCATCATTTATATTGGAAAATATTTCCAATAACCATTTAATTCTACAATGATTGCTTTTCAAACATAATTCACTTTAAACCTCGAATGTTATCTCTCATAGAAACTGATCCCATTAAATCAAACCAACTTGGTTTTAACAATAAATATCACTATCGATTATATACATACAATTCGACAAAGCCAAATCCAACTGTATCACTTCTTCGGAAAAACATAATTATTTCCTTATCACTTGGCTAAGTGAGTTTCAAACCTCTCTAGGGAATAGTGCTATATCTCATAATCACGCTTAAGCTTGGTCAATAGCGCTAATTTATCGCTATAGTTCAAAAACTTGTCAGACGCTGTAATATTCTTCTTTATAACTAATCTCAACATAATAGTCATGCTTAAGCCTAGTCAACAGCGCTATTTTATCGCTATAGTTTACAGATTTGCAATACGCTACCATATTCCACTTTATAACTAATCCCGTCACCTCTTTTCGTTATAAAAATCTTGACATCTCTTTCTGTTACAAAAATCTTGACATCTCTTTCTGTTACAAAAATCTTGACATCTCTTTCTGTTACAGAAATCTTGACATCTCTTTCTGTTACAGAAATCTTGACATCTCTTTCTGTTACAAAAATATTGGCATCACTTTCCGTTACAAAAATATTGACATATCTTTCCGTTACAAAAATATTGACATCTTTTAAATATGATTTTATGACGCCATATCCTTATTTGAAAACTCGGTTGTTTAAATTTATTTACATTGGCCATTAACTCTTCACCCCATCTTCCTTAAACATTTCTCTTTAAACTTCTCTTATCAAAAATCGATCACGTTCTTTGTCTTTTTAGCAATTTACTTCTCATTCGTATTATTATACCCAATTCAATAAAACATCTCAATACAACTTAATACCAGTTTATAATAGAATTTCTATTATAATTTAAACCTCGCTTTAATTATAAAAATATAATTTTTATAATTGCCTTTGTTGATTTGTCTGACAGTCAACCAATTTCTTAACAAAATGGGTTTATGGTTGACTGTCGCTGATATCGTTTATTTACCAAATCAACATAACGTTGAATTCAACACGGTTCAAACAGTTCACAAACAGTACATCTAAATATTTAGAAATCCGGTTGAGTTCCTCCAACCGATTTTCGCATCCACAGATGTTAGTCAAATCAGCATCCAACCAATGATGTGTACATATGCAACGATATATAATATTCAACCAATTTAACCATAATCTGTCTAAACAACCATCACACAGCATTCAACCATTATTTAAAATATAATTAAAATATTTTAAATAAAACAGAGTTAGTGAATTTACTCACCTTGGCGCGTTAACCGTTAAATAACGATTTACGTCAGTAGATCCAGTCAGGCATTTAATTCTGCCTAAGTTGAAACGATGTTCAAATTGCTCCAGACCAGCTTTATATCATAGTCTGTGTCCCGCCATTAACTGCGAAAAATTTATTGTTGAATTGGATTTCAGTCTGCCCGTTTACTGTTAGCATGTCCTTCCACAAAATAGAAACCGCCATATTATTGTGCCTTCCACTTTCAGCTCATGACAGTTCGTACTACCTTGCCTTACACTGCAGATCCAGTCGACTTGCTTGCAACACAACCAGAGACCGAACCCGCCACTTCAGCCTTACTCCACTCATTTGTGTTACTTCTTTTTTTAACGCTGTCGTACTCCACCAAGGCCAGCACCTACTCGACCGCCATCAAACACTGCTGCGCCCTGAAGACCGTTCATCACTCCTTTATTTTAAACGCATGGCTCCGCTCCAGGCAAAGCTACCATGTCTTGCCGTGCCATGCCATACACTACAATAATGCCATACGCCCATCACTCAACTGTGCATGCTCCTCTTTTGTTTTCCCGAAGTCAGCATCACCTCGGATGCACAAATACTACTTCAAACTTTCCTTGTATGAACGTAACCGTGACACTCTCGAACCGTTTTTCCTTTAAACCCTACAAGCTTACACTTTAAATCTCGTTCATACTCTACTCCCATGTTACACGCAAATGACAAT
The DNA here is from genome assembly GCA_030737875.1 of Allium sativum. Taxonomy (NCBI): domain Eukaryota; kingdom Viridiplantae; phylum Streptophyta; class Magnoliopsida; order Asparagales; family Amaryllidaceae; genus Allium; species Allium sativum. The sequence goes on along the minus strand of CM060924.1, from coordinate 919,521,956 downwards.
GACGCCATCCTCATCAACATATTGCTACTCCTTCGTTTCAGTCTTTCTTCCCTTGAGCCTTCATCGAGCTTGACGACCTCCTCCTCTACATAACGCCTATACCCTTCACGTTCAGTTTCCCTTTTGTTCTTAAAAACCGAGCTCCTGTAGCTCAAACCACCTCCTTTCCTACAGTATATCTTCTCCCTTGAAAACAAATAACCGCTCTCTAGTATGAACAGTTAACATGCCGTGGCCATTTCCATTTAAAACCAAGGAAGGCCCAGACCCCTTTTCATGTACACCGCCCGTATATATCTGATTCAGAATGTATTTTGGAGTATGTTTTGGATTTTTGAAGCTGGCGAATTTCTGGAGGAGGAAAATAGTGGAAGGCGGTCTATTTATAACTATCAAAACTTGGCGCCCACGGTTGTAGTGATAGGGTAGGTTAAATAGGCTATACATTAACATGTGGTTTGTATTAAATTTTGATGTGTAGTTGCGTTGAAAGGCCAAGGCTGTATTGTACCATCAGGGTGGCACGCTTGTCTTCACTGCTATGGAAAGGAAGGGTGTACGAAGCTTCATGGTTAAGCAATGGGAAAATCTATGTTATGTTTTGATTTAATTATTCGCGGGTAGCTTGTGTTGAGTTCTCACATCAGTTTTGGTTCAAAAAGCACAGGACTTGTATTGAATGAATAGGATATGGCTAGCTTAGAGTGGGATACAATTTTGATGTTTGATTTTACGGCATTGAAAGGAAGTAGCATTGCAGGATGCAGATTAGGTTCACTATTTGATGTGTCTTGACATAGGGTATAGAGGGGTTTAAGTTTCCAAAGTAGTAGCATGTGTTAAGATGTCCGCCTGGCTATGTTTGTCTGCATGATGTCTGATGGGTGTACTAGCATGTGCATTTCTGAACAATAGGATAGGTATGGTATAGGATAAGCTACTGTACAAATACTTGCTCTCCACGGTTTTGTTATTAGGGTGGTACAGTAGGTAGGTATGCATTAAAGCGAACCATATTAAAATAGTAGGTACCGGCTAATCAATATATATATTTTCTTTTAAAGTTTTAAAAGCTACCCACCCCAATATGTACGATTTAGACTCATATATGAGCGCTGCAGACTGAAATAAAAATACAGTCGTGTTCAGCGAGGTGTCACGGCCCCAAAAATATAATAATATCGGTAGGTCAACTTATATTTTGAAACCCCAAAATATTGAAACAGGGTGCAAAATACTCCAAATAAAAAGTTGCATATTTAATTAATTAAAAATTACCATAAAATTCTAAAAATTAAATTATCACTACGTCTCAAAAGAACCTTGTCAAAATTTGAAACCGATATCAAGTTATTTCAAATAAACCGTTATAGTCGATATACGATTTTCATAGCGACTTTCTGAATATTTGATTTTGACATATCTTGCAAACTATACGACGAAATCTCAATATTTCACTTCTGTCAGAAAGATACAGTTCAACAGATTCCAATATTTCTTGTTTTGCAGAAATCCGATTTAAACTGGGTCCTGTACACTCAGTTGAAGTTCAGGACGTTAAATTACGAACTGCAACGTCGTTATGAGCTCGATTATATTGAATATATATTTTTATACGTTCAACTTCGTTTTAATAAATATTCAAATCTACTTATATTAAGAATTCAATATTTAAACTGATTTAAATATTCAAATATAAACCGATAAAAATGCGGGACATTACATTCCTTCCCCCTTAAAATAATTTCGTCCTCGAAATTGCTAAGAAGTGGAGATGCTATAATTCTAACTCCTCACAACCTACTTGGTTGAGATTTCATACTTCACACCCCCATAACTCAATCTTTGCTTCGAATCTTTTATCCTTATATTAATGCCCGACCCTTTTTGGTTGGACATCCAACTCTATCCCTTTAGCATATATCCATGCATACCCAATTTATTTCCAAACAATCCGTTCTCAAATCCAATTGTTCGCTTCTACCCAAGCCAAATTTTATTTGCAATTCCAGTTTCGATCTCAACTCCAAATTCTTACTCCACAATTCAATTCCATAACCAGGTTTGGTTCCGTTCCAAATTTTATTTCACAAATTCTATTACTTCACCAAGTTTATTTCTATTCCAATACGATTTTCACTTACTTGGCTTCAATCCAACTTCAATTTTATTTGGCTTATCTAATTTCTCTGTTTATTTACTTCATAAGTAAATTTTAAATTTCAGAATTCAAATTCCTGGGGTTTTCATGTCAAATAAGTTTGAAATCATATGTATTCATAGTAACTCAAAACATTTTAATTTACGAACAACCTATTTCAAAACAAAATCTTTGGTAGTAATCCGTCACTTAGAAACTCGAAAATGAACACTGATAATGCGGCCGTCATCATCAGAATTTATTTCCCAGTGATCAAAGTGAGTTCAATACTATATCACCTTCAAAACTCATATTCAAATACTTTTATTTGAAATTTACTTCAAAAATGTCTTTTCGAAACTTGGATAATATTTAAAAATTTCCCCATGATCTTAAAATTCCATATATTTAATTCAAATTTCATTTACAAACATTTTCATGTTCAGAATTTTTATTCCAATTTTGGTTTAAATTTCAGATTCAGTTCATCTGATTTTACATATTATATTTATAAAATATTTCGATTGGTTATTTATATAACCAATTCAATTATAAATCTTATTCGATCATAAGTTCACCCAACACATTCAATATATACTAAATAATTCCAATATATATGTTTTCTTTATATCAAAATATATTTCGAGTAAAATTATCTCATTTACTCTCTTTCAAAACAATACTATGTCGAAATTCTCTATCCAAGCGGTTATAAATCCCTATCGACCTCGTCAGCTAAACGCGTCGATCTGGAATTTATATACCACTCACCAGATCAATCAACACAATATAAAATGCTTTTTATATCAATTTACAAATACGCGCTCATATATATACACTCAACTCAATCTAGAGTAAAACTAACCCCGTCTCTATTGAGTCACACCACAGAGCCAAGGTAATCACTTAACCTTATGCTCTGATACCACTGTAACGACCACGGGGTTTTCGACTCCGAAAATCGACACAAAACCCAGCGTCGACTGTTCAGACATCGAAAATACCGGACCATTAATAGAAAGAAGTTAGAGGATGAGATAGAAAAGATAGAACTAATAGAATAGGAGAAGAAGAAAGAGAACACAACTGAGCAGAATCAGAGTAAACACGAATCTCACAGCGGAACGAATAAAATATATTATATAACATAACTTTGAAATACAAATCTGTTTTGTGTATACATACCATATCAGAGTACAACATAACATTTGATGCAGCGGAAATATCTCTAAATAATCAATAGTGGAAACTTCGTCTTCAAGCTCCTCCAAGTGTATCTGTAAAGCCTGAAACACTTGACTGCCCGTACAAATTTGGGCACCCAAGAGTTTAGGGAAAAACAAACAAAATAAACTCTGGGTCAGTCATGGGACTGGTGTGAGTAAATTCCAACCATATGGTTTAACTTTGAAAATCCTTTTTGAAACAAAAGGATAATAGTAAGACCAACCCACACATAAACATGGACGGTTTTTACCTTACTATAACCCAAAACACTTTTAAAATCAATATCTTTTCTGATATTATAATAATGTCTAATCAAATAAATAACCAAATAGTAGAACGCTTGCATCTCACGCTCTACATATATAGTATAAAATCAAAAACCGCAGGGCGCTTATTGGAGATTGGATTCCAACTATGACAAGGTATGGGACCACCTTCCGATGATGTATCTCTAGAGGAGAATACACCTGGGTTCAACAAGAACGTCTTGCAACCCGGCCCACACATGACCGACCACTCATTTCGCTTGAGTGTATCGAATGTATATCACCAACGGTTGGGCTCAAACCACCGTTCCCGAATGGGCAGAATCGATAGATTTAGAAACAAAAGGAATTTCTCTAGATAGGTGATTATACACCCTAATGGGAGCGACCCACATAGCCATGCTGCCTGCCCGATTTTTGTCATTTCCCGGCTGTGAAGCTTGAGGCTACGTCTACCTTTTAGAACATCTGGCCACCATACACTTTGAATGCCACATCGTCAAACCCGTCAAATCACTAGTTGATCTTCCCAAAAATATTACGGGTATAAAAGCTAAGAGAAACGAGTTTCTCCGCCACCAGACGTAATATCTTGAAAAGATCGTCTTATGTGACCGTTAGGAATACTCTGTCAGACATTCGTCCATACAAGTTGTCCTGGGACTGGACAAACAGAAAACACCATTCTAAAACAGGGCGACCCTCGCATTCTACTCCGTCTTCAATTGGTTTCAGCGTAATCTAATTCGCAGCGTTTATGCCCATACGGAGTGGTTTTAGATAATATATCCAACCGGTCTCTCCGTATTGACAACGATGGTAAAAACACTTCGATAGTCGGTTATTTAACTATCGAAGTAAAAACAACATCCATTCAAACATCACACATCGCTGGCCCTTTCTAATATTTTCCCGTTTCCTATATCTTCCTAGATATTTTCTCAAAGCTCGTTAAGCCCTTCACGCTCTGGAAAACATTTCCAAATATTATAAAACCTTATTTTTTCCATATTCTTGAAACCATATGTCATTAACGTTCGAAAACATTTCTCGCTTTTACACACTTCAAATTTTCTGTATATGCATCATTTATGTTGGAAAATATTTCCAATAACCATTTAATTCTACAATGATTGCTTTTCAAACATAATTCACTTTAAACCTCGAATGTTATCTCTCATAGAAACTGATCCCATTAAATCAAACCAACTTGGTTTTAACAATAAATATCACTATCGATTATATACATACAATTCGACAAAGCCAAATCCAACTGTATCACTTCTTCGGAAAAACATAATTATTTCCTTATCACTTGGCTAAGTGAGTTTCAAACCTCTCTAGGGAATAGTGCTATATCTCATAATCACGCTTAAGCTTGGTCAATAGCGCTAATTTATCGCTATAGTTCAAAAACTTGTCAGACGCTGTAATATTCTTCTTTATAACTAATCTCAACATAATAGTCATGCTTAAGCCTAGTCAACAGCGCTATTTTATCGCTATAGTTTACAGATTTGCAATACGCTACCATATTCCACTTTATAACTAATCCCGTCACCTCTTTCCGTTATAAAAATCTTGACATCTCTTTCTGTTACAAAAATCTTGACATCTCTTTCTGTTACAGAAATCTTGACATCTCTTTCTGTTACAGAAATCTTGACATCTCTTTCTGTTACAAAAATATTGGCATCACTTTCCGTTACAAAAATATTGACATCTTTTAAATATGATTTTATGACGCCATATCCTTATTTGAAAACTCGGTTGTTTAAATTTATTTACATTGGCCATTAACTCTTCACCCCATCTTCCTTAAACATTTCTCTTTAAACTTCTCTTATCAAAAATCGATCACGTTCTTTGTCTTTTTAGCAATTTACTTCTCATTCGTATTATTATACCCAATTCAATAAAACATCTCAATACAACTTAATACCAGTTTATAATAGAATTTCTATTATAATTTAAACCTCACTTTAATTATAAAAATATAATTTTTATAATTGCCTTTGTTGATTTGTCTGACAGTCAACCAATTTCTTAACAAAATGGGTTTATGGTTGACTGTCGCTGATATCGTTTATTTACCAAATCAACATAACGTTGAATTCAACACGGTTCAAACAGTGCACAAACAGTACATCTAAATATTTAGAAATCCGGTTGAGTTCCTCCAACCGATTTTCGCATCCACAGATGTTAGTCAAATCAGCATCCAACCAATGATGTGTACATATGCAACGTTATATAATATTCAACCAATTTAACCATAATCTGTCTAAACAACCATCACACAGCATTCAACCATTATTTAAAATATAATTAAAATATTTTAAATAAAACAGAGTTAGTGAATTTACTCACCTTGGCGCGTTAACCGTTAAATAACGATTTACGTCAGTAGATCCAGTCAGGCATTTAATTCTGCCTAAGTTGAAACGATGTTCAAATTGCTCCAGACCAGCTTTATATCATAGTCTGTGTCCCGCCATTAACTGCGAAAAATTTATTGTTGAATTGGATTTCAGTCCGCCCGTTTACTGTTAGCATGTCCTTCCACAAAATAGAAACCGCCATATTATTGTGCCTTCCACTTTCAGCTCATGACAGTTCGTACTACCTTGCCTTACACTGCAGATCCAGTCGACTTGCTTGCAACACAACCAGAGACCGAACCTGCCACTTCAGCCTTACTCCACTCATTTGTGTTACTTCTTTTTTTAACGCTGTCGTACTCCACCAAGGCCAGCACCTACTCGACCGCCATCAAACACTGCTGCGCCCTGAAGACCGTTCATCACTCCTTTATTTTAAACGCATGGCTCCGCTCCAGGCAAAGCTACCATGTCTTTCCGTGCCATGCCATACACTACAATAATGCCATACGCCCATCACTCAACTGTGCATGCTCCTCTTTTGTTTTCCCGAAGTCAGCATCACCTCGGATGCACAAATACTACTTCAAACTTTCCTTGTATGAACGTAACCGTGACACTCTCGAACCGTTTTTCCTTTAAACCCTACAAGCTTACACTTTAAATCTCGTTCATACTCTACTCCCATGTTACACGCAAATGACAATGACGCCATCCTCATCAACATATTGCTACTCCTTCGTTTCAGTCTTTCTTCCCTTGAGCCTTCATCGAGCTTGACGACCTCCTCCTCTACATAACGCCTATACCCTTCACGTTCAGTTTCCCTTTTGTTCTTAAAAACCGAGCTCCTGTAGCTCAAACCACCTCCTTTCCTACAGTATATCTTCTCCCTTGAAAACAAATAACCGCTCTCTAGTATGAACAGTTAACATGCCGTGGCCATTTCCATTTAAAACCAAGGAAGGCCCAGACCCCTTTTCATGTACACCGCCCGTATATATCTGATTCAGAATGTATTTTGGAGTATGTTTTGGATTTTTGAAGCTGGCGAATTTCTGGAGGAGGAAAATAGTGGAAGGCGGTCTATTTATAACTATCAAAACTTGGCGCCCACGGTTGTAGTGATAGGGTAGGTTAAATAGGCTATACATTAACATGTGGTTTGTATTAAATTTTGATGTGTAGTTGCGTTGAAAGGCCAAGGCTGTATTGTACCATCAGGGTGGCACGCTTTTGTCTTCACTGCTATGGAAAGGAAGGGTGTACGAAGCTTCATGGTTAAGCAATGGGAAAATCTATGTTATGTTTTGATTTAATTATTCGCGGGTAGCTTGTGTTGAGTTCTCACATCAGTTTTGGTTCAAAAAGCACAGGACTTGTATTGAATGAATAGGATATGGCTAGCTTAGAGTGGGATACAATTTTGATGTTTTATTTTACGGCATTGAAAGGAAGTAGCATTGCAGGATGCAGATTAGGTTCACTATTTGATGTGTCTTGACATAGGGTATAGAGGGGTTTAAGTTTCCAAAGTAGTAGCATGTGTTAAGATGTCCGCCTGGCTATGTTTGTCTGCATGATGTCTGATGGGTGTACTAGCATGTGCATTTCTGAACAATAGGATAGGTATGGTATAGGATAAGCTACTGTACAAATACTTGCTCTCCACGGTTTTGTTATTAGGGTGGTACAGTAGGTAGGTATGCATTAAAGCGAACCATATTAAAATAGTAGGTACCGGCTAATCAATATATATATTTTCTTTTAAAGTTTTAAAAGCTACCCACCCCAATATGTACGATTTATACTCATATATGAGCGCTGCAGACTGAAATAAAAATACAGTCGTGTTCAGCGAGGTGTCACGGCCCCAAAAATATAATAATATCGGTAGGTCAACTTATATTTTGAAACCCCAAAATATTGAAACAGGGTGCAAAATACTCCAAATAAAAAGTTGCATATTTAATTAATTAAAAATTACCATAAAATTCTAAAAATTAAATTATCACTGCGTCTCAAAAGAACCTTGTCAAAATTTGAAACCGATATCAAGTTATTTCAAATAAACCGTTATAGTCGATATACGATTTTCATAGCGACTTTCTGAATATTTGATTTTGACATATCTTGCAAACTATACGACGAAATCTCAATATTTCACTTCTGTCAGAAAGATACAGTTCAACAGATTCCAATATTTCTTGTTTTGCAGAAATCCGATTTAAACTGGGTCCTGTACACTCAGTTGAAGTTCAGGACGTTAAATTACGAACTGCAACGTCGTTATGAGCTCGATTATATTGAATATATATTTTTATACGTTCAACTTCGTTTTAATAAATATTCAAATCTACTTATATTAAGAATTCAATATTTAAACTGATTTAAATATTCAAATATAAACCGATAAAAATGCGGGACATTACAGACGATGTCCTAACCGATTCGAGACACTCTAGCAATGTCCTAGGATTCGGACGTTAGCGAAACCTTGGATACAGCAGGGCCGATCCATAAATACTTTAGTGGATTAGTTATGCCTGAACACATGCTCCCTGATCCTATTGGACCTATAAATTGGCCATTGGAGACCAATAAAAAAAATCTGAGGCGCCTCATTCCATCAACCCCATAAGTAAAAATGTCGGGCCTTGTAAAAACCCAAACGCCACTTCTAGCTAGAAAAAAACGTGTGCACTCCCTGCGTCCCCTTGTCCCGTTTTTGACTCTACCGGGGTGTGAGGCTCGCGAGGTAACGTAATACACAAAGCTATGCCTAAATAGGATATGCTTTGATCATCATCCACAAGGCTCTTCTTTTCAACAAAAGCCTCGATCAATTGCATTTTGGCATGTCACATTGATAATTCACGCCATGCGATCGATAACTACCAATATATAACCTCTGAGCTCGTGCGTCTCAGAGAAGGGTGTTAAGCAAGAGAATAAATTCTCTGCCACCCCAGATATATATTAAATAGAAATCAATTTAATTTACATGGAAATAAATCCAATGTTAGACACACATCCATTTACAAGTCCGTTCTGGGTCTGAACGAAACCGGAGTCACCTTATTCCTTGTCCCGTGTGTCTAATACGAAAGTAAGGTGCTCGATTATCTAGACAATCAACAAGTACATCCAGAAAACTACCACTTTAACCCTTTCCTGGGAGCAAATCAGTCCAGGGCATCAGTAGTCATCCATTCGTTGTGAAGATCGCCAGTCTTCAACCACCTTCTTCATCTTCGACTTTTAATCGTTGTAGTAATAATTCAGAATGGGTTAAACCCGGTCTTTTCGAATAACTCGCGTATTTTGTAATAAAAATAAATTGTTATAAGAACACATCAATTGCCTCATTCCAATTCAGAATATTCTTTTAGTAAAATATTCAGATTATTCTATCAAAGATAAATTCTTAAATTTATTCTTAAATCTTTCTTTTTAAAGATTTATTAAAACTCTACTTTGGTTTTAAATACCAAAAATCATTATTTAATGATTATTTAAATTTTAAAAATTAATCTTATCTTTAATTGGGTTAAATAACTAATGTCATTTAAAACACAGTTCACGGTAAGCCCAAAATCGTCTTCCATATGGAATTTTCATAGAAATTAAATCAATATATAATCGATGTAAATTTCTGTATCAAACCAATAATATAAATGGAATAACGATAAAGCCTCTTAAATTCGATATATAGTATCGGTCTTCTTTTACAGAAGCTTATCCCGATTATTATTAAATCGAATTCCATTCAATTCCAATTTAATATATTAAATTGGAAAACTTCACTTTGGAAAATTACCGTTTCATTTTAAATAAAGATTTATAAATTCCACTTAAATATTAATAAAAGATTTATAAATTCAAAATTAAAATTTCACTGTTAATTGGGATTAAAGAACAGAAGTCGTTTAAAACATATTATATGATAAACCCTCAATCAACTTTCATATTAATGCTTAATTAAAACATTAATTAATTAGTAATCTCTTCTAAATCTTTTGATTTATTCTTTTCACACGGGGTTTAAGAACAGTGTTATTTAAAACACCATTCACGACAAACCCAAAATCCAATTTATTTTATTTAATTCCAAATAAACATAAATTAATTGGAAAACTCCATTAAATCTTGATTAAAGATTTATTCTATTTCTTTATTAAAATAATGTTTTCAAAATATTAGATTTTGGAAATTACTACTTTTTATTCTATTCATTATAAAATGAATAAAACGATTGATAAACCCGTTCGGGTTAAAATGGCATCTCAACTTATAATGGTCTAAATAGTCTAATACATTACCATGTCCATTTTGGTTTATAATGGGCTAGACCTCCCACATTGGGCCTACAACTTGCAGATGTTGGACATGTCGGTCGGGTCCGGGCAGACTTATCCCACAAGTTGGACTTAACCTCGTGTCATAGCCCGCTTCGTATTTGCATACTTAGACCTCTCACATTACGTTCAACATTAGTGGCTGTTGGATATGCCGGTCAGGTCCGGGCAGACTTCCACCACAAATGCAACCTAACCTCGTGTCAAAAGTGCAATTATAATTTATAATTGTAATTATTTCACTAAAAAATATTCATTATTTTATACTATCCTTTATTTAAAATATCTTTATTCTAAAATATTCTTAATTTAAAATATCCTTTATTCTAAAATGTCCTTTATACCAAATTGTTATTTATTTTATAATATTCTTGTTACCAAATATTCTTTATTTCTGAATCGGAATGCGACTCAACCAATTACCATATAAGTTCATTTATATGGTTTTCATACATGCATATGAATGATAAATAATCAGTAAACATCCAAATAACAACCAGAGTGCATTCTACAACTAATCACAAGGGGGATGTGTGATTGGAATATCATCCCAAGACCCGTGTGGGGTTTCATCCAACAAATAAATAATAAATTATTTGTGCACTTGGGCGATGTGTAAAAAAAATATCGTCCCAATCACATAAACAAGTCGGATAACTTGTAAATGGAAGTGTAATTATAATAACATTATTTTAACATGTTTAGTTTTCCAAATCTCAATCATGTCACAATATAGCATACATAACAACACAACAATACATCCATGAAATAGATATAACAAATATTTCAATCATTTTAATGCAATAAAAATGATACTTTTTATTGCAATCTTTTTAATGAAACAACGTGACAATAAAAATGTAATCTTTTTATTGAAACACGACATTATCTGAATAAACGATATATTCATTTGACAGATCATTATCCTTAACAAATGACATTTATATTATTCTAACATAAATGACATATTTAACTAAATGACATTTTCTTCTAACATGACATTCTTATCTAAAATGACAATTTATTCTAACATGACACTTTTACCTAGAATGAAAATTTTAACTAAATTGACAATTTAATCCTAACCTAACATTTTTATCTAAAATGGCAGTTTTAACTAAATTGACAATTTAATCCTATCATAACATTTTTTATCTCAAATGGCAATTTTAACTAAAACGGCATTTTTTATTTAACATGACATGTTTAATTCTCTAAATAAATAACATGTTAAATTCTCTAAATAAATGACAAATTAATCCTCTAACATAAATGACAAATTTATTTTCAAAATATGTTCTTTAATTAAATGACATGTTTAATTCTCTAAATAAATGACAAACTTATCCTCTAACATAAATGACAAATTTATTTTCAAAATATGTTCTTTAATTAAATGACATGATTAATTCTCTAAATAAATGACAAATTTATCCTCTAACATAAATGACAAATTTATTTTCAAATTATGTTCTTTAATTAAATGACATGTTCAGTTTTCTAAATAAATGACAAATTTATCCTCTAACATAAATGACATAATTTATTTTCAAAATATGTTCTTTAATTAAATGACATATTTAATTCTCTAAATAAATGAGAAATTTATCCTCTAACATAAATGACATATCTAACTCTAACATAAATGATATATTTAAATTATAATATAACATTTTGTAACAAAATGATATTTTAACTAACATGACATTTTCTAACATAATGGTGTTTTTAATTAACATGACAAATTCTAACAAAGTGCTATTTTTAATTAAATGACAATTTATAACAAAGTGCTATTTTTAGTTAACATGACGATTTATAACAAAGTGTTATTTTTAATTAACTTGACAATTTATAGCAAAAATTATATTTTTAATTAACATGACAATTTATAACAAAGTGCTATTTTTAATTAACATGACAATTTATAACAAAGTGCTATTTTTAATTAACATGACAATTTATAACAAATTGCTATTTTTAATTAACATGGCAATTTATAACAAAGTGCTATTTTTAATTAACATGACAATTTATAACAAAGTGTCATTTTTAATTAACATGACAATTTATAGCAAAAATGATTTTTTTAATCTAACTTAACATTTTATAATAAAATGATGTTTTTAATCTAAATTAGCATTTTATAACAAAATGATGTTTTTAATCTATCATGACATTTTTATTTAACATAACATGAATACAACTAAATGACCTATTTTGTTTACAAAGTATGAACACAACTAAATGACCTATTTTGTTTATTAAACAAGTTCCTATTTTTACATAGCAATTTCCATATTTAACAATGATAAACAAAAGTGAATATTTTTATTTGACAACCATTTTAATTTCAACATGACAATTAAAAAGAAACATTTTTGTTTGCTTACAATTTCTATTTTTAAACATGATAAATAAAAAGAAATGTTTTTATGGGATGACAACTCTATTTCTAACCATGACAAATAAAAAGAAACATTTTTATTTGATAAAAACATGTTATAACCAATTGACACTTTTCATCTCACAAAAACATATAATTCAGCAAGTCACCACAACCACCATCAATCAATTAATCTAATTTTTCATACAACGCATATGTGTTCTATAGAGCGTATATATTTAATATCATAGACAAAATCAATTCAAGCATATATATTTACAATCAATTAATCTAAATTTTCATACAACGCACATGTGTTCTATAGAGCACATGTATTTGATATCACAGATACAATCAATTCAAGCATATATATTTACAATCATAAATTTTCATACAACGCATATGTGTTCTATAGAGCGTATATTTGATATCACAGACAAAATCAATTCAAGCATATACATTTATTTTAAAAAAATCGAGAATTCTCACCTTTGGGTTTTGAATTCTTCAAAATTTTAGATTGCTCCATTTCAGCTTTGGTCTGTTCCATATTGTAGATCTCATCGCTTTCATGATTCAAACGCTTTCGGTTTCTTGTAATTCCGCTTCTTTTTGACAAAGTTACTTTGATTTAAACATTAGATTACAATAATCACTTAAATAATTAATTATTTTAATTATCACCTAAGCATAATTAGGCCGCACCAATTGGATACACATCGTCTTCTTCTTTTGCGTTTGTACAAAATTGAACCCACCAACATCGTTTATTTTGAAGATCTCTCGAATCTCTACAAAGTTTGACTAGGAATCGGGATTTAATTTGGATTAGATGAAGAGAAATTAGGGATTCAAATTGGAACAAATTCGGCCATTGCTTTTGAACTAACGGCGGCTTGGTTTTGTAAATTAGGATTAGGTTTAGAGAAGTTTAGGATGTTATATAGTGGAGACAATATATATATATATATATGTATGTATGTATGTATGTATGTATGTATGTATTTTTTATTTGGTTATATATATTTGATTTTTACTTGTCTCTACATTTGTAGTAGGTGACAAATGAAATTTAATTACGTGACTAGGCATGATGGGACCACACTTATTTTTCATTCAAATTTCAAAAGTAAATAATAAAGTGAGAGAGAATAAATGAGAAGGAACAAATGCATGATTTATTGTCTAATGTTGATTGCTATAAAGTTGTGTGTCCTTTTAAATTTCAAAACACATAACATTAAATTTCATAATTTAAGTAACATATTCAATGGGTTGGAAAGAATAAATAGAAGAGAAATATATATGTATATATAGGTGGTTTGTTTGTTAAGGAAAAATAATAACAACGAAAAACAAAAAGCGGGAAAGATAAATGAATGCATGGTTAAGTAACATAAGGAATGAAAAATAATGAGAAAAATAGAATGAAGGAAAGAATGTAATGGAATGAAGGGTAATAAATTAATTTAAGCAAGAAGAATGTGTCAATTTGGAAGGAGATGCAGGGTGCAATATTAATGAAACAACCCGAAATCTGGGCCAGTTAAAATTTTTATTTTGGCAATTTTAGCGAATTTTGAATATTTAAAATGAATTATTTTAAATAGAATCGACGGGGAAATTTATTTTGAATATAATTCGAACGTATATATTATATACGTCGTCGTTAGAATATAAATAATTATATATAATTATAAAAGGAATTGAAAATGGCGCGGTAGTTCGATAATTCGATTTCAAACTTCAATTGAACATACCGGGTGCAAAACAATCCGGATTTTAGTGAAACCAAAAATAATGGAATCTAATTGTGAATATCTTTCCAACGAATCCGAGAAATCAAAATTTCACAGCGGGAAACAAAAGATATGTCCAGTTGAAAATTCTGGATAGTCGCTATAGAATTCAGGCCCTTAAAAATGGAAATTTTGCAAACGACCTCGGATTTCGACGAAACCACTTTTATTGGATCCATGATGTCAAATTATTATTAGATTCCAAATTTCATAATTTTTCGAATCAATATGTGAGCGTGGCAAAGGAAAACGCGTTTGACCAATTTCAGTTGATTTTAATCGCCTGGAAAATGGCCATTTTTCCAACGGTCTCAGAATTCGACGAAACTAGTTTTGTTAGGACCGTATCGTCAATACAAAGCTAGAAATATTTTTCTAGGATTTATAGAGTTAGTATGTGACCCCAGTAAATTGAAATGCGCGTTCAAATTCAATATATAGAGTTATATGTTGATTTTAACGGAAACTGATCAAAATGATCGAATCAGCTTACGATACATATCCCATTGTGTTCGGAATGTGGGTAATTAGCTATGGACGACAGGCGGTGGGCTTCGTTTTGAGGTCGAAAATAAAAGTTGCTTTTTGCTGGGAAATTAATTAATTAAAATAAAATAAAATAAAAACCCCTTTCTCTTTCCTCTCCCCTTAAACTCCTCCAGCCCCCCCCCCCCCCCCCGATTCATTTCGAAACCAGAAAATGAAAATAAAAAATAAAAACGATCGAAATCGAAGACCCCCCCTTAGGCGGCGCCGACCACCGCGAGACCCCCCCTCAGCGGCGCCGACCACCGCGAGACCCCCCTGCTGGCGTGCGAAGCCACACCCCCTCCTCCTCGTTCGAACCCCCTCAGCCACCGCCCCTTCTGCTTGATCCTCCTCTCCACTTCCTCCCCGTCCTCCTCTTCTTCCCTTCTTCTTCCTCCCCCGCCCTCGCGATGCACACCTCCTCCCTCTCCTTCTTCTTCCTCCTGCGCCGTGTCCTGTTAACACCCAGCGCCCCCCTGATTAACTCCGATGCCCAAGCCCTCCCTCCTTCGTGAACACAGTAAGTTTTTCTATTTTGTTTTTATTTAATTCATTCATTTAGTTTCTATATAATTAGTGTTAAACAAAATCAGTTTTCTTTTACATAAAATAGAAAGGTAAAGATTTGATTTTTTTTATTCGATTTTTATATGAAATATTTTTGAATAAGAATATGATTTTTATTTATATAAGTAGCATATAAAAATATGATTTATATTCATATGAAAAATTAAATAGATTTGATTTTTATATTATAGAGATAATTAAAATATAATTTTTACATTTTATAGATAGTAAAAATATCATCTTTATATGTGTAGCAAGATATAAATGTGATTTTTATAATGATGAATTCGAAAAGGAGAAATCTTTATAGTTGAAAAGGCGAGATCTTTATATAGAGAATAGCGAAGTAAAAATAGAATTTTTATCTATATGATAACGATGTAAAAATAGAATTTTTATCTATATGATAACGATGTAAAAATAGAAATTTTATCCGTATAGCATGATTATAAAAATAGGATTTTTATATACATAGCAACAAAGTAAAAATTCGATTTTTATATTTATATAGCGAAGTAAAAATTCGATTTTTATATATTGAATAGCAAAGTAAAAATTTGATTTTTATAAATTGAATAGCGAAGTAAAAATTCGATTTTTACATATGTAGTGGCTACGGGCGACAAAAGTGATAAGAGACGAGAACGACGAAGATTTCTACTTAAGAAGAGTCGTGGAATTAGGATAGCTTTTGGTGAGAACTTCTCACTCTAAATCTCTTTTTCTAGTTATATCTATATACTAGGATGCAGACGGTGTTTAGTATCACCCGACACCCGTCACCCACAGACCATGGATGGCTTGTTTGTTTAATTGTTTGGTTGTGTAGTTGGTTAGATTATTTGGTTTGAATTGAATTGTTTGGTGAAATGGAATGGATTTGATTGATGTGTGAATGGCGTGGGCCTTCACTAGAACGGGGATAAGGCTAGGCCTCGTCCCGTTTCTAGTATCGTGCCGTTATGCCGCCGAAATTTTCTAAAATATGTTAGAGAAATAAAAATATCATTTTATTGAATAAATGAACTGAATAGAAATTCATGTGTTAAAATAAAATATATTATCGTTAAAAATATAATTTTTGACGTGAAAGTGAATAAATAAATATTTATAAACAAATCGGCCGATTCGTTTATATACACTGATTTGACTGATATTGATAGGGTCGATAAATTTTATACATCGCCCAACTGCACAAATAAAATCTGTGTTTGATTGTTTGAAACCCCACACGGGTATTAGGATAAAATACGGCATACACTAATCCCAATAATTAGTTGTATGTCGATCGATGGACCGACAGGCTGTTATAAGCGTTAGATATCTATATTTGATGCTTATAGTGCACTTTGGATGATGGTTGATTACTTATCGTTGCTATTATATACATGTGTTGTATGGAATCCATATAATTAACTTTATATGGTAATTGATTGGGCCTTATTCCAATATAGAAAATAAAGAATATTATAAAATAAAGGTTCATGTGTTGACCGTACTCATCCGTTGAAATTAGTCATGTGTTGAACGAAATATTTTAACAATAAAATTTACATCTTTATCATTATAAAATAAAGGTTCATGTGTTGACCGTACCCATCCGTTGAGATTAGTCATGTGTTGAACGAAATATTTTAATAATAAAATTTATATCTTTAACATTATAAAATGAAGGTTCATGTGTTGACCGCACTCATCCGTTGAGATTAGTCATGTGTTGAACGAAATATGAATAACGAAATTACTGAAATATATAAAGCCTTATTGATTAGAAATGCGCTATTTTAACGCGAACGATAATTATATCGATTATATTCGTTTTATAATGAATATTGAAAAGTGATTTCAAAATTTAATAGTTTGAAATGAAATTCAAATTGAATTAGATTAAAATTCAAATTGAAATTTTATTGAATCAATTTGAAATGAATTCGAATCGAATAGAAAACCAATTATGAATTGAATCGAATAGAAAACGAATTTGATTTGAATAGAAAACGAATTTGAATTGAATCGAATAGAAAACCAATTTGAATTGAATCAAATAGAAAACCAATTTAAATTGAATCGAATAGAAAACCAATTTGATTTCAACTGATTAGAAAACCAACTTGATTTGAATTGATTAGAAAACGAATTTGATTTGAATTGAATAGAAAACGAATTTGATTTGAATTGAATAGAAAACGAATTTGAATTAAATTGAAAAGAAGATGAATTCGAATCGAATTAAAATCGATTTGAATTGAAATCAAATAGAAATGAAAATATAAAGGATTTATAATAGAAAATTCAATTTTGATTTGAATTTGAAATAAAGGTTGAAATTGTTTTTGAAACGAATTCAAAACTATTTATAAAATTCATTTTAAATAGAAATCGACGAAATATATTATATATACTATATATATATAATATAATGGCCTGAATAGAACGCGCCGCGCCGCGGCAGTTCGTGAATTTCGACCATTTATTTCAAATGGACATTACAGGAGATTCGACCATCGGATTCTCCTAAAACCGGAACCATTGGGTTCGTATCGAAAAGAGCTTTCTAACGAATATTAGAAATTTGAAATCTAACGGTTGGATTTGGAGATACATCCAAATCAAATTCGAAAAAGTCGCTATAGGTGCAGTTCGACGGCCGTTGTTGGAAATCGACTGTACGGGCCTTGATAAAATTATTAAAAATATCAATAATTTGTGTAAAATCATAAGAAATGATTTGGGAAAAATTAGGATGAAAAACTCCATATTTGAAAAGGTAAAAATAGATTCTTATCGAAATGAACTAGTTTTGAACTGAAATTAAAACCCATTTATTTTTAAATAAATAAATTGGATTTGAAATGGTTTAAATAGAATCGATTCAGGGGTTTATCGTGAACTGTGTTTTAAATGATACTAGTTCTTTAACCCAGTAAAAGGTGTTTTAATGAATCTGCAATTAGACTGAAATGTGAATTGATAATCTAAATTATCAAATTTGAAAAATAAGCGAGAATGGACTATCACCAGTTTTTCTCCAAAGCGATAGTTAAATCTTTAATTAGGTTTGAACGTGAGATGGTAATTAATTTTAACGATAACACCGTGGTGTTAGATATGGAGTATTACCAGTTTTGCTTCATGGGATGAATAGGTTGGGATTGGGAAATAAAATAAATAATTACTTCGGTGTGGTTCGCTAATCTCGACTAGTTTAGAAAACCATAATTTGGTTTGAAACGACATCCAAAGGAAGATTAAAGGATAAATTTTAAGGAATTTATCTTGGGTAAAATTAATGGGAACCTTTCCCTAAGAATGTGGAATTTAGAAACTAGCTGTAGGTTAGTTAAGAAGAATGGTTTCCTGGGTATTGATCTAATGTTGGTTTCGGCCTTCGGGGTTAGTATTTGGGAAATTGTTCTCTTGCTAATTTGCGGTTAGTGGCTGCTGAATTGGAATGAGGCGTATGTTGTGTTTATGTAACATTTGTTTTTAATATACGCGGGTTGTTCGGAAAGTCCGGGTTTATACCCATTCCGAATAACCGATTCGACGATATGTCGAAGATGAAGACGGTGGTCGAAGACCGGAAGTCTTCACATCATTTGGTTGATTACTGATGATCTTGATTGGGCTATACACCCAAGATGAGGGAATCAGTTGGTGGTCGTCCAGACGTACTTGGAGATCGATGGATGTGCGAGGAAAGTGCCTCCGGTTTCGTTCAGACCCAGAACGAACTTGTAAATGGATTGTGTGTCTGACATTGGATTTTATTCTGTGTTGATTGATTTCTGTTAAATATATATCTGGTTGGCGGCGGAGAATTTATTCTCTTGCTTAACGCCCTTCTCTGAGACATATGAGCTTAGAGGTTATATATCGATAGATATCAATCGCATGGCATGAATTGCCTGTGTGGAACGCTGAGTTGCATAGATCAAGGCTTCTGTTGAAAAGCAAAGTCTTGTGGTTGATGATCAAAGCACGGCCTACGTGGCAGATTTGTGTATAACGTGAATTCGCGAGCCTCACACCTCGGTATGAGTTAAAAACGGGATACGGACCGTTGGGAGAACACGACGTTTCTTTCTAGCTTTGGTGGTATCAGTGACTTACTAGCCCTAACATTTATATACTTTTCACCTTTGCGGTTGTTGGAATGAGGCGCCTCGATTGTAGGTCTGTAAGGACCGGGAAACGTGTGTTCAGGAATAAATAATCCTCTAACGTAAGTGAGGACCGGCCCAACCGATCCAGTGGCTGCCCAGAGTGTGTAGTCCTGAGCATTTACTAGAATGTCTCGAAGCGGAGAGGATCTTGCCCCTTGCCTTGACTCATGACGGAAATCCAATTTCCAATACGTGTATTGCGGTTTTAATTGTAGAACTAGTATGGCGACATGATAGATGGTACCCATGCCGCCTATGATTGATATTTATGATTGAATTTTTTTTGACACTATAAACTTATAATAGTATCAAATGATTTGTTTTAAACGTACCAAGCATGTTTGGCTATTATATGGGAAAACCCTATCCTCCGGCTTGCGTTGCATTGTGTGATGGGACCTGGGTCTTATAATAGCTTCATTTTTCGAAAAAGCATTGCGCTGTTATTCTTGGAAGGAAACCCGTTCCGTGTTATACGGCGTGGTCCCTTGAATTACTCTCTTTTAAAGTAAAGTCTTTAAATAACTGTTTTAGTTTTCACACTAGTCACATGACTGACCTGGAGTTTATTGTTTTAACCTAAACTCTGGGTGCCCCTATTTTCCGCACGGGCAGCTAGTAGTTTTGGTTTTGCAGATTTATATTCACAGGGTCCTGGTTTACAGCGGGAACGATGCTCGGAAAGCTCTGTATCCGTGTATCACTTCTAGTTGTGCTTTTGTATTATTTTCCGCTGCTATGTAATTTATTGTAGTCTCTGATATTTGTTTGAATGTATAATATTCATTTATACTCTGTATTTTCTTGTATCTGATGGGATTGTTGTAATAACAATGAAATGTTCTTCCGTCTGCATTCTGATTTGTCCTGTTCTCAACCGATCAGGGGTTTCGAACGGTCTAGATCGGTTTAACGACTGATTCGGATCGAGCGAAATTCCTTGCCGTCACAATTAATGACACAATAAAGAGAGGACACTGAAATAAATGTAGCTATTCATATTTCAAAAGAAAGGGAATAAAAGGAAAAATGAATATTTGATTCATTTTCTCTGATTTCATTTCATGACATTAAAAAATGATGTTTTTAAGGCAACATGTTTTTACATTTAAAATATGTACATTTCTCTATGTTCTTATTTACCTTAAAAATCTAAACTTTATATTTTTAGCTCCTTTACATTAAACACATGTTGCAAAAAAATATAATCCATTTCATATTGCATATAAATATAATCTTTTTATATTACACAAAAATATAATCTTTTTATATTAAGTAAAAATGTAATCTTCTTACATTAAGTAAAAAAAATAGTCTTTTTATATTACATAAAAATGTTATTCTTTCCTATTCTTTTCTTTTGTAATCTTTTTATTTACATTGAAAATGTGAAATTCTATGTAATCTTTTATTTACTTTGAAAATGTGAGATTCTATGTGATCTTTTAATTTTTTTTCTTTTTCCTTTCTTTTTTTTTAAATTCTGACGCATTTTCTTTTTAAAATTTCTTAAAATAAATTTTTAAATTGGTTCTGAATTTCTGGGTTTGCCTGAACACACGCTCCACGATCCTATTGGACCTATAAATTGGCCATTGGCGACCAATAAAAATCTGAGGCGCCTCATTCCATCAACCTCATAAGTAAAAATATCGGGCCTTGTAAAAACCCAAACACCACTTCTAGCTTGAAAGAAATATAACGACCCGAACTTCTGAAGCGACCCGAACTTCCCCGGTCTCCGAAGAGAAGAGAAAGAACGAATTACTTTGAGGACAAGATGAATCAGAACGCAGACAGAAGAACATTTCATTGTATATTACTACAATTCCGTCAGAATACAAGAATATACAGAGTAAGAATAAATATTACACAGAAAATATCAGAGATTTAAATTACATTTAAATACATCGCAGCGGAAAATAATACAAAACACAACTAGAAGTAATACACGGATACAGAGCTTTCCGAGTATCGTTCCAGCTGTAAATCAGGATCCTGTGAATATAAATCTGCAAAACCAAAACTACTAGCTGCCCGTGTCAAAATAAGGGCACGTAGAGTATAGGTTAAAACAATAAACACCAGGGCAGTCATGTGACTAGTGTGAGAACTAAAACAATTATTAATCTTTATTTTAAAGTTAGGTAAATCAAGGGACCACGCCGTATAACACGGAACGGGTTTTTACCCCAAGAATACCAGTGCATAAACAAACAACGCAATGCTAAATAAAGAACAATGAAGCTGTTATAAAACCAAAGTCCCATCACATAATGCAACGCAAGCCGGAGGATATGGATTTACCTTATAACAGCCATCAAATGCTTGATATATGAAATTTTTTATCTTTTGATTCTTAATCAGACTCCAACCGCAAATTAGTAAGAGAACGATTCCCTAAGTATTAACCCCGAAGACCGAAACCAACATCAGACCAATACCCAGGAAACCACCCATCTTAACTCATTTCCAGTTAGTTTCTAATTTTATATACAATCATAAATATCAATCATAGACGACATGGGTACCATATATCATGTCGCCATACTAGGCTCTACAATCAAAACCGCAAAATGTCATATTAGAAGTTGGATTATCATTTATGATATGAACCGAGGCCAGGGATCGTCCTCACCGATTCGAGACTGTCTAGCCCGAGTCTCAGGCAAGCGCGTAGACAAGCCTTGGATCGTCAGGGCTGGTCCACCGATGTGGATTATTATGCCTGAACACCACGTTTCCCCTCCCTTTGGGGCGTAAATGAGCCAACGAATGGCTCCATCGGCTTCACATAGTCACCGATATATCCGAGGCGCCTCGCAACAGCAACAACCACATAAGTCAAACTCGTCAGGGCGTGTAAAACCACTGACGCCACTTCTAACTAGAAAGAAACGCATGTCCTCCCTGGTGTTCGTTTCCCGTTTTTGGTTCATACCGGGTGTGAAACTCGCGAATTAAACGTTACACAAAGCTATGCCACAAAGGTCGTGCTTTGATCATCAACCACAAGACTTTGCTTTTCAACAGAAGCCTTGATCATTTGCCACTTAGGCATGCCACACAGGAAATTCACTCTATGCGTTTGATATCCATCAGTATATAACCCCTGAGCTCGTACGCCTCAGAAAAGGGCGTTAAGCAAGAGAATAAATTCTCCGCTGCCAAACAGATATACATTTAATAGAAATCAATCACACAGAATAAAATCCAATGTCAGACACACAGTCCATTTGCAAGTCCGTTCTGGGTTTGAACGAAACCGGAGGCACCTAGTACCCCGCATATCCATCGATCTCCAAGTTCGTCTGGACGATCACCAACTGATTCCCTCCTCTTGGGTGTACGGTCCAATCAAGATCATCAGTAATTATCCAAATGACGTGAATACCTCCGGTCTTCAACTACCGTCTTCATCTTCGACTAATCGCCGAATCAATTATTCAAAATGGGATGAAGCCGGTCTTTCTAAATAACTCGCGTATATAATAAACAAGTGTTACACAAACACAACGTACGCCTCATTCCAATTCATCAGTCACTAACCGTAAATTAGTAAGAGAACAATTCCCCAAATATTAACCCCGAAGGCCGAAATCAACATCAGATCAATACCCAGGAAACCATTCATCTTAGCCAACCTAAAGTTAGTTTCTAAATTTCACATTCTTAGGGAAAGGTTCCCATTAATTTTATCAAAGATAAATTCTTTTAAATTTATTCTTTAATCTTCCTTTGAATATCACTTCAAACTAGTCGGGATTAGCGAACCACACCGAAGTAATTTTTTATTTTATTTCTCAATCCCAACCTATTTATCCCATGAAGTAAAACTGGTCATACTTCATATCTAACACCACGGTGTTATCGGTAAATTCAATTACCATTTCATGTTCAAATCTAATTAAAGATTTAACTACCGCCTGGAGTAAAACTGGTGATACTCCATTCTCGATCTTTTCAATCTAATTAAAGATTCATTAAAACTCCACTTAGTTTTAATCTTTGACTGGGTTAAAGAATCAGTGTCATTTAAAACACGGTTCACGATAAACCCCGAAATCACATCACATTTCAATCAGTCCTTAACCGTAAATTAGCAAGTGAGAAATTCCCTAAGTATTAACCCCGAATGTAGCGACCCGAACTTCCCCATCTCCAAAAAGATGAGAAAGAACGAATTACCGTGAGAACACGACATAATAGAACGCAAACAGAAGAACATTTCATTGTTTATTACAATAATTCCATCAGAATACAAGAATATACAGAGTATGAATAAATATTACACATTCGATAAATATCAGAGATTACAAAGAATTACATAGCAGCGGAAAATAATACAATACACAACTAGAAGAGATATACGGATACAGAGCTTTCCGGATATCATTCCAGCTGTAAATCAGGATCCTATGAATATAAATCTGCAAAACCAAAACTACTAGCTGCCAGTGTGGAAAATAGGGGCACCCAGAGTTTAGGTTGAAACAATAAACTCCAGGTCAGTCATGTGACTGGTGTGAGAACTAAAACAGTTATTAATCTTTATTTTAAAGTTCGGTAAATCAAGGGACCATGCCGTATAACATGGAACGGGTTTCCTCCCAAGAATACCAGTGCATAAAACAAACAGCGCAATGCTAAATAAAGAAAAATGAAGCTATTATAAGACCCAGGTCCCATCACACAATACAACGCAAGCCGGAGGATAGGGTTTTTACCTTATAATAGCCAAAGCATGCTTGATACGTCTAAAACACATTATTTTGATATTACTATAAGTGTATAGTGTCAAAACAATTTCAATCATAAATATCAATCATAGGCGGCATGAATAACCCATACCACTATGTCCCCATACTAGGTTCTACAAATAAAACCACAATATCACATATTGGAAATTGGATTTCCGTCATGAGTCGAGGCAGTGGGCAAGCTCCTCTCCGATTCGAGACACTCTAGCAAATGTCTCAGGACCCCACTATGATCCTTTGGAACCTCCAAGGCCGGCCCTCTCTTACTTTTGAGGATTAGTTATTCCTAAACACACATTTCCCGGTCCTTACAGACCTATAACCGAGGCGCCTCGCATCCAACAACCACACTGGTGAAAAGTATATAAATGTAAGCCAGTTTAAGCACTGACACCACCCATAGCTAGAAATAAACGTCGTGCACTCCTTGGGTCCTTATCCCATTTTTGACTCATACCGAGGTGTGAGGTTCGCGAATTCACGCTATACACAAAGCTAAGCCACGCAGGTCGTGCTTTGATCATCAACCACAAGACTTTGCTTTTCAAAAGAAGCCTTGATCAATTGCCACTTACGCGTGCCACACTGGCAATTCACTCCATGCAACTAATGTCCATCGATATACAACCTCTGAGCTCGTACGTCTCAGAGAAGGGAGTTAAGCAAGAGAATAAATTCTCCTCCGCCAAACAGATGTATATTTAATAGGGATCAATCAACATAGAATAAAATACAATGTTAGACACACAATCCATTTACAAGTTCGTTCTGGGTCTGAACGAAACCGGAGGCACTTTCCTCGCATATCCATCGATCTCCAAGTACGTCTGGATGATCACCAACTGTTTCTCTCCTCTTGGGTGTACAGCCCAATCGAGATCATCAGTAATCACCCGAACGATGTGAAGATTTCCGGTCTTCAACCACCGTCTTCATCTTCGACATCTCATCGAATCGGTTATTCAGAATGGGTATAAACCCGGCCTTTCTGAATAACCCACATATATAATAAACAAATGTTACACAAACGCCTCATTCCAATTCAGAATATTCTTTTATTCACAAAATCACATTCTTGGGGAAAGGTTGTGACGACCGGGAATTCCATTCGATCCGAATCAATCGCTTAACCGATCAAGACCGTTCGAAACGCCTGATTGTTTCGAGAACACGACAAAATAGAATGCAGACGAAAGAACATTTCATTGTTAATTACAACAATTCATCAGAATACACGAATATACAGAGTATAAATGAATATTATACATTACAAAATATCAGAGATTACAGTGAATTTACATAGCAGCGGAAAATAATACAAAATACAACAGAAGAAGATACACGGATACAAAGCTTTCCGGATATCGTTCCACCTATAAACCAAGTTCCTGCGAATATAAATCAGCAAAACCAAAACTACTAGCTGCCCGTGTCGAAATAAGGGCACCCAGAGTTTAGGTTAAATCAATAAACTCCAGGTCAGTCATGAGACTGGTGTGAGAACTAAAACAGTTATTAATCTTTATTTTTAAAGTTAGGTAAAACAAGGGACCACGCCATATAACACGGAACGGGTTTCCTCCCAAGAATACCAGTGAAAAAACAATAGCGCAATGCTAAATAAAGAGCAGTGAAGCTATTATAAGACCCAGGTCCCATCACACAATGCAACGCAAGCCGAAGGATAGGGTTTTTACCTTATAATAGCCAAAGAATGCTTGATACGTTTAAAACAGATTATTTTGATAGTACTATAAGGGTATAGTGTCAAAAACAATTTCAATCATAAGTATCAATCATAGGCGGCATGAATGCCCCATACCACTATGTCGCCATATATAGGTATACAATCAAAACCGCAATTGTCACGTATTGGAAGTTGGATTTCCTTCTGCGAACCGAGGCAAAAGATAGTCCTTTACCGAATTCGAGATGCTCTAGTCCGCACCTCAGGCAAGTACTCAGTCAAGCCTTTAGACTGTCAGGGACGGTCCATCGATGTGGATTAAAATGCCTGAACACTGCGTTTTCCCACCCTTTGGGGTGTGAGTAAGCCAACGAATGACTACTCCATCGGTCCCGGATCGACAGATATATCCGAGGCGCCTCGCAACAGCAACAACCACATAAGTCAAACTCGTCAGGGCGTGTAAAACCACTGACACCACTTCTAACTAGAAGGAAACACATGCCCTCCCTGATGTACTCTCCCGTTTCTGGTTCACAAACGGGGTGTGTGGCTCGCGAATCAACGTTACACAAAGCTATGCCACACAGGCGGTGCTTTGATCATCGCCACAAACTTTGCTTTTCAACAGAAGCCTTGATCAATTGCCACTTAGGCATGCCACACAGGCAATTCACTCCATGCGTTTGATATCAATCACATAGAATGAAATCCAATGTCAGACACACAGTCAATTTACAAGTTCGTTCTGGGTATGAACGAAACCGGAGGCACCTAGTACCCCGCATATCCATCAATCTCCAAGTACGTCTGGACGATCACTAACCGTTTCCATCTTCTTGGGTGTACAGCCCAATCAAGATCATCAGTAACCACCCAAACGACGTGAAGACCTCCGGTCTTCGACCACCGTCTTCATCTTCGACTTATCATCATATCAGTTATTCAGAATGGGATAAACCCGGTCTTTCCGAATAACTCGCATATATAATAAACAAGTGTTACACAAACACAACATACGCCTCATTCCAATTCATCAGTCACTAACCGTAAATTAATCAAGAGAATAATTCCCCTAATATTAACCCCGAAGGCCGAAACCAACATCAGATCAATATCCAGAAAACCATTCTGCTTAGCTAGCCGACAGTTAGTTTCTAAATTTCACATTCATAGGGAAAGGTTCCCATTAATTTTATCAAAGATAAATTCTTTTAAATTTATTCTTTAATCTTCCTTTGAATATCACTTCAAACTAGTCGGGATTAATGAACCTTACCAAAGTAATTGTTTGTTTTAATTTCCCAATCCCAACCTATTCATCCCATGAAGTAAAACTGGTATTACTTCATATCTAACACCACGGTGTTATCGGTAAATTCAATTACCATTTCACGTTTAAATCTAATTAAAGATTTAACTACCGCCTGGAGCAAAACTGGTTATACTCCATTCTCGATCTTTTCAATCTAATTAAAGATTCATTAAAACTCCACTTAGTTTTAATCTTTGACTGGGTTAAAGAATCAGTGTCATTTAAAACACGGTTCACGATAAACCCCAAAATCACATCACATTTCAATCAGTTCCTAACTGTAAATTAGCAAGTGAGCAGTTCCTTAAGTATTAACCCCGAAGGCCGAAACCAACATCAGATCAACACCCCAGAAACCATTCAACTTAACTAATCCCCAGCCAGTTTCTGATTTTCTTAACTCCTTTGGGTCTAAGAACAGTATTATTGAAGATACCGTTCACGACAACCCAAAATCACATTCCATTAATTATCGGGTTAAAGAACAAGTGTTATTTAAAACACTGTTCACGATAAACCCAAAAATCAATACCAATTCAATTCCAATTAAATATTATTTAATTGGTACACTTCATTAAATCTAAATAAAAAGATTTAATCTTTTCCACAGCTGGGCTTAAGAACAGTGTTAATGAAGACACCATTCACGACAAACCCAAATCACATTTGATATTAAATACAAGGCTCTGAATAGAAAATATATCGGCTTATATTCAATATCAAATTCTACGACCAACAAATATAGTATTGGAAATAACGATATAAATATATCTTTCAAATTTCCCTAACAATATCTGTATAATCACAAAATCCAACATCGAACTATTCCGAAGACAATTTCGATTCAAATCCATTCCAATGCAATTATTGGAAATTCTGGTTATTTTCAAAACCATTTCAAATCCAGTTTATTTATTTTAAAAATAAATAAATTACTATACTAGTTCAAAACTAGTTCATTCCGATAAAAACCTATTTTTATCTTTTCAAATATGGAGTTTTTCATCCCAATTCTTCACAAATCATTTCTTATGATTTTACACAAATTATTACTATTTTTAATAATTTTATTAAGGCCCGTACAGTCGATTTCCATCAACGGCCATCGAACTTTACTTACAGCGACCTTTTCCAAATTTGATTTGGACATAATTCCAAATCCAACCGTTAGATTTCTAATTTCTCACATTCGTTAGAAAGCTCTTTTCGATACGAATGCAACGGTTCCGGTTTTAGTAGAATCCGACGGTCGGATCTCCCGCGATATCCATTCGAAGTCAATGGTCGAAATTCACGAACTGCCGCAGTGCGGCGCGTTCTATTCAGGCCATTATATATATATAATATATATATATTATATATATTTCGTCGATTTCCTTTTTAAAACGTATTTTGTAAATCGTTTTAAATTCGTTTTCAAAACGATTTCAACTTCCTTTTCAACTTCAAATCAAAATTGAATTTTCCCTTTCAAATTCGTTTTAAATTCATTTCAAATTGATTTCAATTCAAATTGACTTTTAATTCAATTTCAATTCGTTTTCAATTCAATTTCAATTCGAATTCAATTCTATTCAATTTCAATTCGAATTCATTTCAAAACGATTTCAATTCTATTTCAATTTAATTCGAATTTCAATTCATTTCAATTTAATTTGAATTTCAATTCTATTCAATATAATTCGAATTCATTTCAAAACGATTTCAATTCTATTTCAATTTAATTCGAATTCATTTCAAAACGATTTCAATTCTATTTCAATTTAATTCGAATTCATTTCAAAACGATTTCAATTCTATTTCAATTTAATTCGAATTCATTTAAAAACGATTTCAATTCTATTTCAATTTAATTCGAATTCATTTATTTCCAATATAATTCAAATTTCGAAAACACTTTCAATATACATTGAAAATGGAATAAAATCGATATAAATATCGTTCACGTCAAAATGGCGTCAATCTAATCAACACGGCTTCATATATTTCTATTTTTGAATATTCTATTTCAAATATTTCTATTTCAAATATTTCTATTTCAAACATTTCTATTCAAAACTGGAATGAAGCCCAATCAATTACCATATATTTTATTTCTATGGATTTTCATACAACGCATGTATATATCCACAATGACAAATAATCAACCATCATCAAAGTGCATTCTACACTGTATAAGCATCAAATATAAATATTCAATGCTTATAACAGTCTGTCAATCAATCGATCGACATAGAACTAATTATCAGGATTAGTGTACGTCATATATCATCCCAATACCCGTGTGGGTTTCAAACAATCAAACACAGATTTTATTTGTGCTGTTGGGCGATGTGTAAATTTATCGTCCCAATCAATATCAATCAAATCAGTGTATATAAACAAATCGTCCGATCTGTTTATATCTATTTATTTTATATACACGTTAAAAATTCTATTTTCAACTATAAAATATTTTATTTCATTTCACATCACATCACACAATCAACTACACATCAAAATCAAACAAACAAGCATACAAGCCGTCCATGGTCTGTGGACGACGGGTGTCGGGTGCTACTAAACACCGTCTGCATCCTAGTATATATTTCAACTAGAAAATTGAATTAAAGGTGAGAAGTTCTCACCGAGGGATCCACTACTCCAGTTTTATTTCCGAATTCCTGGACATCTGGATTCGCCCGCAATGCCAACGCAGTCTTCTCTACGCTGCTCATATATAAAAATCACATTTTATTTCACCGCTACAAAAATCACATTTTTATTTCGCTACGTATATAAAGATAATATTTGTATATTCTCTATTATATAGAAATTCTATTTTCAATACACTACTTGTATATAAATAAAAACCGAATCTTGATATGAATAAAAATCCAAACCTTATGTGAATAAAAATATTAACTTTATCTAATAAAAATCTCAACTTTTATACAATAAAGATCTCAGCTTTAATATGATAAAAATCCCAACTTTTTATCCTATAAAAATCACAACTTTGATAAGGTAAAAAATCTCAGCTTTTTCCTAATAAAAGTTTTAGATTTACCTTATATAAAATTCCAGATTTTACTTATATAAATCCCATTTTTGTTACATTAAAAACTGATTTTTAAGATGTGTTTTTAACATATAAAACTGATTTTAAAATTAAATAAAAACACACCGCTGTATAAATTCGAACCCGCTTAGAATCAGTCATCTTCATCCGCTCCAAGCCTTGATGGCATCGCTGGTGGTCTTCAGGCTATCGGAGGCGGGTAGAGGTGTAGCGCTAGGGTTTTTAACTCGAAATGGGGGTGAAATCGTGATGGTCGGGGGAGCTCCGCCAGGTGCGGTTCTTGACAGAAGAGGGGAGGAGAGAAGCGGAGGGCGGGGAGGTGCTAAACGGGGTGACGGAGGGAAGCGGTGTCTCGTGTCGCGAGGTGGGTCTCAGGGGTTTCAGAAAGGAGGAGAAGAAGAGGCGAAGGAGCAGGGGATGGAAGAGGGAGGAGGCTGAGGACAAGGGGGCTATCGCCGTCGTCGGAGACGGAGGATCTGGTGAGGGAGGGGCACGGGTTTTTCCCAATTTTTTTTTAATTCTTTTCTAAATTTTTGAAGTCAACGGTAAGGGGAGAGGGAGGTAGTTAAAGGGGAGGGTTATTTATTAATTTTAATATTAAATCCATAAAGTAACTTTTTCGTTCGGACTAGAAACGGAACACGCCGACTATCGTCCCTAGCGTATTACCTCCATTCCGAACACAATGGGATATGTGTCGTAAGCTGAATCGATCGTTTCGATCAGTTTTCGTTAAAATCAAAATATAACTCTATATATTGAATTTGAACGCACATTTCAATTTACCGGGGCCACATACTAACTAGAAAAATTCCCGAAAATTATTTTCTAGCTTCGTATTGACGATACGGTCCTAACAAAACTAGTTTCGTCGAATTCTGAGACCGTTTGAAAAATGGCCATTTTCAGGTCGATCGAAATTGACAAAACACGTTTTCCTTTACCACGCTCACATATTGATTCGAAACATTATGAAAATTGGAATCTAGCAATAACTTGACATCACGGATCCAACAAAAGTGGTTTCGTCGAAATCCGAGGTCGTTTGCAAATTTCTATTTTTAAGGGCTAGAATTCCATAGCGACTATTCTGAAAATTCATTTGGACATATCTTTTGATTCCCGCTATGAAATTTTGATTTTTCGGATTCGTTGGAAAGATATTCTCAATTAGATTCTATTAATTTTTATTTTGTTAAATTCTGGTTTATTTTGAATCCTGTACATTCATTTGAAGTTTGAAATCGAATTATCAAACTACCGCGCCATTTTCAATTCCTTTTATAATTTAAAATAAATATTATATTCTAACGACGATCCATATAAATATATATGTTCGAATTATATTCCAAATAAATTTTTCGTCGTTTTTATTTAAAACAATCTAATTAAATATTCAAAATTCATTAAATTGGCCAAAATAAAAATTTTAAATTGGCTCAGATTTCCGGGTTATTACAATCTCCCCCACTTAAAACGTTTCGTCCCTAAAAAGGAACGAAGCCGAAAGTTGTTTACCAATCAACTCAACTTTCAATATTTTCACTACGGCTTAAGTTCTTCAACTTTTCAGTTTCTAAGAACTTTTCAAAATTTTCAAAAATTTGGCTAACACCCTAAATTTTCGAAAAATTTCGCCATAACCTCCCCTGCACCGGGGACTTGGGGATATTTTATATAGCCTCCCATGGCCTTCTTCAATCCAAAAGAAAAAGAAAAAGCCAAGCGGCTAGCCAATCGGCTCATAAAATCACCCAAAACTCAAGAAATACAATAAACATGTACCTATTTGTCGGGCAAACAATTTTATTCCTCTTCTGTAGCCTCCTTGCTATGACCTGTTCAATTAGATATACATGTACATGCATGCAATCCCAAATAATTTCAATACAGTTCAACATTTGGTTCAATTTGGTTAAAGGTTCAACATTTAATTATTCAAACAATAATCAAACAATACAACCAGCAATCAATTTGTGAATTATCATTTCAAACTCCTAATTTTGATATATAGTCAAAAATCACATTTTTGGTGCCAATTCACAACAATGTATTCTAGCTATATTTTGGTTCTCACACCAGTCTAATGGAAATATATAGAAATCTCACTTTCGAAGCTCGAAAATAAATACTGGCGACGGTGCCCCATCACCAGAATTATCCCCGGGCAACCAGAGTATGATTCTATAACTATCCAGTATAATAAAACTTCGAATACACGTTTGCAAGGCGTATATGCAAAATCTTTATATGTCGGATTGTCCAAATTCAATGTAAATAAATATTCAAATACGTATATGGTTTAAATTTTCAAAACAAAAATTGTTTTCATTTTAAAAATATACTCTTCACACTCGTTCTAGGATACTACTGATCCCATCTCTAACGAGTCACTCTCATTGAATATTACTAATCCAATTTCTGATGAATTCTTTCGTTCGGTTCTAATGTGTCTTGTTCTGTGAGCTTTGTAAACCAAAGCTCTGATACCAAATGTGACGACTAGGAATTCCACTAGATATGAATCAGTCGCTAAACCGATCAAGATCGTTCGAAACGCCTGATTGTTTCGAGAACACGACAAAATAGAACGCAGACGGAAGAACATTTCATTGTTAATTATAACAATTCATCAGAATACACGAATATACAGAGTATAAATGAATATTACACATTATAAAATATCAGAGATTACAATAAATTTACATAGCAGCGTAAAATAATACAAAATACAACTGAAGAAGATACACGGATACAAAGCTTTCCGGATATCGTTCCAGCTGTAAACCAGGTTCCTGTGAAAATAAATCTGCAAAACCAAAACTACTAGCTGCACATGTCGAAATAAGGGCACCCAGAGTTTAGGTTAAAACAATAAACTCCAGGTCAGTCATGGGACTGGTGTGAGAACTAAAACAGTTATTAATCTTTATTTTTAAAGTTAGATAAAACAAGGGACCACGCCGTATAACACGGAACGGGTTTCCTCCCAAGAATACCAGTGCAAAAACAACAGCGCAATGCTAAATAAAGAACAATGAAGCTATTATAAGACCCAGGTTCCATCACACAATGCAACGTAAGCCGGAGGATAGGGTTTTCACCTTATAATTGCCATAGAATGCTTGATACGTTTAAAATAGATTATTTTGATAGTACTATAAGTGTATAGTATCAAAAACAATTTCAATAATAAGTATCAATAACAGGCGGCATGAATGCCCCATACCACTATGTCGCCATATATAGGTATACAATCAAAATCGCAATTGTCGTGTATTGGATGTTGGATTTCCTTCTGCGAACCGAGGTAAAAGATAGTCCTCAACCGAATTCGAGACGCTCTAGTCCGCCCCTCAGGCAAGTACTCAGTCAAGCCTTTGGATCGTCAGGGCTAGTCCACCGATGTGGATTAAAATGCCTGAACACTGCGTTTCCCCACCCTTTTGGGTGTGAGTAAGCCAACGAATGACTACTCTATCGGTCCCGGATCGACCGGTATATCTGAGGCGCCTCGCAACAGCAACAACCACATAAGTCAAACTCATCAGGGCGTGTAAAACCACTGACGCCACTTCTAACTAGAAGGAAACGCATGCCCTCCCTGATGTCCTCTCCCGTTTCTGGTTCACAACCGGGGTGTGAGGCTCGCGAATCAATGTTACACAAAGCTACGCCACACAGGCGGTGCTTTGATCATCACCACAAGACTTTGCTTTTCAACGGAAGCCTTGATCAATAGCCACTTAGGCATGCCACACAGGCAATTCACTCCATGCGTTTGATATTAATCACACAGAATGAAATCCAATGTCAGACACATAGTCCATTTACAAGTTTGTTCTGGGTCTGAACGAAACCGGAGGCACCTAGTACCCCACATATCCATCGATCTCCAAGTACGTCTGGACGATCACTAACTGTTTCCACCTTCTTGGGTGTACAGCCTAATCAAGATCATCAGTAACCACCCAAACGACGTGAAGACCTCCGGTCTTCGACCATTGTCTTCATCTTCGACTTATCGTCGTATCAGTTATTCAGAATGGGATAAACCCGGTCTTTCCGAATAACTCGCGTATATAATAAACAAGTGTTACACAAACACAACATACGCCTCATTCCAATTCATCAGTCACTTACCGTAAATTAATCAAGCGAATAATTCCCCTAATATTAACCCCGAAGGCCGAAACCAACATCAGATCAATATCCAGAAAACCATTCTGCTTAGCTAACCGACAGTTAGTTTCTAAATTTCACATTCTTAAGGAAAGGTTCCCTTTAATTTTATCAAAGATAAATTCTTTTAAATTTATTCTTTAATCTTCCTTTGAATATCACTTCAAACTAGTCGGGATTAACGAACCTTACCGAAGTAATCGTTTGTTTTAATTTCCCAATCCAAACCTATTCATCCCATGAAGTAAAACTGGTAATACTTCATATCTAACACCACGGTGTTATCGGTAAATTCAATTACCATTTCACGTTTAAATCTAATTAAAGATTTAACTACCGCCTAGAGCAAAACTGGTTATACTCCATTCTCGATCTTTTCAATCTAATTAAAGATTCATTAAAACTCCACTTAGTTTTAATCTTTGACTGGGTTAAAGAATCAGTGTCATTTAAAACACGGTTTACGGTAAACCCCAAAATCACATCACATTTCAATCGGTCCCTAACCGTAAATTAGCAAGTGAGCAGTTCCCTAAGTATTAACACCGAAGGCCGAAACCAACATCAGATCAACACCCCAGAAACCATTCAACTTAACTAATCTCCAGCCAGTTTCTGATTTTCTTAACTCCTTTGGGTCTAAGAACAGTATTATTGAAGATACCGTTCACGACAACCCAAAATCACATTCCATTAATTATCGGGTTAAAGAACAAGTGTTATTTAAAACACTGTTCACGATAAACCCAAAAATCAATACCAATTCAATTCCAATTAAATATTATTTAATTGGTACACTTCATTAAATCTAAATAAAAAGATTTAAGCTTTTCCTCGGCTGGGCTTAAGAACAGTGTTAATGAACACACCATTCATGACAAACCCAAATCACATTTGATATTAAATACAAGGTTCTGAATAAAAAATATATTGGCTTATATTCAATATCAAATTCTACGACCAACAAATATCGTATTGGAAATAACGATATAAATATATCTTTCAAATTTCCCTAACAATATCTGTATAATCACGAAATCCAACATTGAACTATTCCGAAGACAATTTCGATTCAAATCCATTCCAATGCAATTATTGGAAATTCTGGTTATTTTCAAAACCATTTCAAATGAAATTTATTTATTTTAAAAATAAAAAAATTACCATTCTAGTTCAAAACTAGTTCATTTCGATAAAAATCTATTTTTATCTTTTCAAATATGGAGTTTTTCATCCCAATTCTTCACAAATCATTTCTTATGATTTTACACAAATTATTACTATTTTTAATAATTTTATTAAGGCCCGTGTAGTCGATTTCCATCAACGGCCATCGAACTGCACTTACAGCGACCTTTTCCAAATTTGATTTGGACATAATTCCAAATCCAACCGTTAGATTTCTAATTTCTCACATTCGTTAGAAAGCTCTTTTCGATACGAACCCAACGGTTCCG
This sequence comes from Allium sativum, assembly GCA_030737875.1. Taxonomy (NCBI): domain Eukaryota; kingdom Viridiplantae; phylum Streptophyta; class Magnoliopsida; order Asparagales; family Amaryllidaceae; genus Allium; species Allium sativum. Next base: position 919,485,676 of record CM060924.1, on the reverse strand, counting down.
GTTTTAGGAGAATCCGACGGTCGGATCTCCCGCGATATCCATTCGAAGTCAATGGTCGAAATTCACGAACTGCCGCAGCGCGGCACGTTCTATTCAGGCCATTATATATATATATGGTATATATATATATTATATATATATTTCGTCGATTTCCGTTTTAAAACGTATTTTATCAATGGTTTTAAATTCGTTTTCAAAACGATTTCAACTTCCTTTTCAACTTCATATCAAAATTGAATTTTCCCTTTCAAATTCGTTTTAAATTCATTTCTAATTGATTTCAATTCAAATCGATTTTTAATTCAAATTCAATTCGTTTTCAATTCAATTTCAATTCGAATTCAATTCAATTTCAATTCGAATTCAATTCTATTCAATTTCAATTTGAATTCATTTCAAAACAATTTCAATTCTATTTCAATTTAATTCGAATTTCAATTCATTTCAATTTAATTTGAATTTCAATTCTATTCAATATAATTCGAATTCATTTCAAAACGATTTCAATTCTATTTCAATTTAATTCGAATTCATTTATTTCCAATATAATTCAAATTTCGAAAACACTTTCAATATACATTGAAAATTGAATAAAATCGATATAAATATCGTTCACGTCAAAATGGCGTCAATCTAATCAACACGGCTTCATATATTTCTATTTTCGAATATTCTATTTCAAATATTTCTATTTCAAATATTTCTATTCAAAACTGGAATGAAGCCCAATCAATTACGATAGATTTTATTTCTATGGATTTTCATACAACGCATGTATATATCCTCAATGACAAATAATCAACCATCATCCAAAGTGCATTCTACACTGTATAAGCATCAAATATAAATATTCAACGCTTATAACAGTCTATCAATCAATCGATCTACATACAACTAATTATCAGGATTAGTGTACGTCATATATCATCCCAATACCCATGTGGGGTTTCAAACAATCAAACACAGATTTTATTTGTGCAGTTGGGCGATGTGTAAAATTTATCGTCCCAATCAATATCAATCAAATCAGTGTATATAAACAAATCGTCTGATCTGTTTATATCTATTTATTTTATATACACGTTAAAAATTCTGTTTTCAACTATAAAATATTTTATTTCATTTCACATCACATCACACAATCAACTACACATCAAAATCAAACAAACAAGCATACAAGCCGTCTGTGGTCTGTGGACGACGGGTGTCGGGTGCTACTAAACACCGTCTGCATCCTAGTATATATTTCAACTAGAAAATTGAATTAAAGGTGAGAAGTTCTCACCGAGGGATCCACTCCTCCAGTTTTATTTCCGAATTCCTGAACATCTGGATTCACTCGCAATGCCAACGCAGTCTTCTCTACGCTGTTCATATATAAAAATCACATTTTATTTCACCGCTATAAAAATCACATTTTTATTTCGCTACATATATAAAGATAATATTTTTATATTCTCTATTATATAGAAATTCTATTTTCAATACACTACTTGTATATAAATAAAAACCGAATCTTGATATGAATAAAAATCCAAACTTTATGTGAATAAAAATATTAACTTTATCTAATAAAAATCTCAACTTTTATACGTTAAAGATCTCAGCTTTAATATGATAAAAATCCCAACTTTTTATCCTATAAAAATCACAACTTTGATAAGGTAAAAAATCTCAGCTTTTTCCTAATAAAAGTTTCAGATTTTCCATATATAAAATTCCAGATTTTACTTATATAAATCCCATTTTTGTTACATTAAAAATTAATTTTAAGCTGTATTTTTAACATATAAAACTGATTTTAAAATTAAATAAAAACTCACCGCTGTACAAATTCAAACCCGCCTAGAATCGGTCATCTTTATCCGCTCCAAGCCTTGATGGCATCGTTGGTGGTCTTCAGGCTATCGGAGGCGGGTAGAGGTGTAGCGCTAGGGTTTTTAAATCGAAATGGGGTGAAATCGTGATGGTCGGGGGAGCTCCGCCAGGTGCGGTTCTTGACAGAAGAGGGGAGGAGAGAAGCGGAGGGCGAGGAGGTGCTAAACGGGGCGACGGAGGGAAGTGGTGTCTCGTGTCGCGAGGTGGGTCTCGGGATTTTCAGAAAGGAGGAGAAGAAGAGGCGAAGGAGCAGGGGATGGAAGAGGGAGGAGGCGGAGGACAGGGGGGCTATCGCCGTCGTCGGCGATGGAGGATCTGGTGAGGGAGGGGCGCGGGTTTTTCTCGATTTTTTTTTAATATCTTTTCTGAATTTTTGAAGTCAACGGTAAGGGGAGAGGGAGGTAGTTAAAGGGGAGGGTTATTTATTAATTTATTAATTTAATTTTAATATTAAACCCATAAAGTAACTTTTTCATTCGGACTCGAAACGAAACCCGCCGATTGTCGTCCCTAGCGTATTACCGCCATTCCGAACACAATGGGATATGTGTCGTAAGCTGATTCAATCGTTTCGATCAGTTTTCGTCAAAATCAAAATATAACTCTATATATGGAATTTGAACACACATTTCAATTTACCGGGGCCACATACTAACTAGAAAAATTCCCAAAAAATATTTTCTTGCTTCGTATTGATGATACGGTCCTAAAAAAACTAGTTTCGTCGAATTCTGAGACCGTTTGAAAAATGGCCATTTTAAGGTCGATTGAAATTGACAAAACACGTTTTCCTTTACCACGCTCACATATTGATTCGAAAAATTATGAAAATTGGAATCTAGCAATAACTTGACATCACGGATCCAACAAAAGTGGTTTCGTCAAAATCCAAGGTCGTTTGCAAATTTCCATTTTTAAGGGCCAGAATTCCATAGCGACTATTCTGAAAATTCATTTGGACATATCTTTTGATTCCCGCTATGAAATTTTGATTTTTCGGATTCGTTGGAAAGATATTCTCAATTAGATTCTATTATTTTTGATTTTGTTAAATTCTGGTTTATTTTGAATCCTGTACATTCATTTGAAGTTTGAAATCGAATTATCGAACTACCGCGCCATTTTCAATTCCTTTTATAATTTAAAATAAATATAATATTATAACGACGATCTATATAAATATATATGTTCGAATTATATTCAAAATAAATTTTTCGTCGTTTTTATTTAAAATAATCTATTTTAAATATTCAAAATTCATTAAATTGGCCAAAATAAAATTTTTAAATTGGCTCAGATTTTCGGGTTATTACAAAGGTTCCCATTAATTTTATCCAAGATAAATTCTTATAAATTTATTCTTTAATCTTCCTTTGAATATCATTTCAAACCATATTATGGTTTTTCAAACTAGTCGGGATTAGCGAACCACATCTAAGTAATTATTTATTTTATTTCCCAATCCCAACCTATTCATCCCCTGGACCAAAACTAGTAATACTCCATATCAAACACCATGGTGTTATCGGTAAATTTAATTACCATTTCACGTTCAAATCTAAATAAAGATTAAACTATCGCTTTGGAGCAAAACTGGTGATACTCCATTCTCGATCACTTTTCAGATTTGATAATTTAAATTATCAATTCACAATTCAATCTAATTAAAGATTCATTAAAACTCCACTTAGTTTTAATCTTTTCAAAAATCAATATCCTGTCTTTAACTGGGTTAAAGAACTAATGTCATCTAAAACACGATTCACGATAAACCCAAAATCACACTCTATTGTTAATCGGGTTAAAGAACATGTGTTGTTCAAAACACCGCTCATGATAAACCCATAAACCAATTCAAATTCAATTCCAATTAAATATTATTTAATTGATACATCTCATTAAATCTAAATAGAAAGATTTAATCTTTTTCTCTATTGGGCTTAAGAATCGGTGTTAATGAAGACACCATTCACGACAAACCCAAATCACATTTGATATTAAATACAAGGCTCTGAATAGAAAATATACTGGCTTATATTCAATATCAAATTCTGAAACCAACAAATATCGTATTGGAAATAACGATATAAAATATATCTTTCAAATTCCCATAACAATATCGGTATAGTCACGAAATCCAACATCGAAATATTCCGAAGAAAATTTCGATTCAACTCCAGTCCAATTCAAGTATTGGAAATTCTGATTATTTTCAAACCCACTTTCAAATTCAATTTATTTATTTCAAAAATAAATTGATTTTAATTCTAGTTCAAAACTAGTTCATTCCTATAAAAATCTATTTTTAACTTTTCAAATGTGGAATTTTTCATCCCAGTTCTTCACAAACTATTTCTTACGATTTTACACAAATTATAGATATTTTTAATAATTTTATCAAGGCCCGTACAGTCGATTTCCATCAACGGCCATTGACTTCGAATTGATGTTGCGGGAGATCCGGCCGTCAGATTCTCCTATTCAATTTCGAATCAAAATTGAATATTCCATATCATTTCTATATAAGTTATAATATTTTCAAAACGTTATATTTTGAAATCACTTCTTTTTCTATATTCATTATAAAAACGAATATAATTGATATAAACATCGCTCACATCAAAACGGCGCAACTCTAATCAACACGACTTTATATATTTCAATAAATTCGTTATTCTATTCAACAAATGAATATTTATTCTATTTGACACAAGAATATATATTTCTTTCAAAACATGAATATTCTCAACACATGACAATTTTCAACACATGATTATTTATTCTATTCAACACATGAATATATACTTCATTCTATTCTTTATTTTCCCAATTGGAATGAGGCCCAATTAATTACCATATAATGTTAATTATATGAATTCCATACAACACATGTATATAATCACAACGATAAATAATCAATCATCATCCAAAGTGCACCACACAACTGCATAAGCATTAAATATAAATAATTAACGCTTATAACAGCTTGTCAATCAATCGATCGACATATAACTAATCAATCGGGATGAGTGTACGCCAAATATCATCCCAACTCCCGTGTGGGGTTTCAAATCAACACACACATATTTTTATTCACACCCACACGTTAAAAATAATATTTTTAACGATCAAATATTTTTAACTATACAAATATTTTATTTCATTTCACATCACACGATCAATTTTCACCACAGCAAACAATCAAACATACAAGCCATCCATGGTCTGTGGATGACGGGTGTCGGTTGCTACTAAATACCGTCTGCATCCTAGTATATATTTACAACTAGAAAAGAAAATTTAAGGTAAGAAGTTCTTACCGACTAGCTAATCCAAACGCCATGACTCTTCTGATGTAGAAATCTTCGTCGTGCTCGCCCTTAGTCAATTTCACTGCCCGTAGCCACTACATATATAAAAATCACATTTTTATATTGTTGCTATGTATATAAAAGTTCTATTTTTATACCTCTACTATATAGATAAAGATTCTATTTTTACACCGCTGCTATATAGATAAAAATTCTATTTTTACACCGCTACTATATAGATAAAAATTCTATTTTTACACCGCTACTATATAGAAAAAAAATCTATTTTTACATCGCTACTATATAGATAAAAACTCTATTTTTATAACGGTGTTCATATAATAAAGGTCATATTTTTATTATTTTTATAATATAAAAATCATATCTTTCCTACTTCAAAGATGTAATCTTTTCGCTATTTCATTATAAAAATCATTCCTTTATCTCTTCTATGAATTAAAGATCGAATTTTTATTCTTTCTAAAATATAAAAATCATATTTTTAATATTTCTACTTTATAAAAATCACATTTTTATATTTAACATATGATAAAAATCATATTTTTAATTCGCTATATATATAAAGATCATATTTCTAACCTTTACATTATATAAAAATTATATTTTTATCCTTTCTCTAATATAAAAAATATATTTTATCCTTTCTCTAATATAGAAATTATATTTTTAACCTTTCTATAACTTCGCTTTCATATGATTAAAAATCGTCTTTTTACTTAGTTAAAAATCTAATCTTTTCCTATGAATAAAATCATGACTTTCATTTATAAAAATCTATACTCTCTTTAAAAATTCAAACTTTTATCTATATAAAAATTCATACTTTAATCTACGTATAAAATTCAAACTGTAATCTATATATAAAAATTCAAACTTTTATTCTATATATCAGATCTTACAACCTATGTTTCAATATATAACTAAAACAAAAACAAAAAAAAGGAAATAAAGAAGTAAAGAAATAAACAAATAATAATGCCTTGCTGCCGTTTGTTGGACTGAGGGGGGGCTTCGAACTCGCGTAAGTGGAGAAAAGCGGGGCGGCGCAAGCAGCTGGAGGTCTTCGCGGTGGTGGTGGGGCTCGGAAACCGCGGCGCGCTGTAGTGAAGGGGGGATAGCGGTTTTGGGATTATGGCGGTTTTAGAAGGAGGGAGGGAAGGGGAAGAGGAGAGCTGGTGGTGCAGGGGGAGCCGACGCGGTGGAGGGGGCGGCGACGTGGGCGGCCTGGTGGAGGCGGCTGCGATGGGAACAGCGATCGTTTTTTTTATTCTTTAGTCGATCTGAAAAAGGGGAGGAGAGGGAGAGAGTTTATAAAGGTTTTAATATTATTTAATTTATTTTATTTTTAAAAAGTAACTTTTCCATTCGAACTCGAAACGAGGCCCACCACCTATCATCCATAGCTAATTACCCCCATTCCGAACTGTAACACCCCACATCCATTAATGTGACTCACAAAGGGAATGCATTAACTTCCATGGAGGTTTTAAGTGAATATAGAACAGAAAAATTACAACAAGACAGATAATAAGTAGTACTTGGAAATCTAAAACTTTATTTCATTGCAGCGGAAATTAAACATGTTTGTTACATCATAAAACCATAAATTAGAGTCAAGTACAATATCCATCTTGATAAAACAAAATACGTAATCCCATTTCATAACTAGCCATTAAAGAAGATAACAAGCTGGATTTTACTTCAACGGTCCAAGCTTTCCAAAAGAGAGATAAAGCAATCCAATCAAGCTCCACTAGATCTGGGCCCACCCTGAGGACCTGGCGGGGGAAAAAGATAGAAATAGAGGGGGTTAGACATAAAGTCTGGCGAGTATGATAATTCTAATAATACTATTATCAAAATAACTAGACTAAGGCATAAGCTGGAAAATAAGGAAATGTCTATGAACTATTGGGTATGGAAGAGAAGATAAAGATAACGTTAAAGGCACACCTAACTACTAACGAATAATTACTACACTGCACCACACCAGTCACCCTAAAGGTTGATCCCACTTGCTTCACTTAGAAATTTTATAAATAACTTCGTGTACCCCTAGCTGACTACATAGGTGCCGCCTGCCCCTATCTCCGCTAGGTGTACCCCACTACCCACTTTTGATCAGCTCCCTACTCGTAGATACCCGTGCTGGCCCCACAGTGGGGTGTATCACTCCCCTAAAGTGGCAACCCGATACAGCTTGAGGATGCACGGCTTATACCTACACGATGCAACAACGTCTTACCTACCAGCCTGGGTCCACACACGCATTTGAAACCCGTTGGACTTGCGTTGCCACCGCTAACCCGTTTGGCCTCTTATAGTCAAGCCCAGTATGCGTGTCCCGTCCTCAACTTTGGTCGAGCTCTCAAAGATACGTTTGGGTTACTGGTTGAAATGGGCCCCCTTTACTTACCACAAGCTATCCACCTAAGCTTGTCCCCGCTAGTACATCCCACTTAACCCTCTTAGTCATGTTCATTTACATGTGTGTTTGGTTAAGTCTTACTAATCGTATTTCAAATGCCACTAAAGGCACTCACTAGATTCCTCATGCCACCTAAGGCACCTACTTAACCCCCATGTCCCACCTTACATGTTTATCTGGTTAAGTATTTCTTAATTCATTCAGGCCATAATCTCATAAAGACCTCTCACATTAGACTGGCATTTATGGCAGCTGGATTTGCCGGGCGGGTCCGGGCAGTCTTACACCATAAAAGAGTCTAACCTCGTGTCTTTACAACTGTTATGCTTTAATTTGGGCCTAGGACCTCTCACATTGGGCTGACATTTGTGACTACTGGATTTGCCGGGCGGGTCCGGGCAGTTTTACGTCACAAACAAGTCCAACCTCGTGTCCTAAGCATTGATTAACACTTATAATCTTTTACCCCAGTTTTAAATATATCCCTATTCAAATCATTAATTAATTCCAATTTTAATGATGCCCATAATTGACTCAATTATGGCCATCCACTTATGGTATGCAAAATCATATCAATTGCACCCCAATTTCTTAATATTAAATCCTTAATATTACCCCTACCCCACGTTATACGTTCGCTTATTCAACGCAAAATATACGTTAGACTCGAATAGTCTAACTCATAGCACAAAGATAAATTATCACAACATATAGACAAATAAAATAGATCTAATCATAATAGGGGTGAAACTTGCATAAAACTACACATGTCATGGATCTAAAGGTGTCAACTTGTTTGGTTAAATGTCACAATTTACATAATATGATCATAACCCAAGTTCATGTATAAACTTGCATATGTGGTTTATGCAACATAATGATGGTTTGAACTAGCATCTAACACATAGAACTCACACATGTCATAGCATAATTCTAGATCTAAACAGATGTCATAATTCTAGATCTAAATAGATGTCATACAATATGTGAGATTATACGTACTAATAAATCTAAACTTGCATAGGTACATGTGATTTATCATGTGAATCATCATAGCCCAAATATATATAATCAACATCATGATTCACAAGCTAACTACAACATAATAACATCATGGCTTTGTAACATCGCAACTTAGCATAGAAACTTGCAACATATATAATATCATCATAGCATGATTTACGACATATAGGATATCATCATCACATAACATAGGATTTACCACATACATGATAGCATAAGGTTTACAACAACATATATGACAATTCACATCATTTTCTTATGATCCATATCATATCTTAATCTAATTAGTTTGCTAATAATCTTATTAAGATCATCATACTCACAATTAGAAAAGAAAGAGAGTCTTGATTTGCTTTAGAGTTGAGTAGAATTAGAGTTTTGATTAGCTTTCTTCCTTCTTAGTTGGCGGCGGCTACACTGAGTTCCATGGCGATGGCATGACGGCGGCTATTCTATTTTTCATGTGATTTTAGAGTGAGAGACTACCTAGGTATATATAGAGTTTAGGATTTTATTAGACCGTCAGATCAACTCAGAACTAACCTGAACCGTTAAATTTGCCAACTCAGCCCTAAAGACACATCAGCAGCTCAAGATTGGGCTCAGCCAAAACCTGGCCAACTGGACCAGGTCGACACCCAAGACGACTGCGCAGTCGAGCTGGTCCTGGGGGTGTCGACTGCCCAGTCGACTCCCCAGGCGACCTCGGGTGCTGGGCGGGAAATTTCCCGCTTGGCCTGTTTGACTTCAAATTTTGAATTTTCCGAAACATCCGATGGCCATATCTCCTTCATACGAAGTCCAAATCACGCAAACTCGGACTCTATTTCAACCAGAATTCCGAGACGAACACAAAGGCGCAACCCGTTTCCCACAATTCTCACGTCTGTGATTAGTTATTCTTTAATTTGTGAATATTAATATTAACAGAATTACGGGGTGCTACATTCTCCCCTCCTTAAACGATTTCGACCCCGAAATCTTCAAGTCAGGAAGAATGTATATCCTAACATCCAATCGTCCATCTAACCATCAAACACAGGCATCCATTGTCCTTATAGACTTCTAATGCTTTCATGTTTAAATGCACAGTGTGTGTATATGTCCATATCTAATGTAAAATCAGGCGGTCCACTGATTCAGTTGATCTCCTTAATGCAAATCATGATAGTGCCATGCGTCCATTATGTATGCAAAAGTTCCTTAATGCTACATATTATCTCTATATGCTTGCACAATCATCATCTAAATGCAGCATCCATAAGATAAAAAAAATCCTCATACATCCATTTTACCAAATACATCCATATATATGCAATATGCAATATGAAGTGACTGAGCCGATCTAGTGCCTAAAGTGTGTGTATATGCATCCACGAGAAACCACTAGCAAACACTTGCATCCACTTTGCATCCATCATACATAACATGTCTCAAACACATGTTTCAACCATAGGATTATCCTAACTAAAGGTCAAAGATACTAGCGAGAGGACATACTAAAGATAAGATAAGTACAAGCTAAGCGATAAAGGAGAAATTAAAAGACATACCCTTAAAAAGAAAAGGGTAAAATGAACGCATCTTCTCTTCTGTCTCCCAAGTAGCATTGCTCTCATCATCTCCCCATTGCACTATGATTAGTCTGACCTCTCGATTCCTCAACTTCTTTATCTCCGACCCAAGAATGCACGTAGGAGCTCGTCAAATCGTCGCATCACGCTCTATCTCCACCTCTCTAAGCAAGCTCGGCTCTACCACTTCCGTGGTCTCGTGCAAGCACTTCCTCAAATGTGACACATGGAATACGTCGTGTACACCACTAAGTCTCTCAGGCAACTCCACTCTATAAGCCATCTGTCCAATCTTCTCCTTAATAGGAAACGGCCCTACGAACCTTGGTGCTAATTTCCAAACGGACCCAAAGCGAACAACGTTTCGTAATGGAGACACTTTGATAAAGACCATGTCCCCAACATCAAACTCAAGATCTGTCCTCCTCTTATCCGTATAAGATTTCTGCCTATCTTTCGCTGTCTTCATCCTCCTTCGAATCAAGTCGATCTTTTCCGAAGTCTCTCTAATCATATCGGGCCAAAGTAAGATCTTATCCGTAGATTCCCACCAACATGTAGGTGAACGACAAGGTCGTCCATAAAGAGCTTCGAAAGGTGCCATGCCAATGCTGGACTGAAATCTGTTATTATATGCAAACTCCACTAACGGAAGATGCTCTTCCCACGTACCCCCAAAGTCTAGGATACATAGCCTCAAAAGGTCCTCTAGAATACGATTCACCCTCTCGGTCTGGCCGTCCGTCTGAGGATGATACGCGGCGCTCAAAAATAACTGAGTCCCTACCGCCTCTTGCAGGCTCTTCCAAAATTCGCTAGTGAAGATAGGATCGCGGTCGCTTACTATGCTAGAAGGAACACCATGCAAACGAACTATCTCTCGGACGTATACAGAAGCTAACCATGGAGCAGTCCTCTTACTCTTCACGGGAATGAAATGGGCGCTCTTAGTAAGTCTGTCTACTATAACCCATATCCCCTTATTACCCTTCCTTGGTTTTGGTAATCCATCCACAAAGTCATCGAGACACTTTCCCACTTCCATAGTGGAACCTCCAACGGCTGAAGCAACCCACCGGGTTTCTTTTGCTCCGCTTTTACTTGTTGGCACACCAAGCATCTAGCGACATACTCGTCCACATCCCTCTTCAGACTGGCCCAAAAGAAAACTCGCTTCATGTCTTTGTACATCTTGTCCCCGCCGGGATGAATGGTCCTCTTCGAATGATGTGCTTCGTCAAGAATAGCCTTCCTCAAACCTTCGTCTCGAGGTACACAAAGTCTACTATCCCTACGTAACCAACCCTTATCATCCAGGGTATACCTACGGAGATGGCTTGATGACACCCCTCTTTTGAGCTTTTCTACTAACTCAACCAACTATGGGTCGTCTCGCTGTGCCTCACCAATCTGTCCCAAAAGCGTAGGTCTGACCTCCAAGGATGCTAGCAAACCGGGTACAAAGTCAACGGAAGGTCTAAAGTCAAACATAGAGATGAATTCTCAGTTTCGTCGTTCAACAAACAACGGACTCAAGGACAGCCTTTTCCTACTTAAGGCGTCTGCCACCACGTTACCCTTGCCAGGGGTATATGTTATTTCGAAGTCGTAGGACGCTAAGAACTCCGTCCACCTTTGCTACCTTAAGTTCAAGTCCTTCTGAGAGAATAAGTATTTTAAAGATTTGTGGTCAGTGAACAATTCGAATTTCTCGCCAAGAAGATAATGGCACCAAGACTTAAGCGTAAAAACAATTGCGGCCAACTCTAGGTCATGTGTAGGGTAATTTTTCTCATGCACCCTTAACTGCCTTCCACCATAGGCTATTACCCTTCCCTCTTGCATTAAGACTGCGCCTAGTCCTGTCCCACAAGCATCGGTATAAACAGTAAACAGCTTACTCCCGTCTGGCAGCACTAAGACTGGGGCTGAAGTCAAAGCTCTCTTCAAACGTTGGAACGCATCATCACAATCTACGTCCCATGTGAAAACTAGGTTCTTCTTCGTCAAACGTGTCAATGGAGCTGGTATCTTTGCGAAGTCTTTGATAAACTTCCTATAGTAGCCAGCCAACCCTAAGAAACTCCTTACTTCGGTAGCATTTTTAGGGACCTTCCAGTCTTGGATGGCCACCACCTTCGCGGGATCCACAGCTATCCCTTCTTTGGAAACCACGTGCCCTAAGAATCGCACTTCCTCTCTCCAGAAGTGACACTTAGTAAATTTAGCTTTAAGGTTATGCGTTCGTAGAGTCTCCAACACTTCCCTAAGATGTAGGGCATGCTCTTCTTTATTCTTAGAAAAGATCAAGATGTCGTCTACAAAGACCACCACGAATTTATTAAGGCACTCCCTAAACACCCTACACATCAAATCAACAAAGTATGCGGGGGCGTTTGTTAAACCGAAGGGCATCACTAGCCATTCATAGAAACCATCTAGAGTCCTAAAGGCAGTCTTGTCAATGCTATCCTCAGCCACTCTCAACTGATGGAAACCAGTGGCTAAGTCCAACTGCGAAAACACTGAGGCGCCAACTAACTGATCGAAGAGATTGTCAATCCTCGGCAGTGGGTGTCTGTTCTTCTTTGTAAACTTATTAAGTTCGCTATAGTCCACACAAAGTCTAAGGGACCCATCCACCTTCGTGGCAAATACTACTGGAGCACCCCACTCTGATATACTTCATCTTATGAACCCCTTCTCAAGCAACTCCTTCACTTGCTTATTGAGTTCCCTCCTTTCACGAGGAGCCATGTGGTGCACTGGTAAAGATACTGGTTTTGCATTATCCACAAGATATATTTGAAAATCTATCTCCCGCTTTGGATGCAAGCCCTTCACCTCCTCAAACACATCCGAGTATTCCCGGACCATTCTAACAGATTGTAGATTCTCAACAGATGCGTCAAGCGACTCTAGATAACTTAGCATAATGGAATTTATGGGATTACAAAAGATTTCGAGAGTGTTGCCAAGGCGAGCCATGAGCCTAACTACTCTTCTTTCATAATCAAGAACGGCCCCGTTTCTGGATAACCAATCCATTCCTAAAATTAGCCCATAGCCCGTGAAGCCCAAAACATAAGCATCACATCTAAACTCAACGCTAAGTATAGAAATTTTCAAATCCAAACACATCATGGACAAATAAGCTGAGCCCCCAATTGGATTCGAGACAACTAAGGGATCCTCTATTAAACTGGTGTTTAAGTGCAGTGATTCAACTAATGTTGTAGAGATAAACAAATGCGATCGCCCGAATCGAATAAGGTACGGACATGATGATCAAACAGAAAAACTAAGCTTTCAACAGAAATGGTTCTACCTCGTTCTTGCAGCGGTGGGACCGCGAGAGCCTGAACTTGTCCCCTTGCCTACACTGGTGCCATAAGAGCCTGCACCTATCCTCCCGAGGTAGACACTGCCCTCTGCCCCTTCTTTGGGCAGTCCTTCACTAGATGTCCCGCTTCACCACAGTGAAAACAGCCAGTCTTCTTTTTCTTTCTGCAATCCTTGCTGAGATGGCCTGGTGTCCCACAGTTAAAGCATCTTTTCTTTCCTTTGCCATTATTATCTTTACCACCCTTCTTGTTTTGCTGTTGTGGTTTCTTCTGATTCCCTTTCTTCTCGGGTGCCTTATTAGCATTAGCGCCTTTCTCCTCATGCATGAGTGCCATGTCTACTAGCTTCTCAAAGGTGGCACCCATTGGGGTGTGGGTCATAGCCAACCCCTGCAAAGGCTCATTCAAGCCATTAACGAACCTCAGAGCCTTCTTCTCTGGCGTGTTCACCAAATCTAAGCCAAACCTTGCTAACTGATTAAATTTGTTGACATATTCTTTCACTGATGAGCTTCCTTGCTTTAATGTCAAGAACCTTTCCATATATAGATTCTCTTCTGCCCTTGAGAGAAACTTTGCCTCAAACCTACGTCTGAAATCCGCCCAAGAATCAACAGGACACTCCCCATTAGTGACCTCCCACCAAAACGAGGCATCTCCCTTCATTAACCAAGCTGCTAATTTGACTTTCCTCCCTTCTTCTACTTCAAAGATTTCTAGCATTTCTTCCACCTCCTTAAGCCAATCTCTAACTTCCACAAACGTTTCTGACCCTTGAAAAGGTTTTCCACCCATAGCCTTAAATTTCTTGCATGTCTTTGCAAAAATATCAGCGCGAGGAGGGGGAGGGAGAGGAGGAGGAGCGGGTGCAACTGGTGGTGGAGGAATATTGGTTGGACCTGCAGCGGCCCTAGCCTCTAATAACCTCCTATACCATCATGGTGTCGTTACACCATCCGGAAGGTTAAGATCTTCAGCCATGCTGAAACGAAAAAGGAAAGATTCAAAATGGAGAATTCGAAAGATAATGATATATGGCTATTGGGGATTATGTTTTTCATAAAAACTTTCCTCTTTAAATTACTCATCAAGACATGTTTTTGAAAATACTTCTTCCAAAAATACTTTAGAAAAATAGTTTTTCTAAAAAAAATATCTGTTCTGGTAACCTTAAGCTCTGATATCACGTGTAACACCCCACATCCATTAATGTCACTCACAAAGGGAATGCATTAACTTCCATGGAGGTTTTAAGTGAATATAGAACAGAAAATTTACAACAAGAAAGATAATAAGTTGTACTTGGAAATCTAAAACTTTATTTCATTGCAGCGGAAATTAAACATGTTTATTACATAATAAAACCATAAATCAGAGTCAAGTACAATATCCATCTTGATAAAACAAAATACATAATCCCATTTCATAAATAGCCATTAAAGAAGATAACAAGCTGGATTTTACTTCAACGGTCCAAGCTTTCCAAAAGAGAGATAAAGCAATCCAATCAAGCTTCACTAGAGCTGGGCCCACCCTTAGGACCTGGAGGGGGAAAAGGATAGAAATAGAGGGGGTCAGACATAAAGTCTGGCGAGTATGATAATTCTAACAATACTATTATCAAAATAACTAGACTAAGGCATAAGCTGGAAAACAAGGAAATGTCTATGAACTATTGGTTATGGAAGAGCAGATAAAGATAACGTTAAAGGCACACCTAACTACTAACGAATAATTACTACACTGCACCACACCAGTCACCCTAAAGGTTGATCCCACTTGCTTCACTTAGAAATTTTATAAATAACTTTGTGTACCCCTAGCTGACTACATATGTGCCGCCTGCCCCTATCTCCGCTAGGTGTACCCCACTACCCACTTTCGATCGGCTCCCTACTCGTAGATACCCGTGCTGGCCCCATAGTGGGGTGTATAACTCCCCTAAAGTGGCAACCCGATACAACTTGAGGATGCACGGCTTATACCTACACGATGCAACAACGTCTTACCTACCAGCCCGGGTCCACACACGCATATGAAACCCGTTGGGCTTGCGTTGCCACCGCTAACCCGTTTGGCCTCTTATAGTCAAGCCCAGTATGCGTGTCCCGTCCTCAACTTGGGTCGAGCCCACAAAGATACGTTTGGGTTACTGGTTGAAATGGTCCCCCTTTACTTACCACAAGCTATCCACCTAAGCTTGTCCCCACTAGTACATCCCACTTAACCCTCTTAGTCATGTTCATTTACATGTTTTTTTGGTTAAGTCTTACTAATCGTATTTCAAATGCCACTAAAAGCACTCACTAGATTCCTCATGCCACCCAAGGCACCTACTTAACCCCCATGTCCCTCCTTACATGTTTATCTGGTTAAGTATTTCTTAATTCATTCAGGCCATAACCTCATTAAGACCTCTGACATTAGACTGGCATTTATGGCAGTTTGATTTGCCGGGCGGGTCTGGGCAGTCTTACACCATAAAAGAGTCTAACCTCGTGTCTTTACAACTGTTATGCGTTAATTTGGGCCTAGGACCTGTCACATTGGGCTGACATTTGTGACTACTGGATTTGCCGGGCGGGTCC
The DNA here is from genome assembly GCA_030737875.1 of Allium sativum. Taxonomy (NCBI): domain Eukaryota; kingdom Viridiplantae; phylum Streptophyta; class Magnoliopsida; order Asparagales; family Amaryllidaceae; genus Allium; species Allium sativum. The sequence continues at coordinate 919,469,509 of CM060924.1, read as the reverse complement.
AGGCAGTTTTACGTCACAAACGAGTCCAACCTCATGTCCTAAGCATTGATTAACACTTATAATCTTTTACCCCAGTTTTAAATATATCCCTATTCAAATCATTAATTAATTCCAATTTTAATGATGTCCATAATTGACTCAATTATGACCATCCACTTATGGTATGCATAATCATATCAATTGCACCCCAATTTCTTAATATTAAATCCTTAATATTACCCCTACCCCACGTTAAACGTTCGCTTATTCAATGCAAAATATACGTTAGACTCGAATAGTCTAACTCATAGCACAAAGATAAATTATCACAACATATAGACAAATAAAATAGATCTAATCATAATAGGGGTGAAACTTGCATAAAACTACACATGTCATGGATCTAAAGGTGTCAACTTATTTGGTTAAATGTCACAATTTAAATAATATGATCATAACCCCAAGTTCATGTATAAACTTGCATATGTGGTTTATGCATTATAATGATGGTGTGAACTAGCATCTAACACATATAACTCACACATGTCATAGCATAATTCTAGATCTAAATAGATGTCATAATTCCAGATCTAAATAGATGTCATACAATATGTGAGATTATACGTACTAATAAATCTAAACTTGCATAGGTACATGTGATCTATCATGTGAATCATCATAGCCCAAATATATATAATCAACATCATGATTCATAAGCTACCTACAAAATAATAACATCATGGCTTTGTAACATCGCAACTTAGCATAGAAACTTGCAACATATATAATATCATCATAGCATGATTTATAACATATAGGATATCATCATCACATAACATAGGATTTACCACATACATGATAGCATAAGGTTTACAACAACATATATGACAATTCACATCATTTTCTTATGATCCATATCATATTTTATTCTAATTAGTTTGCTAATAATCTTATTAAGATCATCATACTCACAATTAGAAAAGAAAGAGAGTCTTGATTTGCTTTAGAGTTGAGTAGAATTAGAGTTTTGATTAGCTTTCTTCCTTCTTAGTTGGCGGCGGCTACACTGAGTTCCATGGCGATGGCATGACGGCGACTATTCTATTTTTCATGTGATTTTAGAGTGAGAGACTACCTAGGTATATATAGAGTTTAGGATTTATTTAGACTGTCAGATCAACTCAGAACTAACCTGAACCGTTAAATTTGCCAACTCAGCCCTAAAGACACATCAGCAGCTCAAGATTGGGCTCAGCCAAAACCTGGCCGACTGGACCAGGTCGACACCCAAGTCGACTGCGCAGTCGAGCTGGTCCTGGGGGTGTCAACTGCCCAGTCGACTGCCCAGTCGACCTGGGGTTCTGGACGGGAAATTTCCCGCCTAGCCTGTTTGACTTCGAATTTTGAATTTTGAATTTTCTGAAACTTCCGATGGCCATATCTCCTTCATACGAAGTCCAAATCACGCAAACTCGGACTCTATTTCAACCAGAATTCCGAGACAAACACAATGGTGCAACCCGTTTCCCATAATTCTCACGTCTGAGATTAGTTATTCTTTAATTTGTAAATATTAATATTAACAGAATTACGGGGTGTTACACGAACACAATGGGATATGTTTCGTAAGCTGATTCGATTGTTTCGACCAGTTTCCATTCAAATCAACATATAACTCTATATATTGAATTTGAACGCACATTTCAATTTACTGGGGCCACATACTAACAAGAAAAATTACTGAAAAAATATTTTCTAGCTTCGTATTGACGATACGGTCCTAACAAAACTGATTTCGTCGAATTCTGAGACTGTTAGAAAAATGGCCAATTTCCAGTCGATTAAAATCAACTGAAACTGGTCAAACGCGTTTTCCTTTGCCACGCTCACATATTGATTCCAAAAATTATGAAATTTGGAATCTAGCAATAATTAGACATCACGGATCCAACAAAAGTGGTTTCGTAGAAATCCGAGGTCGTTTACAAAATTCCCATTTTTAAGGGCCAGAATTCCATAGCGATTATTCTAAAATTTCATCTGGACATATCTTTTGATCCCCACTATGAAATTTCGATTTTTCGGATTCTTTGGAAAGATATTCTCAAATAGATTCCATTATTTTTGGTTTCGCTAAAATCCGATTTATTTTGCACCCGATACATTAAATTGAAATTTGAAATCGAACTACCGTGCCATTTTCAATTCCTTTTATATATAAATATTTATTTATATTCTAACGACGATCTATATAAATATTCATTCAAATTCTATTTAAAATAAATTTCTCGTCGATATTATTTAAAATAATCCATTTGAAATATTCAAAGTTAATTAAAATTGCCAAAATAAAAAATTTAAACTGGCTCGCATTTCTGTGTTGTTACATTCTCCCGCACTTAAAACTTTTCGTCCCCGAAAAGGAACGAAGCCGATAGTTGTTTAACAAATCAACTCAACTTCCACTATTTTCATTACGGCTTAAGTTCTTCAACTTTTCATTTTCTAAGAACTTTTCAAAATTTTCAAAAATTTGGCTAACACCCTAAATTTTCAAAAAATTCCGCCATAACTTCCCCTGCACTTGGGACTTCGGGATATTTCATATAGCCTCCCATGGCCTTCTTCAATCCAAAAGAAAAAGAAAAAGCCATGTGGCTAGCTAATCGACTCATAAAATCATCATCACCCAAACAAAACAGTAAATTATGGTAAACATGTACCTATTTGTCGGGCAAACAATTTTATTCTTCTGTTCTAGCCTCCTTGCTGTGACCTGTTCAACGTCAGTACACGTATATGCAAGCAAATGTGACCAATTTCAAACAATTCAATATTCGGTTCAATTAGGCTAAATGGTTCAAAATTATCAAACAAATGAACAAACAACACAACCATCAATCAATTAGTGAATTATTGTTTCAAATTCAGAATTTGATATATATATATATATATATATATATATATATATATATATATATATATATATATACAGAAAGTCATGTTTTTGATGCCAAATCACAACAAATAATCTTAAGTAAATTTTGGTTCTCACACCAGTCTGATGGAAATATATAGATATCACACCTTAGAAACTCAAATATGAATACTGATGATGATGCACCATCATCAGAATCATCCCCGGGTGTCTAGAATGTGATTCTATATCTATCCAGTATATTAAAACTTCGAATATACTTTCATGATGCATATACGCGAAATCATTATATATTGGATTGTCCAAATTCAATATAAATAAATATTCAAATACGTATAAAACAGTTTAAATTTTCAAAACAAAATTGTTTTCATTTGAAAAATATACTCTTCACACTCGTTCTAGGATACTACTGATCCTATCTCTAACGAGTCATTCTAATTGGATTTTACTAATCCAATATCTGATGAATTCTTTCATATGGTTCTAATGTGTCTTCTTCTCGAGCTCTGTAAACCAAAGCTCTGATACCAAATGTAGCGACCCAACTTCCCCATCTCGGAAGAGAAGAGAAGGAACGAATTACCGTGAGAACACGACATAATAGAACGAAAACAGAAGAACATTTCATTGTTTATTACAACAATTCCATCAGAATACAAGAATATACAGAGTATGAATAAATATTACACATTCGATAAATATCAGAGATTACAATGAATTACATAGCAGCGGAAAATAATACAATACACAACTAGAAGAGATATACGGATACAGAGCTTTCCGGATATCATTCCAGCTGTAAATCAGGATCCTATGAATATAAATCTGCAAAACCAAAACTACTAGCTGCCCGTGTGGAAAATAGGGGCACCCAGAGTTTAGGTTGAAACAATAAACTCCAGGTCAGTCATGTGACTGGTGTGAGAACTAAAACAGTTATTAATCTTTATTTTAAAGTTCGGTAAATCAAGGGACCACGCCGTATAACACGGAACGGGTTTCCTCCCAAGAATACCAGTGCATAAAACAAACAGCGCAAGGCTAAATAAAGAAAAATGAAGCTATTATAAGACCCAGGTCCCATCACACAATGCAACGCAAGCCGAAGGATAGGGTTTTTACCTTATAATAGCCAAAGCGTGCTTGATACGTCTAAAACACATTATTTTGATATTACTATAAGTGTATAGTGTCAAAACAATTTCAATCATAAATATCAATCATAGGCGGCATGAATGGCCCATACCACTATGTTGCCATACTAGGTTCTACAAATAAAACCGCAATATCACGTATTGGAAATTGGATTTCCGTCAATAGTCGAGGCAAGGGGCAAGCTCCTCTCCGATTCGAGACACTCTAGCAAATTTCTCAGGACCCCACTATGATCCTTTGGAACCTCCAAGGCCGGTCCTCTCTTACTTCTGAGGATTAGTTATTCCTGAACACACGTTTCCCGGTCCTTACAGACCTATAACCGAGGCGCCTCGCATCCAACAACCACACAGGTGAAAAGTATATAAATGTCAGTCAGTTTAAGCACTAACACCACCCATAGCTAGAAAGAAACGTCGTGCACTCCTTGGGTCCTTATCCCGTTTTTGACTCATACCGAGGTGTGAGGCTCGCAAATTCACGCTATACACAAAGCTACGCCACACAGGCCGTGCTTTGATCATCAACCACAAGACTTTGCTTTTCAACAGAAGCCTTGATCATTTGCCACTTACGCGTGCCACACTGGCAATTCACTCCATTCAACTGATGCCCATCGATATACAACCTCTGAGCTCGTACGTCTCAGAGAAGGGCGTTAAGCAAGAGAATAAATTCTCCACCACTAAACAGATGTATATTTAATAGAGATCAATCAACACAGAATAAAATCCAATGTCAGAAACACAATCCATTTACAAGTTCGTTCAGGGTCTTAATGAAACCGGAGGCACTTTCCTCACATATCCATCGATCTCCAAGTACGTCTGGACGATCACCAACTGTTTCTCTCATCTTGGGTGTACAACCCAATCGAGATCATCAGTAATCTCCCAAACGATGTGAAGACTTCCGGTCTTCAACCACCGTTTTCATATTCGACATCTCGTCGAATCGGTTATTCAGAATGGGTATAAACCCGGCCTTTCTGAATAACCCACATATATAATAAACAAATGTTACACAAACACAACAAACGCCTCATTCCAATTCAGAATATTCTTTTATTCACAAAATCATATTCTTAGGGAAATGTTCCCATTAATTTTATCCAAGATAAATTCTTCTAAATTTATTCTTTAATCTTCCTTTGGATATCATTTCAAACCATATTATGGTTTTCCAAACTAGTCGGGATTAGCGAACCACACCGAAGTAATTATTTATTTTATTTCCCAATCCCAACCTATTCATCCCCTGGAGAAAAACTGGTAATACTCCATATCTAACACCACGGTGTTATCGGTAAATTTATTTACCATTTCACGTTCAAATCTAATTAAAGATTTAACTATCGCTTTGGAGCAAAACTGGTGATACTCCATTCTCGATCACTTTTCAGATTTGATAATTTAAATTATCAATTCACAATTCAATCTAATTAAAGATTCATTAAAACTCCACTTAGTTTTAATCTTTTCAAAAATCAATATCGTGTCTTTAACTGGGTTAAAGAACCAATGTCATCTAAAACACGATTCACGATAAACCCAAAATCAAACTCAATTGTTAATCGGGTTAAAGAACAGGTGTTGTTCAAAACACCGCTCACGGTAAACCCAAAAACCAATTCAAATTCAATTCCAATTAAATATTATTAAATTGATACATTTCATTAAATCTAAATAGAAAGATTTAATCTTTTTCTCTATTGGGCTTAAGAATCGGTGTTAATGAAGACAACATTCACGACAAACCCAAATCACATTTGATACTAAATACAAGGCTCTGAATAGAAAATATACCGGCTTATATTCAATATCAAATTCTGAAACCAACAAATATCGTATTGGAAATAACGATATAAAATATATCTTTCAAATTCCCATAACAATATCTTTAACACCCCGTAATTTTATAACATTAAAATTCACAAATTAAAGTACACTTAATTTTTAGAAAAGAATTAAGTGAAATGGGTTGCGTGGAGAAATATATATATATATTGATATATATATATATATATATATATATTAAAAATTAAATAAATAAATATGCGAAAAAGTTCAAAACAGCGAATTGGGAGGGGGAATAACCGAACCGGCCCATTTTTTAGGTTGACCCAAGCCCCGCTGGGTCGACTAGGGGTTTATCCAGGGTGTTTGGCTATCAATTCGTGGGCCGATTCGCTCAAATTCAGATTTTGCATTTGATTGGTTCTCATGGTAAGGGTTAATCTAATGGTCCTAAATAACTTCCTACACCTATAAATACATCCTAATGCAAACCCTAAACCTAATTAAAATAGAATAGTTACCGTCGCCATGGAAATCAATGGAGCCGCCGCCAACTAAGAAAGAAGAAAAGCAAATTCAATTCTAATTCTCTTAACCCTAAAGCAAAGCAAAACTCTCTCTTTTCTTCTCTAAATTGTGAGCATGATGATCTTAACAAGATTATTATCATTTTAATTAGGTTGAGTTATGAATGGATTATGAGTAGATGATGTGAATTATCATATATGTTGTTGTAAACCCCTTTTGCTATCATGTATATTGTAAATCCAATGTTATGTGATGATGATATCTTATATGTTGTAAATCATGTTATGATGATGTTATGTATGTTGAAAGTTTCTATGCAAAGTTGTGATGAATCATACATGTTAAAAAGGCCATGATGTTACCATCTATGCTAGTTAGTTGATATTAATTAAATCATCATGTTTGGGCTATGTTGATCTATATGACAAGTCACATATGCAAGTTAGATTGATTAGAAAAGTTATGAACATATGCCATGGCATCTATTATGACATCTAGGATTATGCTATTACATATGTGATATCCTATGCTAGTTCATACCATCGTTATGTTGCCTAGAAACCCCATATGCAAGTTTATGTATAGATTTGGGCTATGATCATATCATGTAAATTGAGACATTTAACAAGTTGACACCTTTTGATCCTTAACATGTGTAGTTTATGCAAGTTTCACCCCTATTATGATTAGATTTATGTTAATTGTCTATATGTTCTGATAATTTATCTTTGTGCTAGGTGTTAGACTATACAAGTCTAGCCAATATTATGCGTTGAATAAGCGAACGTATAAACGTGGGGTAGGGGTAATATTAAGGATTTAATATTAAAAAGTTGGGGTGCAATTGATATGATTTTGTATGCCATAAGTGGATGGCCATAATTGAGTCAATTATGGACATCATTAAAATTGGAAGTAATTAATAATTTGAATAGGGAATTATTAAAACTGGGGTAAAAGATTATAAGCGTTAATCAATGCTTAGGACACGAGGTTGGACTCATTTGTGACATAATCATGTCCGGACCCGCCCGGCAAATCCAGTGGTCACAAATGTCAGCCCAATGTGAGAGGTCCTAGGCCTAAACTAAAGCATAACGGTTGTAAAGACACGAGGTTGGACTCTTTTATGGTGTAAGACTGCCCGGACCCACCCGGCAAATCCAGCTGCCATAAATGCCAGTCTAATGTGAGAGGTCTTTATGAGGTTATGGCCTGAATGAATTAAGAAATACTTAACCAGATAAGCATGTAAGATGGGACATGGGGGTTAAGTAGGTGCCTTGCGTGGCATGAGGAATCTAAGGGGTGCCCTTAGTGGCATGTGAAATACAATTAGTAAGACTTAACCAAACACACATGTAAATGAACATGACTAAGAGGGTTAAGTGGGATATACTAGTGACAAGCTTAGGTGGGTAGCTTGTGGGGGCCCATTTCGACCAGTATCCCAAACGTATCTTTGTGGGCTCGACCCAAGTCGAGGACAGGACACGCATGCTGTGTTCGACTGTAAGAGGCCAAAACGGGGAGCGGTGGCAACGCAAGTCCAACGGGTTTGTATGCGTGTGTGGACCCGGGCTGGTAGGTAAGACGTTGTTGCATCGTGTAGGTATAAGCCGTGCATTCTCAAGTTGTATCGGATTGCCACTTTAGGGGAGTGATACACCCCACTGTGGTGCCAGCACGGGTATCTACGAGTAGGGAGCCGATCGAAAGTGGTTAGTGGGGTACACCCATTGGAGATAGGGGCAGACGGCACCTATGTAGTCAGCTAGGGGTACGTAAGGCTATTTATAAAGTTTCTGTGTGAAGCAAGTGGGATCAAACAATAGGGTGACTGGTGTGGTACAGTGTAGTAATGTGCGGTGCAGTGTAGTAATCATTCGTTAGTAATTAGTGTGCCTTTACCGTTATCTTTAACATTATCTTAAACGCTATCTTTATCTTCCTAAGAGTTCATAGACATTTACTTGTCTTCCAGCTTATGCCTTAGTCTAGTTATTTTGATAATAGTATTGTTAGAATTATCATACTCGCTAGACTTTATGTCTGACCCCCTCTATTTCTATCCTTTTTCCCCCTCCAGGTCCTCAGGTTGGGCCCAACTCTAGTGGAGTTTGATTGAATTGCTTCATCTCTCTTTGGAAAGCTTGGACCGTTGAAGTAAAGTCCAGCTTGTTATATTTTTAATGGCTATTTATGTAATGGGATTATGTATTTTGTTTTTATGAAGATGGATATTTTACTTGGTTATGATCTATCGTTTTATGATGTAACAAACATGTTTAATTTCCGCTGCAATAAAATGAAGTTTTAGATTTCCAAGTACTATTTATTATCTGTCTTGTTGTAATTTTTCTGTTCTATATTCACCTCCATGGAAGTTAATGCATTCCCTTTGTGAGTGACATTAATGGACGTGCGGCGTTACACGTGGTATCAGAGCTTAAGGTTACCAGAACAGATAAAAATACTTTAGAAAAATAGTTATTTTTGGAAGAAGTGTTTTCAAAAACATGTTTTAATGAGAAATTTAAAGAGAAAAGTTTTTAAGAAAAAAAAACATAATCCCCAATAGCCCATATCTTTATCTTTCGAATTCTCCATTCTGAATCTTTCCTTTTTCGTTTCAACATGGCTGAAGATCTTAATCTACCCGACGGTGTAACGATACCAGGATGGTATAGGAGGTTATTAGAGGCTAGGGCCGCTGCAGGTCCAGCCAATGTTCCTCCACCACCAGTTGCACCCGTTCCTCCTCCTCCTCCTCGCGTAGATACTTTTGCAAAGACGTGCAAGGAATTCAAGGCTATGGGTGGAAAACCATTTCAAGGGTCAGAAACATTTGTGGAAGCTAGAGATTGGCTTAAGGAGGTGGAAGAATTGCTGGAAATCTTTGAAGTAGAAGAAGGGAGGAGAGTTCGTTTAGCAGCTTGGTTGATGAAGGGAGAGGCCTCGTTTTGGTGGGAGGTCACTAATGGGGAGCGTCCTGTTGACTCTTGGGCGGATTTCAGACGTAGGTCCGAGGCGAAGTTTCTCTCAAGGGCGGAAGAAAATCTATATATGGAAAGGTTCTTGACATTGAAGCAAGGAAGCTCATCAGTGAAAGAATATGTCAATAAATTTAATCAGTTAGCAAGGTTTGGCTTGGACTTAGTAAACACGCCGGAGAAGAAGGCTCTAAGATTCGTGAATGGCTTGAATGAACCATTGCAAGGGTTGGCTATGACCCACATCCCGATGGGGGCCACCTTTGAGAAGTTAGTAGAAATGGCGCTCATGCATGAGGAAAAAAGCGCTAAAGCTGATAAGGCACCTGAGAAGAAGCGGGATCAGAAGAAACCACAACAGCAAAACAAGAAGGGTGGAAAAGACAATAATGGTAAGGGAAAGAAGAAGTGCTTTAACTGTGGAACCCCAGGCCATCTCAGCAAGGATTGCCGAAAGAAAAAGAAGACAGGCTGTTTTCATTGTGGCGATGCGGGACACTTAGTGAAGGACTGCCCAAAGAAGGGGCAGAGGGCAGGAGCTACCTCGGGAGGACAGGTGCAGGCTCTTATGGCACCAAGGTAGGCTAGGGGACAAGTTCAAGCTCTGGCGGTCCCACCGCTGCAAGAACGAGGTAGAACCATTTCTGTTGAAAGCTTAGTTTTTCTGTTTGATCATCCTGTCCATACCTTATTCGATTCGGGCGCATCACATTCATTTATCTCTACATCATTAGTTGAATCACTGCACTTAAACACCAGTTTAGTAGAGGATCCCTTAGTTGTTTCGAATCCAATAGGGGGCTCATCTTATTTGTCCATGATGTGTTTGGATTTGAAAATTTCCATACTTAGCGTTGAATTTAGATGTGATGCTTATGTGTTGGGCTTCACGGGCTATGGGCTAATTTTAGGAATGGATTGGTTATCCAGAAATGGGGCCGTTCTTGATTGTGAAAGGAGAGTAGTTAGGCTCGTGACTCGCCTTGTCAACACTCTCGAAATCTTCTGTAATCCCATAAATTCGGTTATGCTAAGTTATCTAGAATCGCTTGACGCGTCTGAGGAAAATCTACGATCTGTTAGAGTGGTCCGAGAATATTCGGATGTGTTTGAGGAGGTGAAGGGCTTGCCTCCGAAGCGGGAGATAGATTTTCGAATATATCTTGTGGATAATGCGAAACCAGTACTTTGCCAGTACGCCACATGGCTCCACGTGAAAGGAGGGAACTCGATAATCAAGTGAAGTAGTTGCTTGAGAAGGGGTTCATAAGACGAAGTATATCGGAGTGGGGTGCCCTAGAAGTATTTGCGAAGAAGGCGGATGGGTCCCTTAGACTGTGTGTGGACTATAGAGAACTTAATAAACTTACTAAGAAGAACAGACACCCACTGCCGAGGATTGACGATCTCTTCGATCAGTTAGTTGGCGCCTCAGTGTTTTCGCAGTTGGACTTAGCTACTGGGTTCCATCAGTTGAGAGTGGCTAAGGATAGCATAGACAAGACTGCCTTTAGGACTCCGGACGGTTTCTATGAATGGCTAGTGATGCCCTTCGGTTTGACAAACGCCCCAGCATATTTTGTTGATTTGATGAGTAGGGTGTTTAGGGAGTACCTTAACAAATTCGTGGTAGTCTTTTTAGATGACATCTTGATCTTTTCTAAGGATGAAGAAGAGCATAGCCTTAAGGCTAAATTTTCTAAGTGTCACTTCTGGAGGAAGGAAGTACGGTTCTTGGGGCACGTGGTTTCCAAAGAAGGGATAGTCGTGGATCCCGTGAAGGTGGTGGCCATCCATGATTGGAAGGTCCCTAAAAATGCTACCGAAGTGAGAAGTTTCTTGGGGTTGGCTGGCTACTATAGGAAGTTTATCAAAGACTTCGCAAAGATATCAGCTCCATTGACACGCTTGACGAAGAAGAACCTAGTTTTCACATGGGACGTAGATTGTGATGATGCGTTCCAACGTTTGAAGAGAGCTTTGACTTCAGCCCCAGTCTTAGTATTGCCAGACGGGAGTAAGCCGTTTACCGTTTATACTGATGCTTATGGGACAGGACTAGGCGCAGTCTTAATGCAAGAGGGTAGGGTAATAGCCTATGGTGGAAGGCAGTTGAGAGCGCATGAGAAAAATTATCCTACACATGACCTAGAATTGGCCGTTATTGTTTTTGCGCTTAAGTCTTGGCGTCATTATCTTCTTGGCGAGAAATTCGAATTATTCACTGACCACAAGTGTTTAAAATACCTATTCTCTCAAAAGGACTTGAACTTAATGCAGCAAAGGTGGATGGAGTTCTTAGCGTCCTATGACTTCGAAATAGCCTATACCCCTGGCAAGTGTAACGTGGTGGTAGATGCCTTAAGTAGAAAAAGATTATCCTTAAGTCCTTTGTTTGTTGAGCGGCGAAGTTTAGAATTCATTTCGATGTTTGACTTTAGACCTTCCGTTGACTTCGTACCCGGTTTGCTAGCATCCTTGGAGGTCAGACCTATGCTTTTGGGACGGATTGGCGAGGCACAGCGAGACGACCCACAGTTGGTTGAGTTAGTAGAAAAACTCAAAGGAGGGGAGTCATCAAGCCATCTCCATAGGTATACCCTAGACGATAAGGGTTGGTTACATAGGGACGGTAGACTTTGTGTACCAAAAGACGATGACCTAAGGAAGACTATTCTTGATGAAGCACATCATTCGAAGATGACCACTCATCCCGGCGGGGACAAGATGTACAAAGACATGAAGAGAGTTTACTTTTGGGCCGGCATGAAGAAAGATGTGGCCGAGTATGTCGCTAGATGCTTGGTGTGCCAACAAGTAAAAGCGGAGCAAAAGAAACCCGGTGGGTTGCTTCACCCATTGGAGGTTCCACTATGGAAATGGGAAAGCATCTCGATGGATTTTGTGGATGGATTACCGCGATCAAGGAAGGGTAATACGGGAATTTGGGTTATAGTAGATAGACTTACTAAAAGCGCCCATTTCATTCTCGTAAAGAGTAAGAGGACCGCTCCATGGTTAGCCTCCGTATACGTTCAAGAAATAGTTCGTTTGCACGGTGTTCCTTCTAGCATAGTGAGCGACCGCGATCCTATTTTTACTAGCGAATTTTGGAGAAGCTTACAAGAGGCGGTAGGGACTCAGTTATGTTTGAGCACCGCATATCATCCTCAGACGGATGGTCAGACGGAGAGGGTGAATCACATTCTAGAGGATCTGTTGAGGCTATGTATTCTAGACTTTGGGGGTACATGGGAAGAGCATCTTCCATTGGTTGAGTTCGCATATAATAATAGCTTTCAGTCCAGCATTGGTATGGCACCATTCGAAGCCCTTTATGGACGACCTTGTCGTTCACCTACATGTTGGTGGGAATCTACGGATAAGATCTTACTTGGGCCCGATATGATTAGGGAGACTTCAGAGAAGATCGACTTGATTCGAAGGAGGATGAAAGCAGCGCAAGATAGGCAGAAATCTTATGCGGATAAGAGGAGGACAGATCTCGAGTTTGAAGTTGGGGACATGGTCTTTGTCAAAGTGTCTCCATTACGAAACGTTGTTCGCTTTGGGTCCGTTGGGAAATTAGCACCAAGGTTTGTAGGGCCGTTTATTATTAAGGAGAAAATTGGATAGATGGCGTATAGAGTGGAGTTGCCCGAGAGACTTAGTGGTGTACACGACATATTCTGTGTGTCACATTTGAGGAAGTGCTTGCACGAGACCGCAGAAGTGGTAGAGCCGAGCTTTCTTAGAGAGGGGGAGATAGAGCGTGATGCGACAATTCGACGAGCTCCTACACGCATCCTTGGGTCGGAGATCAAGAGGTTGAGGAATCGAGAGGTCAGAGAAGTCAAAGTGCAATGGGGAGATGATGAGAGCAACGCTACTTGGGAGACAGAAGAGAAGATGCGTTCACGATATCCTTTTCTTTTTGAGGGTATGTCCTTTAATTTCTCCTTTATCGCTTAGCTTGTACTTATCTTATCTTTAGTATATCCTCTCGCTAGTATCTTTGAACTTTAGTTAGGATAATCCTATGGTTGAAACATGTGTTTGAGACATGTTATGTATGGTGGATGCAAAGTGGATGCAAGTGTTTGCTAGTGGTTGCTCGTGGATGCATATACACACACTATTAGGCACCAAATCGGCTCAGTCGCTTGATATTGCATATTGCATATATATGGATGCATTTAGTAAAATGGATGTATAATGGTTCTATTATCATATAGTTGCTGCATTCGGGTGGATGGTTGTGCACGCATATAGAATTAATATGTATCATTAGGAATCTTTTGCATACATATTGGACGCATGGCACTATCATGAATTGCACTAAGGAGGTCGACTGAATCAGTAGACCGCCTAATTTTGCATTAGATATGGACATATACACACACAGTGCATATAAACATTAAAGCATTAGAAGTCTTTTAAGGATAATGGATGCTGGTGTTTGATGGTTGAGTAGATGGACGATTAGATGGTAGGATATACATTCTTCTTGACTTGGAGATTTCGGGGACGAAATCCTTTAAGGAGGGGAGAATGTAACACCCCGTAATTTTATAACTTTAAAATTCACAAATTAAAGTATACTTAATTTTTAGAAAAGAATTAAGCGAAATGGGTTGCGCAGAGAAATATATATATATATATTGATATATATATATATATATTAAAAATTAAATAAATAAATATGCGAAAAAGTTCAAAACAACGAATTGGGAGGGGGAATAACCGAATCGGCCCATTTTTGAGGTCGACCCAAGTCCCGCTGGGTCGACTAGGGGTTAATCCAGGGTGTTTGGTTGTCAACCCGTGGGCCGATTCGCTCAAATGCAGATTTTGCATTTGATTGGTTCTCATGGTTCAGGGTTAATCTAATGGTCCTAAATAACTTCCTACACCTATAAATACATCCTAATGCTAACCCTAAACCTAAATAAAATAGAATAGTTACCGTTGCCATGGAAATCAATGGAGCCGCCGCCAACTAAGAAAGAAGAAAAGCAAATTCAATTCTAATTCTCTCAACCCTAAAGCAAAGCAAAACTCTCTCTTTTCTTCTCTAAATTGTGAGTATGATGATCTTAATAAGATTATTATCATTTTAATTAGGTTGAGTTATGAATGGATTATGAGTAGATGATGTGAATTATCATATATGTTGTTGTAAACCCCTTTTGCTATCATGTATATTGTAAATCCAATGTTATGTGATGATGATATCTTATATGTTGTAAATCATGCTATGATGATGTTATGTATGTTGAAAGTTTCTATGCAAAGTTGTGATGAATCATACATGTTAAAAAGGCCATGATGTTACCATCTATGCTAGTTAGTTCATATTAATTAAATCATCATGTTTTGGCTATGTTGATCTATATGACAAGTCACATATGCAAGTTAGATTGATTAGAAAAGTTATGAACATATGCCATGACATCTATTATGACATCTAGGATTATGCTATTACATATGTGATATCCTATGCTAGTTCACACCATCATATGAATGGATTATGAGTAGATGATGTGAATTATCATATATGTTGTTGTAAACCCCTTTTGCTATCATGTATATTGTAAATCCAATGTTATGTGATGATGATATCATATATGTTGTAAATCATGCTATGATGATGTTATGTATGTTGAAAGTTTCTATGCAAAGTCGTGATGAATCATACATGTTAAAAAGGCCATGATGTTACCATCTACGCTAGTTAGTTCATATTAATTAAATCTTCATGTTTTGGCTATGTTGATCTATATGACAAGTCACATATGCAAGTTAGATTGATTAGAAAAGTTATGAACATATGCCATGACATCTATTATGACATCTAGGATTATGCTATTACATATGTGATATCCTGTGCTAGTTCACACCATCATTATGTTGCCTAAAAGCCCCATATGCAAGTTTATGTATAGATATGGGTTATGATCATATCATGTAAATTGAGACATTTAACAAGTTGACACCTTTTGATCCTTAACATGTGTAGTTTATGCAAGTTTCACCCCTATTATGATTAGATTTATTTTAATTGTCTATATGTTGTGATAATTTATCTTTGTGCTAGGTGTTAGACTATACAAGTCTAGCCTATATTATGCGTTGAATAAGCGAACGTATAAACGTGGGGTAAGGGTAATATTAAGGATTTAATGTTAAAAAGTCGGGGTGCAATTGATATGATTTTGCATGCTATAAGTGGATGGCCATAATTGAGTCAATTATGGACATCATTAAAATTGGAAGTAATTAATAATTTTGAATAGGGAATTATTAAAACTGGGGTAAAAGATTATAAGTGTTAATCAATGCTTAGGACACGAGGTTGGACTCACTTGTGACGTAAACCTGCCTAAACCTGCCCGGACCCGCCCGGCAAATCTAGTGGTCACAAATGTCAGCCCAATGTGAGAGGTCCTAGGCCTAAACTAAAGCATAACGGTTGTAAAGACACGAGGTTAGACTCTTTTATGGTGTAAGACTACCCGGATCCGCCCGGCAAATCCAGCTGCCATAAATGCCAATCTAATGTGAGAGGTCTTTATGAGGTTATGGCTTGAATGAATTAAGAAATACTTAACCAGATAAACATGTAAGGTGGGACATGGGGGTTAAGTAGGTGCCTTGGGTGGCATGAGGAATCTAGGGGGTGCCCTTAGTGGCATGTGAAATACGACTAGTAAGACTTAACCAAACACACATGTAAATGAACATGACTAAGAGGTTTAAGTGGGATATACTAGTGACAAGCTTAGGTGGGTAGCTTGTGGGGGCCCATTTCGACCAGTATCCCAAACGTATCTTTGTGGGCTCGACCCAAGTTGAGGACGGGACACGCATGCTGGGTTCGACTGTAAGAGGCCAAAACGTGGAGCGGTGGCAACGCAAGTCCAACGGGTTTCGTATGCGTGTGTGGACCCGGGCTGGTACGTAAGACGTTGTTGCATCGTGTTGGTATAAGCCGTGCATTCACAAGTTGTATCGGGTTGCCACTTTAGGGGAGTGATACACCCCACTGTGGGGCCAGCACAGGTATCTACGAGTAGGGAGCCGATCGAAAGTGGGTAGTGGGGTACACCTAGTGTAGATAGGGGCAAACGGAAGCTATGTAGTCAGCTAGGGGTATGTAAGGCTATTTATAAAGTTTCTGTGTGAAGCAAGTGGGATCAAACAATAGGGTGACTGGTGTGGTGCAGTGTAGTAATGTGCGGTGCAGTGTACTAATCATTCGTTAGTAACTAGGTGTGCCTTTACCGTTATCTTTAACGTTATCTTAAACGCTATCTTTATCTTCCTAAGAGTTCATAGACATTTACTTGTCTTCCAGCTTATGCCTTAGTCTAGTTATTTTGATAATAGTATTGTTAGAATTATCATACTCGCCAGACTTTATGTCTGACCCCCTCTATTTCTATCCTTTTTCCTCCTCCAGGTCCTCAAGTTGGGCCCAGCTCTAGTGGAGTTTGATTGAATTGCTTCATCTCTCTTTGGAAAGCTTGGACCGTTGAAGTAAAGTCCATCTTGTTATCTTTTTAATGGCTATTTATGTAATGGGATTATGTATTTTGTTTTTATGAAGATGGATATTGTACTTGGTTATGATCTATGGTTTTATGATGTAACAAACATGTTTAATTTCCACTGCAATAAAATGAAGTTTTAGATTTCCAAGTACTATTAATTATCTGTCTTGTTGTAATTTTTCTGTTCTACATTCACTTATAACCTCCATGGAAGTTAATGCATTCCCTTTGTGAGTGACATTAATGAACGTGGGGTGTTACAATATCGGTATAGTCACGAAATCCAACATCAAAATATTCCAAAGATAATTTCGATTCAACTCCAGTCCAATTCACGTATTGGAAATTCTGATTATTTTCGAACCAACTTTCAAATTCAATTTATTTATTTCAAAAATAAATTGATTTTAATTCTAGTTCAAAACTAGTTCATTCCGATAAAAATCTATTTTTATCTTTTCACATGTTGAATTTTTCATCCCAGTTCTTCACAAATTATTTCTTATGATTTTACACAAATTATAGATATTTTTAATAATTTTATCAAGGCCCGTACATTCGATTTCCATCAACGACCATCGAACTGCACTTACAGCGACCTTTTCCAAATTTGATTTGGACATAATTCCAAATCCAACCGTTAGATTTCTAATTTCAAATATTCATTGGAAAGCTATTTTCGATACGAAACCAACGGTTGCGGTTTTAGGAGAATCTGACGGCCGGATCTCCTGCAACATCAATTCGATGTCAATGGTCGAAATTCACGAACTACCGCGGCGCGACGTGTTCTATTCAGGCCATTATATATATAATATATATATTATATATATTTCGTCGATTTCCTCTTAAAACGTAATTTATAAATCGTTTTAAATTCATTTTCAAAACAAATTCAACCTCCTATTCAATTTCGAATCAAAATTGAATATTCCATATCATTTCTATATAAGTGATAATATTTTCAAAATGTTGTATTTTGAAATCACTTCTTTTTCTATATTCATTATAAAAATGAATATAATTGATATAAACATCGCTCACATCAAAATGGCGCAACTCTAATCAACACGCTTTATATATTTCAATAAATTCGTTATTCTATTCAACAAATGAATATTTATTCTATTCAACACATGAATATATATTTCTTTCAACACATGAAAATTCTCAACACATGAGCACTGTCAACACATGACAATTTTCAACACATGATTATTTATTCTATTCAACACATGAATATATACTTCATTCTATTCTTTATTTTCCCAATTGGAATGAGGCCCAATCAATTACCATATAATGTTAATTATATGGATTCCATACAACACATGTATGTAATCACAAAGATAAATAATCAATCATTATCCAAAGTGCACCACACAACTGCATAAGCATTAAATATAAATAATTAACACTTATAACAGCCTGTCAATCAATCGATCGACATATAACTAATCAATCGGGATGAGTGTACGCCAAATATCATCCCAACACCAGTGTGGGGTTTCAAATCAACACACACATATTTTTATTCACACCCACACGTTAAAAATAATATTTTTAACGATCAAATAATTTTAACTATATAAATATTTTATTTCATTTCACATCACACGATCAATTTCCACCACAGCAAACAATCAAACATACAAGCCATCCATGGTCTGTGGATGACGGGTGTCTTGTGCTACTAAGCTCCGTCTGCATCCTAGTATATATTTATAACTAGAAAAGAAAATTTAAAGTGAGAAGTTCTCACCGACTAGCTAATCCAAACGCCACGACTCTTCTGATGTAGAAATCTTCGTCGTGCTCGCCCTTTGTCAATTTCACTGCCCGTAGCCACTACATATATAAAAATCACATTTTTATATTGTAGCTATGTATATAAAAATTCTATTTTTATACCTCTACTATATAGATAAAGATTCTATTTTTACATCGCTACTATATAGATAAAAATTCTATTTTTACACCGCTACTATATAGATAAAAATTCTATTTTTACACCGCTACTATATAGATAAAAATTCTATTTTTATAACGGTGTTCATATAATAAAGGTCATACTTTTATTATTTTTATAATATAAAAATCATATCTTTCCTACTTCAAAGATGTAATTTTTTCGCTATTTCATTATAAAAATCATTCCTTTATCTCTTCTATGAATTAAAGATCGAATTTTTATTCTTTCTAAAATATAAAAATCATATTTTTAACATTTCTACTTTATAAAAATCACATTTTTATATTTCACATATGATAAAAATCATATTTTTAATTCGCTATATATATAAAGATCATATTTCTAACCTTTACATTATATAAAAATTATATTTTTATCCTTTCTCTAATATAAAAAATTATATTTTTATCCTTTCTCTAATATAAAAATTATATTTTTAACCTTTCTATAACTTCGCTTTCATATGATTAAAATCGTCTTTTTACTTAGTTAAAAATCTAATCTTTTCCTATGAATAAAATCATGACTTTCATTTATAAAAATCTATACTCTCTTTAAAAATTCAAACTTTTATTCCATATATCAGATCTTACAACCTATGTTTCAATATATAACTAAAACAAAAACAAAAAAAAGGGAAATAAACAAGTAAAGAAATAAACAAATAATAACAGCTTACTGCCATTTGTTGGACTGAGGGGGGCTTCGAACTCGCGTAGGAGGAGATAAGGGGGCGGCGCAGGCAGCTGGGGGTCTTCGCGGTGGTGGGGCTCGGAAACCGCAGCGCGCTGTGGTGAAGGGGGGATAGCAGTTTTGGGATTATGGCGGTTTTAGAAGGAGGGAAGGAAGGGGAAGAGGAGAGCTGGAGGCGTAGGGGGAGCCGACGCGGTGGAGGGGGCGACGACGTGGGCGGCCTAGCGGAGGCGGCGGCGATGGGAACAGCGATCGTTTTTTTTTGTTCTTTAGTCGATCTGAAAAAGGAGAGGAGAGGGAGAGAGTTTATAAAGGTTTTAATATTATTTAATTTATTTTAATTTTAAAAAGTAACTTTTCCATTCGAACTCGAAACGAGGCCCACCGCCTGTCGTCCATAGGTATTTACCCCCATTCCGAACACAATGGGATATGTTTCGTAAGCTGATTCGATTGTTTCGACCAGTTTCCGTTCAAATCAACATATAACTCTATATATTGAATTTGAACGCACATTTCAATTTACTGGGGCCACATACTAACAAGAAAAATTCCTGAAAAGTATTTTCTAGCTTTGTACTGACGATACGGTCCTAACAAAACTGATTTCGTCGAATTCTGAGATCGTTAGAAAAATGGCCAATTTCCAGTCGATTAAAATCAACTTAAAATGGTCAAACGCGTTTTCCTTTGCCACGCTCACATATTGATTCGAAAATTTATGAAATTTGGAATCTAGCAATAATTAGACATCACGGATCCAACAAAAGTGGTTTCGTCGATATCCGAGGTCGTTTACAAAATTCCTATTTTTAAGGGCCAGAATTCCATAGCGACTATTCTGAAATTTCATCTGGACATATCTTTTGATCCCCGCTATGAAATTTCGATTTTTCGGATTCGTTGGAAAGATAATCTCAAATAGATTCCATTATTTTTGGTTTTGCTAAAATCCGGTTTATTTTGCACTCGGTACATTAAATTGAAATTTGAAATCAAATTATCGAACTACCGGGCCATTTTCACTTCCTTTTATATATAAATATTCATTTATATTCTAACGACGATCTATATAAATATTCGTTCGAATTCTATTTAAAATAAATTTCTCGTCGATATTATTCAAAATAATCCATTTGAAATATTCAAAGTTCATTAAAACTGCCAAAATAAAATTTTTAAACTGGCTCGCATTTCCGGGTTGTTACACCGAAGGCCGAAACCAACATCAGATCAATACCCCAGAAACCATTCAACTTAACTAATCTCCAGTTAGTTTCTGGTTTTCTTAACTCCTTTGGGTCTAAGAACAGTATTATTGAAGATACCGTTCACGACAACCCAAAATCACATTCCATTAATTATCAGGTTAAAGAACAAGTGTTATTTAAAACACTGTTCACAAAAAACCCAAAAATCAATTCCAATTCAATTCCAATTAAATATTATTTAATTGTACACTTCATTAAATCTAAATGAAAAGATTTAATCTTTTTCTCAACTGGGCTTAAGAACAGTGTTAATGAAGACACCATTCATGACAAACCCAAATCACATTTGATATTAAATACAAGGCTCTGAATAGAAAATATATCGGCTTATATTCAATATCAAATTCTACGACCAACAAATATCGTATTGGAAATAATGATATATATAAATATTTTTCAAAGTTCCATAACAACTTCTGTATAATCACTAAATCCAACATCGAAATATTCCAAAGACAATTTCGATTCAAATCCATGCCAATTCAATTATTGGAAATTCTAGTTACTTTTAAAACCCTTCTCAAATTCAATTTATTTATTTAAAAATAAATAGAATAATAATTCTAGTTCAAAACTAGTTCATTTCGATAAAAATCTATTTTTATCTTTTCAAATATGGAGTTTTTCATCCCGATTCTTCCCAAATCATTTCTTATGATTTTACACAAATTATTACTATTTTTAATAATTTTATCAAGGCCCGTACAGTCGATTTCCATCAATGGCCATCGAACTGCACTTACAGCGACCTTTTCCAAATTTGATTTGGACATAATTCCAAATCCAACCGTTAGATTTCAAATTTCTAATATTCGTTAGAAAGCTCTTTTCGATACGAACCCAACGGTTCCGGTTTTAGGAGAATCTGACGGTCGGAACTCCCGCAATATCCATTCGAAGTCAATGGTCGAAATTCGCGAACTGCCGCGGCGTGGCGCGTTTTATTCAGGCCAATATTTTATATATATAATATATATAATATATACTTCGTCAATTTCTTTTAAAACATACTTTATAAATCGTTTTAAATTCGTTTTCAAAATGATTTAACCTTCATATTCAAATCAAAATTGAGTCTTTCCAATATAAATTCGTTTTAAATTCATTTCAACTCGATTTCAATTCAAATCGGTTTCAATTCAAATCAATTTCAGTTCAATTTCAATACGTTTTAAATTCAATTCAAAACGATTTCAATTCTATTTCAATCTAATTCGAATTTCAATTCTTTTCAATTTAATTCGAATTTCAATTCTATTCTGTTTAATTCAAATTTCAATTCATTTCAAAATATCAGATTTTGAAATCACTTTCGATATTCATTATAAAATGAATAAAATCGATATAAATATCGTTCATGTCAAAATGGCGTCAATCTAATCAACGCGGCTTTTATTCCACACATGAATTTACTTTCTATTCAACACATGAATTTATTTTCTATATTGGAATGAGGCCCAATCAATTACCATATAACGTTTATTATATGGATTTCCATACAACACATGTATATAATAGTAACGATAAATAATCAACCATCATCCAGAGTGCACCACACAACTGCATAAGCATTAAATATAAATAATTAACGCTTACACAATCTGTCAACCCATCGAATGACATACAACTAAACAATCGGGATTCGTGTACGCCAAATATCATCCCAATACCCGTGTGGGGTTTCAAATCAACAAACACAGATTTTTATTTGTGCAATTGGGCGATGTGTAAAATTTATCATCCCAATCAATATCAATCAAATCAGTGTATATAAACAAATCGTCTGATTTGTTTATAAATATTTATTTTATATACACGTTAAAAATCATATTTTTAACTATAAAATATTTTCCACTATAAAGTATTTCATTCCACATCACACAATCAAATTTCACAACAAAGCAATCAAACAAACAAGCCATCCATGGTCTGTGGACGAAAGGTGTCGGGTGCTACTAAACACCGTCTGCATCCTAGTATATATTTCAAACTATAAATAAATTAAAATTGAGGAGTTCTCACCTAGGGATCCACTCCGCCATTCTTTGGTTGTCAATTTTTAGATTTTTCCCATCACTCCATCATGTCTATTTTATAAATAACATACATATGTTAAAAATCATAATTTTCGTCTATCACTAATTATTTCTTATATACGACAGAAATTCTATTTTATGTTTAAAATAGTTCTAATTTTATATTTAAAACAGTTCTAATTTTATATTCCAAACAATTCTAATTTTATTTTCAAAACAAACTGATTTTATACTTTCTAAACAAACTGATTTTATAATTTCTAAACAAACTATATTCTTATCTTTCTAAAACAAAGATATTTTTATATTTTCACTTTTAAAAACAATGTTGATTTATTTCTGTAACGACACGGATTTCAGTCGGACCTAATCGATCGCTAAATCGACCAAGACCGTTCGAATCCCGCATACGCTAACTCTAGGTATACAACACATCAGAACAAATAACAGAAGACTTTTATAAACATCATAATAATGTTACATCAGAGTATAGAATATCAGAGTATATCGAAATATAACAATACAACGGAAGATGATTTTACAATAAATGCACAACGGAAATATAAAATAACACAACGGAAGACGATACTGTACACAACTTTAAGCTTCAATCCAGAATCCTGCTCAAAATAAGTATTTGGAAAACAAACTGCTCGACTGCCCATGTGAAAAATAGGGGCACCCGAGTTTGCAAGGGAAAAGCAAACTACAGGTCAGTCATGGGACTGGTGTGAGAAACTCTACAATTAAAATTAACTTATTTAATTATAAGACAAATCACAGGACCACGCCGCTAACGCGGAACAGGTCTACCCCCATGAATGCCAGTGTATAAACAACAACTGGTAATATAGATATGGATCTACTATGCATCAATCAACATGCAATATCCCAATCTACCCATTTAGATTAATCACCACTTAGATTTTCCAAATCCAGTTCAATTTACAGAAATTATTCCTTTGGATTTTTTCCCGATTTCTTATTTCAAATCATTTGAAATACCTATCTAACTTTCTATATCAAAGTAGATTTCACTTCGGGATCTCAAATCAAATCGTTTGGAAATATGAATTCCAAAACATAACAATGCATACAAACAAGTATGCAACCAAATATCGTGCTCCCCATCGACAAGGCAAAGGGTACGCACCTAGCAACTCGATATATAAATGTGCACCTACCCCACATAGGAGCAGGCTACACCGACGATGCACCTCCCACACATGGAGAGCATACACCGCCCTCTCACCCATACTTTTAGTCGTCCGGCTCACCCGAATCTCTAGCCACATACCAAATCATTTCATATCCCGAAGTAGGGAAAATCATTTCACAACATAATAATCACAAGTAGTTTCAAAATATAGTACTTTACATCAGTAGTTCATACATATGATTAGTCACTATTAATCACATAACCTTTGAGCTCGTACGTCTCAAAGAAGGGTGTTAAGCAAGAGAATAAATTCTATGAAGGATAAAAATAACATTTTTATCATGTATGTGAAGTAATAAAAATAGTCATGAGTCGAAATATATTTTTGTTCGCCAAAAGTATTATTTTTATCATGTATGTGAAGTACTAAAAATAGTCATACGTTGAAATGAATTCTAGTTTGTTAAAAATAACATTTTTAACATGTATGCGGGTTGTTAATAATAGTCATACCTTGAAATAAATACTAGTTCGCTAAAATTATCAATTTTGGCGAATATATGGTATATATAAAATTGTCATGCGATGGAAATATTATTAGTTCACTAATAATATTATGTTTGGCTAATATATGCGTAGTGTGAAATTATATATGTGTTGAATGAATATATAAAAGCATTATATGAAAATGTACATATAGGCGTCATATGAAAACATACATATACGATATATTGAACCGGTCATAGCAAGGAGGCTAGAGAAGAGGAATAAAATTGTATGCCCGACAAATAGGTACATATTTACTGTTTTGTTTGGGTATGATGATTTTATGAGCTGATTGGCTAGCCGCTTGGCTTTTTCTTTTTCTTTTGGATTGGTGAGGGCCATAGAAGGCTATTTGAAATATCCCGAAGCTCCCGCGGTAGGGGAGGTTATGGCGAAATTTTTCGAAAATTTAGGGTGTTAGCCAAATTTTTGAAAAACTTGAAAAGTTCTTAGAAACTGAAAGGTTGAAGAACTTGAGCCAGAATATAAATTGAAATGAACGCACATTTCATTTTACTGGGGCCACATATGGACTCTAGAAATTCCCAAAAAATATTTTCTAGCTTCGTATTGACGATACGGTCCTAACAAAACTAATTTCATCAAATTCTAAGAACGTTTGAAAAATGGCCATTTTCCAGTAGATTAAAATCAACTAAAACTGGTCAAACGCGTTTTCCTTTGCCACGCTCATATATTGATTCGAAAAATTATGAATTTTGGAATCTAGCAATAACTTGACATCACGGATCCAACAAAAGTAGTTTCGTCGAAAACCGAGGTCGTTTGTAAAATTCCCATTTTTAAGGGCCAGAATTCCATAGCGACTATTCTGAATTTTCAATTTGACATATCTTTCGATTCCCGCTATGAAATTTAAATTTTTCGGATTCGTTGGAAAGATATTCTCAATTAGATTCTATTACTTTTGGTTTCGCTAAAATCCGGTTTATTTTGAATCCTGTACATTCATTTGAAATCTGAAATCGAATTTTCGAACTACCGCGCCATTTTCAATTCCTTTCATAATTAAAAATAAAATAATTATATTCTAACGACGATTCAAATATATATATATGTTCTAATTCTATTCGAAATAATTTCTCATCGTTATTATTTAAAATAAATCATTTTAAATATTCAAAATTGGTCAAAATTGCCAAAATAAAATTTTTAAATTGGCTTAGAATTTCAGGGTTATTACAACTTCCTCGGTAAGGAAAGCCCGGATTGCTTTGAGAACAAGCCGCATCGGGACGCAAAAAGAAGAACATTTCGTTGTGTATTACAACAATTCCATCAGAATACAAGAATATACAGAGTATGAATAAATATTACACATTTGACAAATATCAAAGATTTAAATTACACTTAAATACATAACAGCGGAAAAATAATACAAAACATAACTGAAAGAAATACGCGGATACAGAGCTTTCCGAATATTACTTCAGCTATAAACCAGGATCCTGTGAATATAAATCTGCAAAACCAAAACTACTAGCTGCCCGTGCGGAAAATAGGGGCACCCAGAGTTTAGGTTAAAAACAATAAACTCCAGGTCAGTCACGTGACTGGTGTGAGAACTAAAATGGTTATTTAAAACTTTACTTTAACAGAGAGTAATTCAAGGGACCACGCCGTATAACACGGAACGAGTTTCCACCCAAAAACACTAGTGCATATAATAAAACAGCGCAATGTTTTTTGGAAAAAACGAAGCTATTATAAGACCCAGGTCCCATCACACAATGCAACGCAAGCCGGAGGATAGGGTTTTCCCTTATAATAGCCAAACATGCTTTATGCGTATAAAACGAAATCATTTCATATTATTACTAGTGCATAGGTGTTTTAAAACAATTTCAATCATAAGTATCAATCACAGACGACATGGGTACCATATATCATGTCGCCATACTAGGTTCTACAATTAAAACCGCAAAACCACGTATTGGAAATTGGATTTCTGTCATGAGTCGAGGCAAGGGGCAAGCTCCTCTCTATTCGAGACACTCTAGCAAATGTCTCAGGACCACACACAGCGATCCTTGGATCCTCCAGGGCCGGTCCACTCAAAGTGCAAAAGTGGATTAGTTATACCTGAACACACGTTTCTCGGTCCTATAGGACCTATAAAATGGTCTGTACGTCGGCTCACATAGTGCCAGTTATCGACCATATATTCGAGGCACCTCGCATCCCACAACCACACAGGTGAAAGGTATATAAATGTCAGCCAGTTTAAGCACCGACACCACCACTAGCTAGAAAGAAACGTCATGCACTCCTTGGGTCCTTATCCCGTTTTTGACTCATACTGAGGTGTGAGGCTCGCGAATTCACGCTATACACAAAGCTATGCCAAATAGGCTGTGCTTTGATCATCAACCACAAGACTTTGCTTTTCTACAGAAGCCTTGATCATTTGCCACTTAGGCATGCCACACAGGCAATTCACTCCATGCGACTGATGTCCATCGATATACAACCTCTGAGCTCGTACGTCTCAAAGAAGGGCGTTAAGCAAGAGAATAAATTCTCCGCCGCCAAACAGATGTATATTTAATAGAGATCAATCAACACAGAATAAAATCCAATGTCAGACACACAGTCCATTTACAAGTTCGTTCTGGGTCTGAACGAAACCGGAGGCACTTTCCTCGCATATCCATCGATCTCCAAATACGTCTGGATGATCACCAACTGATTCCCTCCTCTTGGGTGTACAGCCCAATTAAGATCGTCGGTAATCACCCAAACGACGTGATGACTTCCGGTCTTCAACCACCGTCTTCATCTTCGACTTATCGTCGAATCGGTTATTCAGAATGGGTATAAACTCGGCCTTTCCGAATAACCCGCGTATATAATAGATAAGTGTTACACAAACACAACATACGCCTCATTCCAATTCAGAATATTCTTTTATTCAAATTTTCACATTCTTAGGGAAAGGTTCCCATTAATTTTATCAAAGATAAATTCTTCTAAATTTATTTTTTAATCTTCCTTTGGATATCTTTTCAAACCATGTTAAGGTTTCCCAAACTAGTCGGGATTAGCGAACGATACTGAAGTAATTATCTATTTTATTTCTCAATCCCAACCTATTTATTGTAACAACCCGCAAATTCTGAACCAATTTAAAAAATTTATTTTAGAAAATTTTAATGAATTTTGGGAATATAAAGTGATTTATTTTAAATAATAATGGCTAGAATTTATTTTAAATAATAATGGCTCGAATTTATTTTAAACGAAGTTAGAACGAATAAATTAAATTTAAATATAAATGGAGTTAGAAATAACGCAGTAGTTTGAAAAGTCAAACTTGAACTTTGACTGACCGTACTGGATGCAAAATTTAACGGATTTTAGTGAACCAAAAATATCAGAATCTATTTAAAAATATCTTTCTAACGAATCTGAAAAGTTGAAATTTCATAGCGAAAATCAAAAGTTATGGCCAATTCAATTTTTAGAAAGGTCGCTGTATAATTTTTATATATATAATATATGGCCCGAAAGGCTACTTTTCACATATGAAGGAATTTTGACTCGAAACCTCTTCCATTGAGTCGGGAATGATGTTTCTGCATTGAAAAACAGTAAACACTTATATATTTTGAGTTTCGGGAATTATTTGTTTAAAAATGTATTTTTAATATTAAATATATAGACCTTGAAAATAGTCATTTTTCAAACGACCTCTGTTTTCGACGAAACCACTTTTGTTGGAACCGGAATGTCAAATTATAGCTAGATTTCAATTTTCAGAATTTTTTAAATTAATATGTGAGCGTGGCATAAGAAAATGTTTTTTGACTATTTCAGTTAAATTTAAACGCCTTAAAAATAGCCGTTTTTCAAACAGTCTCAGGATTCGACGAAAATAATTTTGTTGGATTCGTATCGTCATAAGAAAGCTAAAAATATTTTTTTTAGAATTTTCTGAGGTCATATGTGGCCCCAGTATATTTAAATGTACGGTCAACATTTAATTAATTAATTTTTAATGTAATTTTAAATAAATATTCTACAGATTTCGGAATTGGACCCCGAGACCCATCCCATTGTGTTCAGAAGGCCTCAAAACGTTAAGATCGACAGTAAGCAAGCCCAATTCGGAGACAGCCCGCATTTTCACCTTTATAACACATTTTTAATAATAAAATAATAATAAAATCGAAAAATTCAAACCCGAATTCTTTCAGCCGCCGCCTATGGTTTTCGAAAGCCAGAAACATCCGAAATTAAAACACTAATTTCTCTCAATCCGTTCGACGAAAATTGGCAAATTATATACCAAATCGAAGAGAATTCAGAGAGCTTCGAATCTATACGGTTAAGATCGGGTTTTAGTGCACAGATTTCGCGAATTCTGGCGAGGAAGTAGGGGCGTTCGGGTTCGATTTTCGAGAGGAGGAGGAGGCCGAGTTCGGAGCTATTGGGGGCGGTGGTGGCTCATAGGCGGGGCTTTGGAGTGGTTGTATCTGATTGGTCGACGGTGGGCCACAGGGGGGCGCGCGCAGAAGGATGGAGGAACGAATTTGGGTTCGGCCGTGACAGTAGCGATGAGGAAGAAGAGTAATATTATAATATTATTTTATTTATTTAATATTTAATTTATCCGATCTTTAAAAATCAATATCTCTCTCATACGAGGTCCGATTGATGAACCGTAAGTTGTGTTGGACTCGTTTTTCGAGATCTCCGCAATGGCCCAGACCAGAGCTGAATCCGAGACAGTCGAATTTTCAGCCATATCAATGTGAGAATTCTGATTTTTATTATTTAATTAATTTAAAATTATTTTTCTTGCGTTAAAAATATTTGTATTGTGATGTAATTCAGATTTGAAATGTTCTGTGATTGATGAATGGTTGATTGTTGTTGGTGGTTTGTTTTGTTGTTCATGATATGCTAGATCCGCGTTGAATTTAATATATGGTTGGATTTTATTTGCGATTAGAAAATAAATCTAGATTTAGATTTAGATTATATTTTATTCAGCTCTGTTTATTCTAGTTTATTTTAAAAAAAATATATTATTTTTATTATTCTGAGATTAACACTAGAAGTTGTTCGACAAATAAAAAACTTTACTTTTGTTTATTGGTTTACTTTGCAACAGGAATTGAACAACAAATAAAACCTTGCTTTTATTTGTTTACTTTGCAATAAGATTTGAACGACAAATAAAATATTCTTTTATTTGTTTATTTACAATAGAATATGAACAATAAATAGAATATATTTTTATTACGACAGAATTTGGCTATCTAATAAAAATGCTATTTTTGTTTGTTTACATTTAGAACACGGTTTACGAATTACAAAAAATAAAAACATAAAACGTTCATTTGTTTGAATTGAAACCATGCTAGCGATAAAATTTACATTTTTATCGTATATATTGAATAGATTAAAAATGTTCATCTATTTGAAATGAAAACATGAAACATTAAAAATCTTATTTTTAATGAAAAGAATTATTCATATGAAAATTGTTCATGTTAAAATAAAAGTGTTGAAAACATAAAAAAATCACATCTTTAATGAATGATTCATATGAAAATTGTTTATGTTCGAATTGTCGAAAAGAAGAAAAGAAAACAAAGTTATCCTTTTATTTGTTTTTGGTTGAAATGTTAGAAATTAATCAAAATGATTACATTTTTCAATGTAATTAAAATTGAAGTAGAATGATTACATTTTCATTATAATTAATTTTGAAATAAAAATAACATTTTGGTTAAAGCATAAGTATTGAAATAAGATATCATATTTTTGGCCAAAACTTTATTAGCGAAATGAAAATATCATTTTGGTCAAAACTTGAATATTAAATCGAAATTTTCATTTTTGTCACAACCTGATTATTGAATTTGAAATATCATTTTTATCAAAACTTGATTAATGAAATAAAAGTAACAATTTGGTTTACATTTTTTTTATGTAAATGAGAAATTATTTTCAGAAGTTACGTAGAAAATAAAGTTTGTTATTTTATTTGGAATTACCTATGCAAACATAACTTGAAAATAAAAAGTACATTTTTATTTTTGTTCGACAACACCAATAAAACTAGAAAATAAAACATATGTTGAAAATAAAGTTTTGTTCTTTATTTTGTGTTCAAAAATGTAAATAATTTTTTTTTTGAAATTAAAATTTATTCTTTTATTTGCACTCACCAATGCGAATACATACAAATATATTGAAAATAAAGTTTATTTCTTTGTTTGCATTTATCAATGCATATATGCATTGAAATTCAGGTTTATCCTTTTATTGGCATTTATCAATGCAAATATTTAATGAAACTATAGTCTATTTTCTTTATCTACATTTACCAACCCAAATGTACACACTTTTATGCATTTAACAGAATTTGTTTAAAATATGCTTTGAAAATAATTTTTGTTCTTTTATTTACATTCACTAATGTAAATAAAATTTGTAAACCGAACTATTCTTTGTTTGTGTTCATAAATGCAAATACCCAATTAAATAAATATGTTTCTTTTATGTAAATACACATTGGGAATTAGTTCCTTTTTACATTCACTCAAATATACTTTTAAATAAAAATAAAAGTTACATTTGTTATTTGCATTCCTTGTTGCAAACAAAACATTAAAATAAAGTTCATCTTTGTTTGCAATTCATTAATGCAAACAAACCATCAGATTGAAAATTATACTCTTGATTTATAATTTTGATATGAATAAAGATTGTTTGAAATAAAAGATAGAATTTAAAAGTTACATTTTAATAACTAAACATTCACATTTTCATCATTACAGTAAAATAGATAAAAAAACTCATTTTGTCTAAATTAAAAGAATGAAACAAAATATAGCATTGGCATATTTTATTAGAATTGAAACACAAATTATTCATTTCGGTAAATTTATATTAGTTAAAACCAATTATTCATTCTTGTTCATTTACATTAGCTAAAAACAATTACTCATTTTAGTCAATTTATACTAGTTAAACCAAATTATACAATTTGCCAGAAATATTCATTTTTGTCAAAATGAATTAGTTGTGGATATATATATATATATATATATATATATATATATATATATATATATATATATATGTGTGTGTGTGTGTGTGTGTGTGTGTGTGTGTGTGTTTGGCAAGATATATACTTGTCAAGATAGGTTAGTTAAATCAAAATATTTATCATTTTGTCTCATTAGAATTGCCAAAACAAAATAACCATTTCTGTTTAGAGTTTTAAATTTGCAAAATAGAAATTGTCAATAAGGACAAAGTTATTATGCTTATTCATTCATTGCAATAGAGATATTTTCTTGTCATCATTATATGTATTGTGTATTACACTTCCATTCATAAGTTACCCGATTTTTGTATGTGATTGGGACGATAATTTTTCACACATCGCCCAAGTGCACAAATTAGCTTATTATTTGTTTGTTGGTTGAAAACCTGTAATAACCCGGAAAATCTGAGCCAGTTAAAAAATTTTATTTTGGCAATTTTGGCGAATTTTGAATATTTAAAATGAATTATTTTAAATAATAGCGATGAAAAATTTATTTTGAATATATTTAGAACGTATATATTATATACGTCATCGTTAGAATATAAATATTTATATATAATTATAAATAGAATTGAAAATGGCGCGGTAGTTCGATAATTCGATTTCAAACTTCAATTGAATGTACCGGGTGCAAAACAATCCGGATTTTAGTGAAACCAAAAATATTAGAATCTAGTTGAGAATATCTTTCCAACGAATCCGACAAATCGAAATTTCATAGCGGGAATCAAAAGTTATGCCCAGTTGAAAATTCAAAATAGTCGCTATGTAAATTATACATGGCCCAAAAAGTCAAATTTTGCATACGGATGAATTTGGACTCGAAACCACTTCCATTGAGTTCAAAATGCCGTTTAGAACTCCGAAAAGTATAAGCTTCGATATATTCCGATATCCGGAATAGTGGCTATGGGCTAGAGTTGTTCGGTTAACAATACATAGCCCTTAAAAAGTGAAATTTTGCATACGAGCTCAGAATTCGACGAGATAAATTTTTATGGATTCATAATGACAAATCATTGTTGAGTTCCAAATGGCGCGTCGAACGGAGTTAGTATGTGGCCGTGCGAGCTAAAACAGTTCAGGGTAAAACGTGCAGTCATTTTACAAAGGAACATTATTGATACGACCTCGGAATTCAATTCTACTTCTTTTTCTAAATTCGTATCACCTAATAATGGTTAAATCCAAGAGGGCTTGATTTTTTGAGTTAGCATGTGAGCGTGCGAGAAGAAAAGATGTGCCAAAATCGCATTTTTAGAGCTTATCTGAGCATTTTTGTGATTTTTAACGGACGGTCAAACGAACTCGGAATTCGACGAAACTTGTTTCGTTGGACTCGTATTCGCGTCTACTATCTCGTTTCCGAAATCCGCGGCGATCGGAGATCGTTTGTGTTCGGACGATACGCGAGAAACTAGCATATAATCACTTTTCCTCCTTTTCTATTTCATAAATTCACTTTTCCTCCTTCCTCCACAAAAACTCAAAAATGGCCTCCTCCTCCAAGTGGGCTGCCGCCTCCTCCTCCTCCTCCCCGCTGGCCGCCGCTCCTCTTCCACCTCCCCTCCTCCTCCTCCTCCTCTTCCTCCTCCTCTCTCTCTCCTCCTCTTTCTCTCTTCCAATTTGCAAAGCCCTAAGCCACCACCACCACCACGGGCCCCACCACCACCGCCGCCGCCCCCTAGCCACCTCCCCACGCCACCTCAGGCCCGCCACCGCCCGCTGGCCACCCAACTCCGGCCGTGGGCCCCGCTACACCCAAAAACCCATTTTACACTAATCGCCCGTTTTGCAAATAAGTCCCTGACCGTATTTCGCGAATAACTCCCAAACCGTGCATTTCTAGCCAAAGTTCGTCAAGACCAAAGTTGTAGAGCACGAAATTCTCTTCGATTTGGTATATGATAAGCCCTATTTTGCATTGCGGAGTTATCGGGAAAACGCGTCCGAAGTCTGCTGTTCAAACACTGTCAAAATGCTGTCTTTTCGCGATTTCCGGCGAAATGGCACATTTTCGGCAAGAAGACCACTAGGCAAAAGTTGTTCAGAATGGCGTGCTTGTGCTAGAAAAAAAGATGGTGTGAAGATTGAAGCTCGTTTGCAAATTCTGGAGCCAGAACAACAAATCCGGGCGATAGAAAATATGAGTTTTCTCTGTTTTAAAGCTTTTACAGTTTTTGACATATGAAATAAATAAAAAT
This sequence comes from Allium sativum, assembly GCA_030737875.1. Lineage (NCBI taxonomy): Eukaryota > Viridiplantae > Streptophyta > Magnoliopsida > Asparagales > Amaryllidaceae > Allium > Allium sativum. The sequence goes on along the minus strand of CM060924.1, from coordinate 919,435,596 downwards.
ATGATCTTTATATTATAGAGAGGATAAAAATCCAATTTTTAACTTATAGAAGATATAAAGATGAGATTTTTATATAAT